>RWGY01000051.1:3565690-3999055 GCA_007726485.1 Eragrostis curvula | reverse complement strand
GTGAAGCAGGCCGCGGAGGAAGGGAAGAGGCGGCATGCCGAAGCCGCGCTCGTGGAAGGAGCGGAAGGAGACAATGTAGCCGTCCGGCGGCGACGGGATCCTCTCCTCCCCGGGAACCGGCCACTCATGCTCCGCGGTGAGGGGCATCAGGAGGCCGCGCGCAACCAGGGCATCGAGGTTCCCCTTGGTGCTGTTGGACCGGCTCCAATCCGCCATGGCGAATGCGGACGAGGGACGCGGAGCGACGGCGAAACGAAGGGAAGTTGGAGAGCGAGCGAGGCGAGGAAGACGAAGCGGTTTGCGCGAGGGCGAGCGGCGGTGGATGCGAAAGGTTGCGAAAACCTGGTAAGGCAAATGAGGTAGGGCTCATCCCTTCTTTATAGTTATCGCGTTCACACGACGCCTCGTTTCTCGCGCCTTCCCTGTTTCGCGATTTAACAGGTGCAGGTGCCTTAAAAATCGCCATCATGGCCCGCTCCACTACCGCACGAAGACAGATCGTGGCCTCGATCCACGCGGAAGGCGAACCGTCGCGTCTCCACGACGCACGATGACGGCCCAGGCGGGCTTGGAATCCCGGCCGGGCCCACAGGTAATAAAGGCTAGGGGCTGAAAACGCCCCGACGGCCCAGTTTCCGGCCCAGGAGTTCGAAGGCCGGCCCCGCGAAAGGGTTCGAACGGCCGCTCCAGGGCAAAACTAAGTGAGGGGCCACCAAAGAGGGGTCCCCAGCGACCGCAACCCGTACACCGTAGTACAATGGGCCTCTGATGGTAGCGTCCGAGTCCGAGTCTAAAAAACCTCGACCTTGATCACCCATCGAGGGAGGGCATCGAGCCCACTGACTCCGAGCGAAAGGAGTCGGCGATCGAAAAAGGCAGGAACTCGGATTTTAATGAGGCTGACTCCAGCTAGTCTCAATCGGATCCCCGCGAAGGGCAAGCCGAGGCCTTCACTCGGACACACCCGTTTGCAGCTTAAACGAGCACCACGCATCGAACCACCGAGGAATGACGTGGCCGGCTCACGCGTGCCCCGTCTTATCGTAAAGACGCGCGGGTACGGACGAAACAAAAAGACGAAACGACCCTCGGACGGATCCGCGCATCGAGCGAGGACTCGGGGGCTCGCATTCGCAAAACAAGGACCTACTGCGTGGTCTCGGGAAAACCTTTTTTATCACCCTCGGCACAAGTGAACCACTTGTACCGAGGCTCGGGGGCTACACCCGGCGGGTGCGCTCGCGCGCACCCACCGGTAGGAGTAGTATGAAAGTACCCTCGGAGAGACAACGACAAGCCTCGACGGCGACCACGACCCCCGGCCGCCGCCCAGGCTCGGGGGCTACTGACGGATACCCAAATCAGGGTATCCTGATCTAGGATACTTAATCCCGCTAACCGTCTCAGCTTAATTGTGTAGGGCCCACAGGAACAGGTGCATAACAACAGAGCGCTCGAGGGGCCCACGGCCGACCCCGAGGGCACATACAAGTTCCGCCTCGCCCGACCCCCAGTCGGGCGGGCCCACGACTTCCGCCCCGCCCGACCCCGAGTCGGGTGGGGTCCACGACTTCCGCCCCGCCCGACCCCAAGACGGGTGGGGCCCCGAACTCCGCCTCGCCCGACTCCCAGTCGGGCGGGCCCACAAGCCGCGCTTCGCCCGACCCCGAGTTGGGAGACTTCGTCGAGAAGATTTTCCTCTGACAAGGAGGACAGGCATTTACGACGAGTAGCTGGGGAGCCTTAACTCTACCCAGCAACTCATATACTTGCAGGCACGCGATGTGACCCGCACAGTGGCACCCGTCCCATCTCGCGGCGCCGCCTGACACCTCAAGTACAGCAGCGGGACGGCTACGACATCATCATCATCCTGAACAGGGACGAAGACCGGACCGGCGACAAGACGGCCGCGACAGTCTGGGTTGACATCTCGACCACCTGCCCGGCGACCGGGCGGACAGGACGCCGCCTGACTAGGGCCACAGTGGCAGCTAGGGTGCAGACTAGTGCGGCGTGTAGCCGCGCTAGCCCACAACTCGAAAGCCCCGTTCCCATTTGTAAACCGGCTCACTCCTTGACTATAAAAGGAGAGCTGGGTGCATGAGGCGCGGGGATCGGATCCCCGGATAGATAGACGAACACAGACATAGAAATACACACGAAGAGGCTTGGAGTTTTTCTCCTCCCTCGTCAACACTTGTAGCTCCCCTCTGCAAGTCGGAACACGAACCACCCACGAACTGGACGTAGGGCATCGATTGCCTGAACCAGTATACATCTCGCCTCTCTCGCAAAACCCTCGCCATCATAGAAGATCGTTAGGCGCCGTAGTTACAAATTTACTTGTCGGCCGGTTTCTTAGCACCGACAGGATTAGATTAACTTAATTAGGTATGATAATCATCCTAATTTTCTAGAGAGGTACAAAGGTTGGAAAATGCTTAGAGATGATTATAGGATTTTTTTTGGAATTTTCTGATATTAGAAAAGTGCTCAAAATAAATATTTGTGTAGGATCTGTGTGCACCTAGCATTTTCGCGTGCGCCTGCGTGACTGACAGGTGGGCCAGCTGGGGCCAGGGGCCCCGTGCTACTGTGCAGTGGGCCCAGTCCACGTTAGCTGTGGACCGAGCGTGCACGTGTCCGTGGTGCACCGTGCACCGGGTCTGTGGACCCAGGACGTTGACTGACTGCACGGCCCCACGCGTCAGAGACGCGGCGCGGACTCGGCGGCTCTAACGCGGCGACGGGGAGGGCGCGCGATGGGGCAGCGCCGGAATCCTCACTGCCACCGGCTGCGGTGGCCGAGGAGGGATGGCGTTGGCACCTATGCGTTCTACATGCGAAGGCAGACCCGCGGATGGTGCACGTCGACGTGGGGATGGCCTAGAGCGACAACACGAGCTCGCCGGAGCTCGGCAACGCGTCGGCATGTGCGGTGAAGTGGGTGTGCGAGTGTGCAGGGACATGCGCGAGTGGTCGTGCGTGTGTGCGGGCGCGCGACGATGCCTTGGGTGGCCTCGGCGCGGCAAGGCGGGGTCGGGAGGGTGGTCGGCATCGCTGATGGAGGGTGGCGGACGGCGGCGCTCGGTGAGGGTGTGCCTCAGGTGCACGCGGAAAAGGAAATGGAGGCGTAGAGGGCGGAGAAAGAGGTGAGGAAGCTCACCTTGAGCTCAGGTGCATGGGAGATGGACGGGAGGCAGCGGGGAGAGGTTCGCTGGAGTTGGCCGGAGTCGGGGAAGAGAGTGGGAGAGTGGTGCTCAGGCTGCGGGAGAGGAGTGGAGCGAGAAAAATGGCGGAGGAGGCGAACGGATGGCCCTGGGGGTCCCTTTATAGCCGCAGAAGGTTGGTTCATCGCCGGAAATATCCGAGCTCCGGCGAGATATTTTCTCGCCGAATTTGACATCGACGCAACGCGCAGAGACGGTGCTGGGCTCGGTGACGCGGGTGCGAAGTGGCACCAGGGCTTTGGATGCGATTAGACGGGGCTGTGGCTGACAGAAGAGGGCAGCGAGGTGTGGGCGTCGCCGGAAACGCGCCGGGGTTAGGGTTGAGGGGAAAAGACGACGCGACGGGCGGCGCTATGCGACGAGATAGGGCACGGGAGAGACGGTGTGGCTGCGTAGAGGCGAGGACGAGTTCCTATGGTGCGAAAGGACGAAGCGAGGAAGGGAGACATGGCGGCATGGGCTGGAGTGTGGATTGCGCCGGTGGCGCGAGGAGGAAGAAGGGGTCGGGCCCACCCGTCAGTGACTCGCGGGAGAGGGGAGCGGGCTGGTGCGCGCTGGGCCAGGAGAGGAGGAGAGGAAGTGGGCCGGCGCATGGGCGCGGGAAAGAAAAGAGAAGGGGAGGGGAGATGGGCCAGCGGAAGGAAAGAAAAGAGGGCGGCCTGGTTAGAGAAGGGAGGCTTAACAATTTATGGAATTTGAATTTGAAGAGATTTCAAATTCAAACAAAAGCAAAACTCGAACAAACAATCAAAATAAATGCAAGAAAAACCAGAAATGCACATGGTGAGTTTTATGCAAGGTTTTAAATTCAAAAATTTTATTTGTGTCCCCAATTGATCTAGTTCAAATTGATTATGGTTGAAAATTTTGAAAAGTTCAAATTTTTAGTGGTTTTTTAAATGGGGAAAAAATTGGGATACTACAGACCTACCCCACTTAAAGAGAATCTCATCCCCGAGATTCCAACTCGCTCTCAAACAGGTAGGGGAACTCCTTCTTGAGATCGTCTTCTCGTTCCCATGTGGCCCCTGCCTCAATGTGATTACTCCATTGCACTCGGCAATACCGGATTGCATTCCTCCTTGTTAGCCGAGTTGCAACATCTAAGATCTTAATTGGTCTGTCCTGATATCGGAGATCTGGTTGGAGATCCATTACTTTCGGGGGTACCACTTTTTCTGGAACCCTTATACACTTCTTTAATTGTGACACATGGAAGACATTGTGCACATCTGACATTTCTTCTGGGAGTTTAAGGCGATAAGCCACCGCTCCAATCTTCTTGAGTATTTTGAAAGGTCCAATATACCTTGGTGCTAACTTTCCTTTAATCTGAAATCTCCGTGTACCTCATATCGGGGATACCTTGAGGTACACATAATATCCTTCTTCGAAGCTCAGCTCTCTACGCCTTGTGTCTGCATAACTCTTCTGTCTACTCTGAGCTGCTTTTAAATTCTCTCTGACTAGAGCCACTTTCTCTTCTGCATCTTTGATAATAGCAGGTCCAAAGAAAGATCTTTCTCCAACCTCTGACCACATCCGGGGAGTTATGCATTTCCTGTCATACAATGCTTCAAATGGCGACATCTGCAGGCTGGCCTGGTAACTGTTATTATAGGAGAATTCTGCGAATTACAGACTTTTCTCCCAGTCTTTTCCATATACTAGTACACATGCTCTTAGCATATCCTCCAAGATTTGATTCACTCTTTCTGTCTGCCCATCTGTTTGGGGATGATAAGCAGAGCTATAATCCAATTTTGTTTTCAAGAGTGCGTGCAGGCTCTTCCAAAATTTTGAGGTGAACTGTGAACCTCTGTCTGACACTATTCTGCTCGGAACTCCATGTAGTTTAAGTATGTTATCTACATAGAGTTGAGCATATTTATCTCCTCTGTAGGTTGTCTTCAAAGGAATGAAATGTGCAACCTTGGTAAGACGGTCCACTATGACCCAGATCGAGTCATTCCCTTTCTGAGTGCGGGGTAAACCCACGATGAAATCCATACTAATTTCATCCCACTTCCACACCGGAACGTGCAGTGGTTGCAATAATCCCGCAGGTCTCTGATGTTCTGCCTTCACTCTTTGGCATATATCACATAGAGCAACAAATTCAGCTATGTCCTTTTTCATACCAGTCCACCAATACTTCTGTTTCAGATCCAAGTACATCTTGGTCCATCCTGGGTGGATGGAGTATGCGGAGTTATGAGCTTCATCCATGATAAGCTGCCGATAACCACCGGTATTTGGTACGCAGATCCGATCTTGGTACCATAATGTACCCTGGTTATCCACTCGAAATCCTAGAGCTTTATCTAACCCCATCTTTTTCTTAAGCTCCTGTATCTCATCATCCTCTTCTTGGGTTGTACGTATTTGGCTTTCCAGTGTTGGCTCTACACACAGAGTATTTAACTGTCCTGGCTGGGCAAAGTGAAGGTTCAATTGCTCAATCTATGCCCGCAGCTTAGGTTTCCTTTTGTCTATCTTGATGCACTTTCTTGGAGCCTTACGACTCAGTGCATCTGCCACCACATTGGCTTTTCCTGGATGGTAGTGTATCTCCAAATTATAATCTTTTGTCAATTCTAGCCATCTTCATTGCCTGAGATTCAGATCTGGCTGAGTAAAGATGTACTTCAGGCTTTTATGATCCGTATAGATCTCACACTTGTTTCTGATTAAGTAGTGCCTCCAGATCTTAAGTGCATGCACAACTGCTGCTAATTCCAAATCATGGGTTGGGTAATTCTGCTCATGTGTCTTCAATTGTCTTGATGCATAAGCTAATACCCGTCCATCTTGCATTAAGACACATCCCAATCCTTGTCGAGATGCATCACAGTACACGACAAAATCCCGGTGGATGTCTGGTCAAGTCAGCACTGGGGCAGTTGTCAACCTCTTCTTTAGCTCTTGGAAGCTCCTTTCACAAGCATCTGTCCATTTGAATTCTTTGCCCTTCTGTATTAATGATGTCGTTGGTCTCACTATCTTAGAAAATCCTTCAATGAATCTGCGATAGTTGCCTGCTAAACCAAGAAAACTTCTCACTTCTGTCACATTAGTTGGCTGCTTCCAGTTGGTTACTCCCTCCACCTTCGATGGGTCTACTGATACTCCTTCTTCTATGAGGATATGTTCGAGAAATGCCACCTTGTTTAGCCAAAATTCACACTTACTGAATTTGGCATATTGCTGATGGGCTCTCAACTTCCCAAGTACTATTCTCAAATGTTGATCATGCTCTTCAATGCTCTTGGAGTAGATTAGGATGTCGTCTATGAATACAACGACAAACCGATCTAACTCCTCCATAAAGACTTTGTTCATCAGATTCATGAAGTATGCTAGGGCATTTGTGAGTCCAAATGGCATCCCTGTGAACTCATCAAGGTTTTAAATCTCCCACTATAGCTGCCGCTAAAGCCCGCTATAGCTTTTTGAGGCAGTATACCGCTATTTGTGTTCATGTATAAATTAACCGCTATCTCCCGCTATAGCCTGATTTAGCTCCGCTATTAGCTATTTTAGAGACATGCCGCTAAACCCCTTAGCCCGCTATTTAAAACACTGGAACTCATATTGCCCATAACGGGTGACAAAAGCTGTCTTTAATATATCTCCTTCTCGGATCTTTAGCTGGTAATACCCAGATCTTAGATCAATTTTTGAGAAGAACTTGGCTCCTTTTAACAGATCCAACAGATCATCGATCCTGGGTAATGGGTACTTATTCTTGATGGTGACCTCATTTAAGGATCTATAATCAATGCACATCTTGAGGCTTCCATCTTTCTTCTTAACAAAAAGAACTGGTGATCCCCATGGTGAAGAACTGGGTCTAATAAAACTTTTTTCCTGTAACTCTACTATCTATGCTTTTAACTCTGCCAACTCATTGGCTGCCATCCTGTAAGGTCTCTTGGCTATTGGGGATGTACCAGGGATAAGGTCAATAATGAATTCTATGTCTCTGTCAGGTGGCATGCCTGGTAGCTTGTCTGGGAATACATCAGGGTATTCACATACCACTAGCACCTCTTCTAAAGGTTTGGCCTCTGTGTTGCATACCATGGGTATAGCTTTCTATTCTTTTGGTTCACACACCACTTGAATCCCTTTATGATTTACCAAGGAAACTTTTTGGGTTCCACAGTCAATATTTCCTTGGTGTTTGCTCAACCAGTCGATTCCAAGGATAAATCTATACCCTCAGACTTAAGGACTACTAAGTTCGCTAGGAACTCTACCCACTTAAAAGGATTTTAACCCGTGGGCATCCTAATAGGCACTTAATCTTCGCCCCAGGAGATTAGGTTATTAGGGGTTGTTTGAACAAAGTTGGTAAACCATGTGCATCAACAAACTTCGAAGAAATGAATAAATGCAAAGCTCCAGAATCAAACAACACTGTGGCAAGGATTGAGTTGACAAGGTACTCACCGAGAACGACGTCTGGTGATTCCTCAGCTTCCTGGATGTCGATATGGTTCACTCTTCCACGACCGAAGGTCTGATTATTCCTCCGTTGTTGTCCGGAGGATTGATGTCCACCACGACAAGCTCCAGACGCAGCAGTTCTGGGGTTACTTGCTTGTTGTGCTGATGGATTATTCTGGTTCAAGTAGGGGCATCTGGCGATCATATGTCCCGGTTCACGGCAGTTGAAGCATGTCCTCTTGCCACTCTGAGGTGGCTGAGCAACACTAGAGTTGCTCTTCCGCTGACTACCAATGTTCTGATTGCGGTGGGAAGGTGCCTGACTTTGCTGGTTTGAACCTGAACTGTGATACTGCATACTTGGCTGGTACCTGGATTTTTGAGGAAAGTTACCTCTTGGCCTCGGATTCCTTTCCTGTTGCTTGAATTTCTACGTATTGAATTTGCGCTTCCTATCCTGCTCAGTGTGAGAACGAGCATCTTCCAGCAGTATGGCACGGTTCATGAGAGTGTTGAAGTCTGGATAAATATGTGTGATCGGCTGCATCCTCAAACCAGGATTGAGTCCTTTCCTGAAGCGGTCCTGTTTTTTCTTATCTGTGTTGACATCCTCTGCTGCATAGCGTGCCAGCTTCATGAACTTCCAGATATACTGATTGACTGTCATCGCCCCTTGCTTCAGGGAACGAAACTCATCCGCCTTCATCTCCCTTGTGGTATCTCCTGAATTCCTCCTGAAATTCCTGCCAAGTGATTGCATCAGCATCCTCAGTAGCTTCTTGATAGTTATCCCACCATTCACTGGCTGCTCCAGTGAGTTGGTGAGAGCCCAGGAGGACCTTTTCTCTGTAATTAGCATTGACAACCTGTAGCTTCTTGGTGATATTTCTCAACAAATCCTCAGCTACTAATGGATCTTCCTCAGCACACTCAAAAGTTGGCGGCCTAAGCCTCATGAACTCAGACATCTTGGTCTGTGGACCTGGTGTACGGTCCAAGAGTCCTTGAGCTATGACCTCCATCAGGCGGGTTTGATTATTCATAACTTCCACGAGATTGGTGACAGGTGGATCAAGTAGTCTTCCACCTCGACCACCACCTCTTCCACCTCTACCATGGTTTTGGTGCCCTCCACCTCTATTCTGGTTGTTTTGTTCAATTTCACCATGCTCTTCCTGATGATTTTGGCTTGCCTCATCTTTCTGACGGTTTTGATTATTATTGTTTCCACCTCTGCCTCTACCGCCACCTCTGCCACGTTGGTTAGTGGCTCGGCCACTACCACGTCCATTTCCTGGTTGATGATCATTTTCTGGGACGTCATTTTGAGCCTGACGCCCTTGGCGTTGCAAAATTCTGGCAGACCTTTTGGGAGGCATCTACTTACACAGTATTTATTTCATAATAACAAGGTTCGATCATACATACCCAAGTCCTTTCATATATATAGAAGGACTCGACGCAACTATGCTACAACAGGGCTCGACCACATGGTGACTCTAAAACATAACGACTCAAAAACACAAAGCTACTCAATCCTGACACAAACAACTACTACTAAGGACAACACCTAACACTAGACTCCTGCCATTACTCGAGGCTACTGCTACTACTAAACAACCACTTCGAGACCCCTGCAGCTCAGACATCAAAGCCGTGGTACTGGCACCACTCTGGGTGAGGTCGAAGGGGTCTGCAACCAAATCGTCGGTGCTGATCAGGCGGTAGTACTCCTCAAGCTCCCTGTCGTCGAGCATCGGTATCGGAAGCCCTGGCAGCTCCTGCTCCTGATCATGGGGATCGACACCAATCAAGGACTACGGGCAAAGAACAAGTGTGGGGGAGGATCCCTCCTCCACTAAGGTAACTTGTATCGCAACTTGTATCCTTTTGCTTTCGCCTTACATGATAAAAACATAAACTTGAAAAAAAAAATAGTTTGAATAAACTAGCCATTTTTATTTCCCTTTCCAACATATCATGCGCCTTGAGTTATTTTACTAAATTCAATAAATTTAGGCTCCCCGGTCTTTAACCCCGGTAGAGTCCTTTTTTTGTTTCCACATTTGTTTGTTTCTTTCGAATAAATAAGCTAGGTACAATAACAAGTGTGGGGGAGGCCTCTTGGTCCTTCATCAAGCACACACTCAAGGTCTCCCACCAACATGATGCACAACATCGCACCAATCAACACGCAAAGGAGTGGAGCCATCGGGGCAAGAAGACAAAGATCAATCCTATGACCCCTCTTGGTCTCCACTTCATCTAATGCGACGGTTTGCACATCCTATACCCTACTCTCCAATTCTTGAGTTAAAATAAATTTCTTGCTTCAATCACTGAAATTTAACTCAATGACAAAACAAATTTTTTATCTCTCAACAAACATGCATGCTTCTGTTTGGTTGGCCTGCATATTCTTTATTCCTCGCTTTGCACACCTGTTGCTTGTGAACACCATTATCATAGGAACCCATGTTTATCTAAGTTGTTGGCGAGTGTGATATGGTTGGATGATAGGAATCTTGCTTCTTCTGCAAAGAGTGCTTGGGATTTTTATCTTGAAAAAAATTAAAATCAATAGCCTTGCACTCCTCAATGGTCTTATATTCCTACCAGAGCCAAATAATGATCACATTGAAAACCCCTACAAAATACTGCTTGCTATTGCTTTGAGCTTTGTCAAATTGTGTGACCCTTGTGAGATGCTTGTCATACTTTCTTGATCAAGATTGTACACATACACCACCACCATAAAACATGATAAACTTCTACACTGGAAGTTAGCAACACCATTTCCATCCATCCACCCACCAAATAAATACTCCATCACTTGTTGTTGATGTCTCTCTCCAAATATTCTGGCAAAAGTGACATGGCTATCGAAAAAAAAAGAGAGAAGTGAAAAAAAAAAGAGAAAAAGAAGAGAGAAAAAAAAAAGAAGTGATAGCCATATTCTCAAATAAAAGTCAATCAAGAGAGAGACATCATCGCTTCAAGGAGTATCCATCTTACTCCACCTCATTCCATTCACCATACACATATCCACACACATGCACATTCTTGATCAGATTGTATGGCTTGTTTTCTCTTTTGGATCCACTCTTTGACTTAGCAATATAAGTAATGCAAGTATGCTCCTTTTCATCCCTACCAAACTCCACATAAAGCCTTTTGTAGAAGTAGGATGAAAAGAGGCAAACCCATTGCCTTGGTGAGGAAGCATACACATTGAGTGATCTGAGAGTTATCATTTGAGGAGTACAAGCTATATTTTTCTTTTGAAAATCTATCAAAAACCCAAGTTACTCAACAGAGGAGTATGAATGACTTGAATCAAGACCGTTCCATTCCTCAACCGCCCAAGATAGCATGTTAGCCACTTCAAAGTTCACAGGTGCAGGTATGGCTTGGAATAACTTGTATGCTAGCATCATACCATAGGAAGTCATGTTTTCCACGAGTGTTGGTGAATTTGTGAGTGCAGGTACATTTCATATCAAAAGGAGGGAATTCACATCAAGAAGGCCACAACACATCACTCCGAGAAAATCAGCACAGGCAGCCCAACAAGATATGGATCAAAAGTCATACAAAACTCAACCAACTTGGGCCAATGCACGAAGATCATTGAACAAGACATCAAGGAGCACCCCTCGGCCAAAGCCCAAGGCCAAATGGGCCAAGGGGGGGTCGGCCGACCTGCTACAGTGAGGTCGGCCGACCTGCTACAGTGGCCAATCTGGCCCATCTTTCTCTGGCTGGTCGCCACCACCTTCCTGATGTCGGTTCTGCCTGCATTTAATGCGTTGAGGCGGTGCATTGAGGCGGTGGAGGCCCCCAAACCGACCTACTCAAGACTATAAATAGAGGGGTACCCCCTCCCCTCAAGGACATACAAGAAGGAGAGCCTCATTCCACTCCCAAGGGCCTAGAGCCATTTGTACACTAGTAGAGTAGGGAGAGAGTAGGGTAGGAGAGAAGGGTAGTTCTCCCTTTGTGAGGACTTGGCCCAAATCTTGTATCTTGGAGGATACTTATTTATAGTGAAGTGTTCTTCGTTCGTTCATCGTTCGTTCGTCGTTCGTTCTTCGTTCATCGTTCGTTCGTCGTTCGTTCATCGTTCGTTCGTCGTTCATCTTCATTACAAGTAAGTACTCTCGATCTCCATTTGGATTGTATGTTTCTATTCTAGTATAAGTTCTTCCTTTACTTGCTTGCATGATCATCGTTCTATTCAAGTAAGCATTTAGAGGCAGAATTTATCTTTAGTCTTGTGAACTAGAATAGGTCTGGCAGGGAGGACTTGATTGCCTTGCTGTCACGTGACCTTGGGACTGGCATAGGGACTTAATAGCCCTGGTGTCACATGTCCTAGGAGAGGGTCGCCAGTAGGTGGTGACAGCCCTGCTGTGCTTAGTCCTTTCTGTTCTAGGGAATTGACTTCTTGGAATCGGTCTGGCAGCGAGGACTTAATTGCCTTGTTGTCACGTGACCCTAGGACTGGCCTAGGAACTTAATAGCCCTAGTGTCACGTGTCCTAGTAGGGGAGTTTGCCGGTAGGTGGTGACAGCCCTGCTGTGTTTACTCTTCCTTGTTCCAGATAGAACTTCATCCATAGGAATCCTCTCTACCCATACCTACCATCCTTCTTCGTGTCCTTGGAAAGCTAGACTAGTAGATAATTCCACTCCGTTCCTTTGGGATAATATAAATAACGATACCCTTGAATACTCACGGGTGAAGTGCTACAACGGTATTCTCCGTACGCTTGCGGATTTATCTGTGACGTTAAGAAATACCAACACGGGTCTTCCGATCCTGGGGGTGAACCTGTGGCGGGGTCCTCTGTGGAACTGGTGGCACCTCACGTAGCAACGGCCCAGCTCTCTGATCAGGTACAGGGCGTCCTCCTCCCAGAGTCCCATAGCAGCCTTGAGTGTGGACTGCACCTGTGTACACTCAGTCTGTGACGCGGCAAGCTGAGCCTGCACCTCTGCAAGCTGAGCCTGGATGTCTGCAAGCTAGCGTGCGTCCTCCCTCCACTGCTCTGCAGCAGCCTCAAGGACGTGCTGAACCTGGGACAGTTGTGCCTGCACCTGCTTGAACTACTCACGAAGACCCTCCATCTGCCAAACAAAATTTGGAAAGAGGTGAGTACTGGAAGAAAATAGTTTTATAAATAGACAAGGTAGATAAGTGGAATTTTATAAGATAGTTTGTATAAAATACCACTCATCTCACTCGATTCCAAGCTAAGGTTCATCCTACACGCAAGCAAGGCTCTGATCACTCTGCCGTACCCCATTTCTGGAGCACTAGTGCTTACCGTATCAGTCCCTGGATCAAACGCTGATACGCACACTTTCACAGAATGGCATCTTAGAGTCATACATTACATAATAATACCAAGTCTTATACAAGCCTTTACATTACATAAAAGGTCTTTCAACATTGGTCGGAGGCCTTATTACAACACGGCACAATACATCACACATAGTGCCACTGAGGACAGTAGCACTAGACTCTACTACCACAACGGAAGACTGAAGCGGAGACCACACTACAGGCAGACTTGCGTGCAGAACGAACCCTACTCTTCGTCACCGTCGGCTTGAAAATCATACTCCGGTTCTTCATCCGAATGATTAAGCAAGAGTGAGTACATAAGGTACTCAGCAAGCCCTAACACAAGGGGTATATTCATGCAAAGGGGATAATCAAGGGTTAGGCTTGGGGTTGATAGTGTTGGCCAGAAAGCCAATTTTTATGCAAGGGTGATTTTGAAAACAAAACAGTTCACAAACTAAGTCAAGTGTAAATATTAGATTAGTGGGGTTGGTTGGCCCGGGGGAGATAGAATCCATCCCGCCAGTTCCCAAGTTTTAACGCTGGCAAACAACCAGCACATGGCTCCAAACCGGTGTTTTTCCAAAACACACACGCCAAGGATAACTCACACCAGAGTCTAATCATTGTGTGGCTATAGCTTTTGCTTTGTCCAATGCCGTGAAACACGGCTATCCGGATAGATTTTATACTCTGTAGAGGTTGTACACTTTACCCACGAGGTATGTCAGACCTTCCCACCGTCGTGGTTGTTGACGGTCGCTACGGACCAATTTCAACCGTCAACTAGCTCAATAAATAAGAAGGATTGGACATTTCTTACACGCATTTTATTTAGAAATAATCTATTTCCACATGTACCTCTAGATTTTAGTGTGCAGGTGGAATAAGAGAGAAATCCAGGTGAAACCATGCCCCAAGGCGACGAAACAACACTTTTACAAACTCGACGTTCGCCGCGGGAATACAACTCCAAGACAAAAGGCCAAATATCGTCAAAGTCCAACACAACCAAGGCCTAATGCACCTGGACCAGAGAAGAAGACCCAGAGAGGGAGCCACCTGCCAAAGCCCAGCCCAGGTGGGGCCAGGCACAGGTCGGCCGACCCCCCTTGGCCAGGTCGGCCGACCTGGCAGGGTGGCCCCCTGGGCCCATCTTTTTATGGCGGTTTGTAACCGACCTCTGGAGGTCGGTTCCCCCTGCATTAAATGCCACCGACCTCAGGAACCGCCTCCAGAAACCGACCTTCAAGACTATAAATAAAGGGGTACCCCCCCCCCCCCCCCCTCCTGGAGGACACACCACAACACAAGGATCATTCCCTCCTCTCCTCACGCTAGAGCTAGAGACTCTTCTAGGTAGTGCTAGGCTGAGTAGTGGGCTGCCTCATTGCTCCCAAGGTCTTGTGGAGAATTGGGTATAGCTCTTGTATCCTCTCTTTGTAAGACTTGTTCTTCGTCTAATGGAATACATTCGTTCGTATAGTTGTTATGTGCTTAGTAGTTTGATCATGATCCTGCATGAATGTTCATCGTTCGTTCATGTTTGTTCATCGCTCGTTCATGTTTGTTCATCGTTCGTTCATCGTTCATCGATGATCGCTAGTAAACATACATCGAGCGTTCCTTGTTCGTTCATGCTTGATTATCGATTATTCTTGCACGTACTTAATTGATCGTCGTTCGTCGCTCGTTCTTGAGCGACGAACGCTTATGCATAACTTAGTGCTTGCTTTGATCCTTTTGTTTAATTCATGCTAGTTAGGCTAGTTGTTCTTATGTTTTGGCATCGGGCTCTCTGTCCTGCAAAGGTGCTCTAGATTTATCACCCCGTCGATCCGAAGGGTTGGGGGTGCCTCGAGGGATCTAGAGTTGTGGTTAGTGACGCCGGCATGGTGCTGGGGTTGTCTCTCCACCCTTGAGTATGTGCGTGTCCCACGGTTTGTAGAGGTAGGTGGCAGGAAGTGACAGCCCTGTCCATCCAAAGGAACCCTCCACGTTCGGGCACGGCATAGGAGTATGTAAATGCGCCGGAGTCGCGGGGCAGACCCTGCGTATGCCGGACCTCCCGAAGTTGCCTAGACATAAGATGCTTGCTTGCGCTTGCATGATATTAGATGATAGGTAGAGGCCTTGCACGCTCTATGAATGTTGTACTTTAGGAGTAGTAGCTCACTAGTCTAACTTAGTATTGCTTAGAATTGTCTCTCGCCTTTTATTAGAGAGAGAGTGGGATACCTTTGTGTGTGTCACACTATCCTCAACTATTGAACCTTACCCCTGTTTTGGAATGTGGTTATATCATCTATCATTTGTAACACCATGAACATAAGTACTCTTGTCAACCATGTCTTCCCTTGGGAAAATATAAATACGATACCCTTAGAATACTCTCGGGTGAAATGCTACAACGGGTTATCCGTCCGCTTGCGGATATTCAATTAACATGATAAACCTTATAATACATATCTAGTACTTGTTACTAGACGTGAATTATTTGGTTAATAGTGCAAGTGACTCAAACCATAACCCCCGGCGTCTCCCGCGGTCCCGTATTTTCTGCGTGACCGTAAGAGACGCCAACAAGCATTTCTGGCGCCGTTGCCGGGGAAGACATTGGTTAATAAGAATACGATGATTGTTCATGATTACCCTTGATATGATCTAACCATTGCCCATGCAGGCTAACCTTGATATGTTTTCTCTTTGATGTGAAAACAGGATAGTGTATGCGTGGATTCGACTTGCCGCAAAACTTCGTTGACAATCCCGAGTCACTTGTGAGGAAGACTCGACCTCGCGTCATCGTCTCCCCGCAAGAATTCACGACAAGCGAACCCGCATCTTCCGCACCATCAACTTCAACAAACATGGCTAACAGGACCCTTCGTGAGTACTCCGCGCCCTCCGTCGCCAATGTGCCCGTTGGACCCACTGTCGACGTGGGTGACGAAGGACTCGACATCAAGTCCAGCCTCATCACTATGGTGCAGGCCATACCCTTTTGTGGGAAGGCCCACGAGGACGCCAACACTCACCTTCAACAGTTCCTAGAGATATGCAACACATCAGCCACAACCGGAGATGCCATCAAACTCCGCCTGTTTCCCCTCTCCCTCCTTGGGAAGGCGAAACAATGGTTCTACAACAACCGTGCAAGCATTGACACTTGGAACAAATGTTGTACAGAGTTCCTCGCTAAGTTTTTCCCGATGGGCAAAACCAATGCCCTTCGTGGAAGAATCTCAAGCTTCCAGCAAGCAACAAATGAATCCATACCCGAGGCGTGGGAGAGGTTCCAAGAATACATATCTGCCTGCCCACACCATGGGATGGAAGAATGGCTCGTTCTTCAACACTTCTACAACGGGTTGACATCAACAGCCCGTGGACATATGGATGCCGCTGCTGGTGGAGCTTTCTTCTCCATGACCGTGGCTCAAGCAAAAGAGCTCATAGAGAAGATGGTTTCAAATCAAGGGTGGAGTGACGATCGACTCCAAACACGCTCAAAAGGCATTCACCCTGTCAAAGAGGTGGACATGTTATCCGCCAAACTTGACCTCCTCATGAAGCGCTTGGATGAACACAACTCGAATGGCAGTGTTCGTGCATTGGACTCACGCATGACGTGTGAGGAATGCGGGGACACAGGCCATATGGGGAAGGATTGCCCCCACACCCAAGAAGATGCGTTCTACATGAACAACAACAACGGGTACCGTCCAAATGGAGGCCAAGGATATAATCAAAACCGACCATCCTATCAAGGAGGTAACAATTTTTCTGGCTTTAACAATAATCAGCCTTCCTTGAAAGACTTAGTTTTTGGCCAAGCTAAAATTAACGAATCAATCAATAAAAAGTTTGCTGCCAATGATAAAGTTCTAGAAAATATAAATTCACAGTTAGAAGGTTTTTCCTCTGCTTTCAAAAATCAACTGAGCTTTAATAAAATGATAGAAACTCAAATTGCTCAGCTTGCTGCTCTTATTCCTGCCTCTAATTCTGGGAAGATCCCGGGGCAACCCGAGGCTTCCTTAGAAAATGTTAATGCGGTTACCACGAGGGGAGGAAAGTCCACTCGGGATCCGCCATATCCTAACCATGCAGGTAAGAAGAACAGAATTGAACAAGAAGAAGAAGGCCCTTCTAACACCCAAGAGAAGGAACATGACGAACCAAAGGCAGCCGGTGGGGAGGCAATAGAATTCCAAGACACCAACTTCATGCCGTTCCCACACCGAAACAAGAAGCCAAAGGTGGATGAACAGTTTGACCGTTTTGTTGAGGTCATCAGAAAAATTCATGTCAACGTGCCTTTGATGGACATGGTACAAGTGCCCACATATGCACGTTACCTCAAAGACATCCTCAACAACAAACGACCACTACCCAACACAGAGATGGTCAAACTCACCGAGGAGTGTAGCGCAGCTATACTCAACCGGCTTCCAGAAAAGAAAAAGGATCCTGGCTGCCCCACCATATCATGCTCTATCGGGGCACATCACTTCGAGCATGCCTTATGTGATCTAGGGGCAAGCGTCAGCGTTATGCCCAAGGAAGTCTTTGATCGATTGAGCTACACAGAGCTGACTCCTACACCAATGAGGTTGCAATTAGCAGATTCATCTGTTCGCTACCCCGCGGGGATAGCCGAAGACATTCCGGTAAAAATCCGGGGCAACTTCATTCCGGTGGACTTCGTGGTGCTGGAGATGGACATTGATAAGGAGACGCCCCTCATCTTGGGACGTCCCTTCCTCAGCACCGCGAAGGCTCAAATCGATGTTGGGGCCGGAGAAATCCGTTTCTACATCAATGAGAAGGAGGAAAAATTCGAGTTTCAACCCCGAAAAGAACAATGCTCAATGATCAAGATCAAGTATGGGCCAAATCCCTCAAACATCAAAGAAATCGAAGTGACTCCAAGAAAGACGGACAATCTCATTGCTTTTTGAAGCAACTTGACAAACGTGAGAACCCGTCATGGTACCAACCCAAGAAGCCTGCAACACCACGACCAGGATTATGGGTCAAGAAATCAGCCCCTCAAAAGCCACCTACACAGCCCAAGATCAAACAAGTGTGGCAAGTAAAGAAGGTGCAGCCATCCTCATCTCCAAGGACAGGGCCGGCACCTCAAGAATGAAACCAATGGAGAAGTCCTTGCTCGCCAGACTTAAAACGGCGAAGCCCTGGCCGACAGGTTAATCGGCATTATCATTTCTTTTGATTCCTTTTGGATTTTCCTTTTCAAACCCACCACTTGCATTTAAAAACTTCAAAATCACCTTGCATATTTTATTTCACCACAAGAAAATTTTTTATTTCAATCGTTTGAATTTTTCTTCGCCAGCATATTCGCTTTCATCTCGCCATGCATACAAAAATCAATTTTCCAAAAAAAAAATACTTGGTTCTTCAAAACTTTTCCACTCTTTTGTGCAAGGTTTTGGATTACCTCTGTACCACTACAATAAGTTTTTCCACATATTGGAAATTTTCCAACATTTTTCTCTCTTCTAGTTTCAAAATTTTCGAAAACCATTTGAATTTTGAGGCATGATTCTATTTGGAAATCTTTCTGAGCAACGTTTTCGAGGATTCACTGGACATAGCATCCAAGGTCATGAACTATATGACCGTTGGAGGCTGTGGGTCAAGAGGGGGGACAAGTGGGCCCAGCAGGGGATCGGCCGACCCCACCAGGACAGGTCGGCCGACCTGGGGTAGCCGTTGCTGCCCCCCTGTTTTTTCCCAACGGTCACCTGCCCCCTCCAACGTTCAAAAACGGCTACATTTCGTGCTATAAATTGGAGTGACCGGCCAGGAGCTCTCTCCCCCTCACACACACTCATTTCACTCCTTATTCACTTCATTCTCTTGCTCTCAAAGCTCCCTCATTACTCTCACTTTGTGCTTGCCTCAAAGTTCTGCAAAAGGATTTTCTCTCCTTTTTGTTTTCTCAGTTTGTGTTTTGTTTTTGCTTTTCCCGAGTTGCGATTTTCTTGCTCACAAGAACAACCGACGGTTTCGCCGATTGGATTTTTTCTAACATAACCCGTTCGGAGCTATTGTTCTTGTGTTCTTGCTCTCCTTGTGTGCAGCCATGACCGGTGCCAAGAAGCTGTACGGAGCGTTGAAGAGGTCCCTAAGTTCAAAATCAAGTCCAAGCTCTTCACGCCGAAGCACTCGCACGCGCCCCGCAGTCGAGCCACCGCCAAGTCCACCACATGAAGCCGAGGAAGAAGAGCAAGAGGGCAACATCGAGCATCGTCTCCTCGTCGACACCGACCTCGACTTGGTGGGCGAGTACGAGACGAACGCCTACGCGCTTCTTCAAAACCGTATCTTTGCTCCTACGCGAGCATTTGACACGGGGCTGCTGCAAAAGACTGGTATGGATGCTGAATTTGCTCGAGTTTTTAAGACCATAGGGTGGAAATATTTTGCTAGTGTAGATGAGCCGGGTTCCCGCTTGCTTACACTTCAGTTTTTATGCACCCTACGAGAGGTAGATGAGGGTATTACTTTTCGGTTTTTCCGGGAAGAATATCGTTTGAAATGGAAAGATCTTAGCATACTTCTCGGCTTTAATTCTCGCTGCAATGTTGATGTTGATAATGCCCTTCCTGAATTTTCAAAGCTTGCATTTTGGGAAAGGATTACGGGTTTTTCAACATGTGTGCAGCCTAGAACTAATCACATCCATCACCCTACTTTGCGTTTCTTGCACATGTGGATTGGCATCACTCTTTTTCCTAGAAGTGATATTAGAATTGTGCGCGAAGATGATATGAAAATTCTTTATGCTATGGTTGAAAAGATTAAGATTTCTCCTGTCCAATACTTGATTCATCATTGGTTAGAAAATTTTGGGATGATGGGACCAATTGAATGCACCTCGTTAATTACACGTATTGCTGCGGGAGTGGGTGCCTTGCATGATGCTAATGTTGAATATATTTCTACACCCCGCATACTCATAAACGAGGATTATCTTATTCGTGGTCATACACTTAAGCATGGTCCAAATGATTCCCTCATATTTTATTTTGTCGGGTATACAAACGAGTTTCGGTTACCTAACCCGGATCTTCGCTTGTATACTTGCAAAAATCTAACCATTGAGCTCCAAGAAATGGAGAGTGCGCGCAGGAGTATTTCTTCTCGCAGGAGGACGCGCAGGTCGGAGCAGCCATCAAGTTCCGAGGCACCCACACCGCAGCCCATGGCTCATGGCGGCCCGGGGTATGGTCACACCGGGTATTTTCCCGGTGCGTACTCAGCCCCGCCACCGCACATGGCCGGGGGCTCGGCGTGGCAAACCTCGGGGCATGACCCAAGGATGTTCACTCCGCAACAACAATGGGAGGAACACTCCTCCGACTCTGGTGCGACTCAAGGTTTCCACCTTGAGCAAGCGATGAACAACCTCTCCGAGCAAATGGGAAGGCTCGAGACCACGGCAGGAAACATCGACTACACGCTCAACCAACACATCCTGCAAACCCATCAGTGGCAAGAGCGCACCGACACCCAGCTCACCAACCTCACCAACATGACGGAGCGGGGACAAGCCGATCTTTCGGCTTACTTTCGCCACATGGGGTTCAATCCACCAAACCCATGAGCAAGAACAAGCTTGGGGGAGGCGCCATACTCCCCACTAAGGTATCATGTATCGCAACTTGTATCCTTTTATTTTTTCTCTCTTTGTTTTTGCTTGTTCTTGCTCCTCATATGAAAAACAAAATAAAAATGACAAAACTAAAAAGAACAAAAATAAGTAGTGTAGTCTCTTTATGCGCTGTAAAAATGTTCCTAGTCTTTCTATGTTGAGATGATGAATAGTTGCTCTGCTTTATCTCTCTCTTGTGCCTAGTTCATAACTTAGTACTCTCCTAGTTTTGAGTTTGTTGGCTAAATAAAACTCGCTTAGAACCTGAAACTTGTGGGTTGCATACGTTTGCGCTGAACCTAAGTTGTTGTGAGAGATGATATGGTAAAAAGAGCTACTCAATCTTGTTCCAAGTTAAGCTTGAAAACTCCGGAGCTTTTGTTTTCGAAAATCATAAAAATTTATAAGTTCCTCAGTGATGTTAATTTCCTACCAAAGCCATATGTAGTACTTCATGTAAAACCTTACACATATGCTGCTTGCCATTTCGTTGAGCTTTATCAAAATTGTGCGACCCTAGTGAGATGCTCTCCATACTCTCATGATCAAGATCACGTACACATTCCACCTCATATGCTATACTTCTACTCCGGAAGTTAGCAACCATGTCATGCCATCCACCAAAATAAATACGCTCCTCATCATATATCACCTCTCTTGAAATATCAAAAGTAGGCATGGCTATGCAAAAGAAAGTAAAAAATAAAAGATGAGCATGATGAAAAGAAAGAGACAAAATCTGCTCTCATTTTGAGCATGGAAAAAGAAAGAAGAAAAGATAGCCATGCCCAAAATACAAAATAAAGAGAGGTGAGCAAAAAGAGGAGTAGTCACATACACCACCATCCACATATACACGCTTGCACATCTTGATCTACGATTGTATGGCTTGCTATCTCCGTGGATCCACTCTTTTGGTTTTGCAAAATATGAATGCAAGTATGCCTCTTTACATATCCTACCTTGAGCTCCACAAAGGCTTATTAGATATAGGATGAGGCAACACACATGCCTTGGTAAGGGATAAAAACACCACTTGAGCGACTCGAGAGTATCACTAGAGGAACTTGATTTTATTCTTGAAAATCTTTTTGAAAACCTCCGGAGAATAAAAGCAAGACAAGGGATGAGAAAATAAATGCTCCATACACCATTCTCTCTCTCAACCGCCCAAGGTAAAGTATAAAGCAAAAGCCCCATAAGGATTAAGGGAAAAGGGTGAGTTACCATGGCCAACTTATTCAACTCAAGGATGAGTATCTCTGTTATAAACTTGGTACCTTTGAGAAGTAGGCATTGTAGCAACTCCTGATCAACAGCCTAAAGTCATACTTCTTGCTCGGGACGAGCAAGGGGTAAGCTTGGGGGAGTTGTTGACGGTCGCTACGGACCAATTTCAACCGTCAACTAGCTCAATAAATAAGAAGGATTGGACATTTCTTACACGCATTTTATTTAGAAATAATATATTTCCACATGTACCTCTAGATTTTAGTGTGCAGGTGGAATAAGAGAGAAATCCAGGTGAAACCATGCCCCAAGGCGACGAAACAACACTTTTACAAACTCGACGTTCGCCGCGGGAATACAACTCCAAGACAAAAGGCCAAATATCGTCAAAGTCCAACACAACCAAGGCCTAATGCACCTGGACCAGAGAAGAAGACCCAGAGGGGGAGCCACCTGCCAAAGCCCAGCCTAGGTGGGGCCAGGCACAGGTCGGCCGACCCCCCTTGGCCAGGTCGGCCGACCTGGCAGGGTGGCCCCCTGGGCCCATCTTTTTATGGCGGTTTGTAACCGACCTCTGGAGGTCGGTTCCCCCTGCATTAAATGCCACCGACCTCAGGAACCGCCTCCAGAAACCGACCTTCAAGACTATAAATAAAGGGGTACCCCCCCCCCCCCTCCTGGAGGACACACCACAACACAAGGATCATTCCCTCCTCTCCTCACGCTAGAGCTAGAGACTCTTCTAGGTAGTGCTAGGCTGAGTAGTGGGCTGCCTCATTGCTCCCAAGGTCTTGTGGAGAATTGGGTATAGCTCTTGTATCCTCTCTTTGTAAGACTTGTTCTTCGTCTAATGGAATACATTCGTTCGTATAGTTGTTATGTGCTTAGTAGTTTGATCATGATCCTGCATGAATGTTCATCGTTCGTTCATGTTTGTTCATCGCTCGTTCATGTTTGTTCATCGTTCGTTCATCGTTCATCGATGATCGCTAGTAAACATACATCGAGCGTTCCTTGTTCGTTCATGCTTGATTATCGATTATTCTTGCACGTACTTAATTGATCGTCGTTCGTCGCTCGTTCTTGAGCGACGAACGCTTATGCATAACTTAGTGCTTGCTTTGATCCTTTTGTTTAATTCATGCTAGTTAGGCTAGTTGTTCTTATGTTTTGGCATCGGGCTCTCTGTCCTGCAAAGGTGCTCTAGATTTATCACCCCATCGATCCGAAGGGTTGGGGGTGCCTCGAGGGATCTAGAGTTGTGGTTAGTGACGCCGGCATGGTGCTGGGGTTGTCTCTCCACCCTTGAGTATGTGCGTGTCCCACGGTTTGTAGAGGTAGGTGGCAGGAAGTGACAGCCCTGTCCATCCAAAGGAACCCTCCACGTTCGGGCACGGCATAGGAGTATGTAAATGCGCCGGAGTCGCGGGGCAGACCCTGCGTATGCCGGACCTCCCGAAGTTGCCTAGACATAAGACGCTTGCTTGCGCTTGCATGATCTTAGATGATAGGTAGAGACCTTGCACGCTCTATGAATGTTGTACTTTAGGAGTAGTAGCTCACTAGTCTAACTTAGTATTGCTTATAATTGTCTCTCGCCTTTTATTAGAGAGAGAGTGGGATACCTTTGTGTGTGTCACACTATCCTCAACTATTGAACCTTACCCCTGTTTTGGAATGTGGTTATATCATCTATCATTTGTAACACTATGAACATAAGTACTCTTGTCAACCATGTCTTCCCTTGGGAAAATATAAATACGATACCCTTAGAATACTCTCGGGTGAAATGCTACAACGGGTTATCCGTCCGCTTGCGGATATTCAATTAACATGATAAACCTTATAATACATATCTAGTACTTGTTACTAGACGTGAATTATTTGGTTAATAGTGCAAGTGACTCAAACCATAACCCCCGGCGTCTCCCGCGGTCGCGTATTTTCTGCGTGACCGTAAGAGACGCCAACAGTGGTTCGGAAAGACATACTAATGGTCCCGTACCTGTCTAGTGTCACCACGGTACCACCTCGGAAATACTGCGACCAGGGGCTTCACATTAAAATAAAGGTCTGAGTAGACACCACTGTTGGCGATTCTTATGCGTATAATTAATATTCCATTAATTTCGCAAGCGCACAGAACACCATTGTAGCATTTCACCTTGGAGTATTCGAGGGTTATTGTATTTATATTTTCCGCAGGGAAGTAGAGCGATAGGAAGTTGAAATGTAACAAAGTAGATACTTATTGTGTGAAATAACGATTACCTTACTTAAGACGGGGTAAAAGGGGTACATGATATATGGGTGGCACTCGCCATATAATCCAAGAAAATAAATAGAGAGTAGAAGTTACATTGGGAGAACAACGAGATATAGACAAAGATTCCTATGTGTTAATCTTAAATCTATTTACTTCTGGTAATTAGTTCTACAAGGTTATGTACTATAGCTAAGTTTATGCACACTCATGTTATGTTGTTTCGGAGCACGGCCATTATGCCAAGGTTGGAACTGAACCCTGATACTGCAGGTTCCCCTTGGGACCTAACCGCTATTGAAAACCCGGGTTGTTGCCTTTGAACGTGGTGGATTGCAGAGGCCTGAACACGCCTGCCACACGTGGGGCTACCATCCTCCGTAAAGACAGACGCCAATTGTGCATAAGTATAGCTCTAAGCATCGCGCTTACAACTATCCTAGATGAACTAACCTTGATCGAGAGAATAGCCTTATCTAAGAATGTAGCATAGCTTTCACTAAGCACGAACTCCATTTCGGCAAAGCACTCACTCATACTATTTAGACACAATCACGAAACCCACAACAAGACTTTTATGAACACTAACTTAACTAAGTAAATAAACTTAAACAGAAAATAATTATTAAAAGAAATAAATAAAGAATAAACTAAATAATTATATAAATAAGAAAAAAAATTCTACAAGAGTCAAAGTACAAGAACAATACCGAAACTCCGAGAAGACTTCCAGAACCACGAGAAGAGCTCTGACTCTACTCTAACTCCCAATACTAACTCTACTTCTACACAAATGAGTAATGGATCTCTTGGATCAGTGAGGTGCGAGTTGTTCCTGCAGACTCCAGGGGTATTTATAGGGTCTTTAGGACCAGGGGGACTTTATAGCATGAGGTGGAGTGGCGGGCACGCCAAGGCAGGTCGGCCGGCCGTCCGATGTGGCGGTTCGCCACCGCCTCACTCCTAGACGTCCCTAATTGCCTCCTGAAATCAGTCCGAAGGTCAGTTGCTTCGTGGGGGCGGCAGAACTGGAGTAAGGGCCAAGTTGAGGCCCATACAGCCCACCTTCTGGAATGTCGGTGGAATTCTGCTGAACAGGCTTTGGTTTCTGACGTTTAAGCCCATTTACAGCCTGCTGGAGGAAGGCCGAGGCCCTTGGGCGCCAAAAGGGGCCGGCGGGCCAGTTTCCTCAATTATTTGCTCCTGCATCCAAATATCACCAAAACTCATGGAAGTATGTTAGTTCCTAACTATATGCAAAGAATCTTGGTGAATAGCCTTTATTTACCGATATGTTGGAGGTCGAAATGCGATTTAACGACCGCCAACAACCACTTGCCGAATTCGACGCCAATCTCGTCTTCTCCTGGCTTCCGATTGCAACTCCCTGCCTCCTGGTGAGTACCGGGTGATCACTATTGGGGTGTGGTTCCAAACCTTGCCCATACAAGGCTCGTGGTTATACTAAGGTGCTAGGCAAGACGGCACATGAACCGGTCCTTATACGACCGAAGTAAGCATCTTCAATAGCTACCCTCCTGCGAGGGATAGCGTCCCAGGGATAGCCTCCCAACTGAGGACTACCTCACTTGCTCCCGTCTAAAAACAGACCCCACTATGGGTTGCACTTACTAATCCCACCATTTTTCACATTCACACGCTCCAAGCACACTCACATATTTTCACACAAAATCATGTATAGCAAGATTATTAAGTACACAGTGTAATATAATCCTAAGCAGCATGTTCATCCAACATATCATTAAATATTAATGATGTTGGGGCCTAGGATTATCAATAGAATATGGATAATCAATTATCAAGGCATGGCTAACTTCAAGCATTAGGACACTCTAGGCATTGAAACCATATTTTAATAATCATGCATAATTTATTTTTAAACAAGCTCTAATTGGGATATTTTCGCAATCATAGGTGTAATATGATCAATGGGGAGTTAGGACTTGCCTTCACCAAAGTCTTCTTCCTCTAAACCTTCCTCGTAATCCGGGTCCTCGTGCTCTTCCTCAAAAGCTTGATTATCTAACGATTAAAAGAATATAAAAAACTAATAAATCTATCGTTTAACAATCAATTAAACAATCATTTAAACGAAATAAAACCCAACTGAACACCAATGGAGATGGTTCTGGTGAGGATAGATAGACAAGGATTTTAGATGAATTTAGGTGAAAGAATTACTCAAATTGGAATTAAAATGGAATAGATATGAATTTTTTATGTAAAAGAAAGGAAATTGATTAGGATTAGATTAAATTAATTAGGTATGATCATCATCCTAATTTTCCAGAGAGGTACAAAGGTTGGAAATGCTCAGAGATGATTATAGGATTTTTGGGAATTTTTTTGGAATTTTCTGATATTAGAAAAGTGCTCGAAATAAATATCAGTGTAGAATCTGGTGTGCACATAGCATTTTCGCATGCGCTTGACTGACTGACAGGTGGGCCAGCTGGGGCCGGGGGCCCCGTGCACTGCTGTGCAGCGGGCTCGGTCCACGTGAGTTGTTGACCAAGCGTGCACGTGTCTGTGGTGCACCGTGCGCTGGGTCTGTGGACCCTTGACGTTGACTGATTGTGCGGCCCCATGCGTCAGAGACGCGGCGCGGGCTCGGCGGCTCCGACGCGGCGTCGGGGAGGGCGCGCGACGGGGTGGCGCCGGAATCCTCACCGCCGGCGGCTGCGGTGGCCGTGGAGGGACGGCAATGGCACCTACACGTTCTACGTGCGAAGGCGGACCCGCGGATGGTGCACGTCGACGTGGGGATGGCCTAGAGCGATAGCGCGAGCTCGCCGGAGCTCGGCAGTGCTTCGGCGTGTGCGGTGAAGTGCGTGCACGAGTGCGCGGGGACGTGCGCGAGTGGTCGTGCGCGTGTGCGGGCGTGCGACGATGCCGTGGGTGGCCACGGCGCGGCCAGGCGGGATCGGGAGGGTGGTCGGCGTCGCTGATGGAGGGTGGCGGACGGCGGCGCTCGGTGAGGGTGTGCCTTGGGTACACGCGGAAAGGGAAATGGAGGCGTAGAGGGCGGAGAAAGAGGTGAGGAAGCTCACCTTGAGCTCGGGTGTGCGGGAGAGGGACGGGAGGCTGCGGGGAGAGGTTCGCCGGAGTTGGCCGGAGTCGGGGGAGAGAGTGGGAGAGTGGTGCTCAGGCAGCGGGAGAGGGAGTGGAGCGAGAGAAATGGCGGAGGAGGCGAACGGATGGCCCTAGGAGTCCCTTTATAGACGCGGAAGGTCGGTTCGTCGCCGGAAATATCCGAGCTCCGGCGAGATATTTTCTCGCCGGATTTGACATCAACGCGATGCGCAGAGGCGGGGCTGGGCTCGGTGACGCGGGTGCGAAGTGGAGCCAGGGCTTTGGATGCGACGAGGCGGGGCTGTGGCTGACAGAAGAGGGCAGCGAGGTGTGGGCGTCACCGGAAACGCGCCGGGGTTAGGGTTGAGGGGAAAAGACGACGCGACGGGCGGCGCTGTGCGACGAGATAGGGCACGGGAGAGACGGTGTGGCTGACATCGAGGAAAGGACGAATTCCTGTGGCGCGAAAGGACGAAGCGAGGAAGGGAGACATGGCGGCATGGGCGGGAGCGCGGATTGCGCCGGCGACGCGAGGAGGAAGAAGGGGCCGGGCCCACCCGTCAGTGACTCGCGGGAGAGGGGAGCGGGCCGATGCGCGCCGGGCCGGGAGAGGAGGAGAGGAAGTGGGCCGGTGCGCGGGCGCGGGAAAGAAAAGAGAAGGGGAGGGGAGATGGACCAGTGGAAGGAAAGAAAGGGGGGCGGTTAGAGAATGGAGGTTTAAAAATTTCTAGAATTTGAATTTGAAGAGATTTCAAATTCAAACAAAAGCAAACCTCGAACAAACAATCAAAATAAATTCAAGAAAAACCAGAAATGCACATGGTGAGTTTTATGCAAGGTTTTAAATTCGAAAAATTTATTTGTGGCCCCAATTGATCTAGTTCAAATTGATTTTGGTTGAAAATTTTGAAAAGTTCAATTTTTTAGTGGTTTTTTAAATGGAGCAAAAATTTGGATGCTACATTGTCATACCCATTGCAATTTTAGTTCTGTAGATTTTTAAAGGAAGCTTGATCATAAAACATTCTTTTAAACTAACACCTAACTGCTACACCTTGCATGTTGCATTGTACACTGCACATCGGAGGGTACTGGACTCTGCTAATGATGTGGACCTAAACTAGTTTGTGTGATATTCGGTCATCTATGTGTGGTAGATCAGTGGCTATTTATTGTTGTGTTGAGCTAAAGTTGTATGGTCCAATCAGCAAATAATACCGGTGTGCATATCCTACTGTTGTAGAGAGGGGCTGACATTGTTGCTTTAGTATTTACACATGCTTCTTTTGAACCAAGTTGGGTCGAGTAAAGCTATCTTGCTAGCTTTGAGGAGCCTGCAACAATTCGATCATTTCATGTCTTATGCTTACAGATTTTTCGATGATTCCAACGATTCCAACAAACGCTGGAAGCAAGAGACTTTTAATGTCAGTCAAATTTTGTAATTACTAGGTCAGATTATAGACCGGTGAAGCAGCCATTATGTATGGGTGACAATTTTGATCTCCCGTAGCACAGCACGAGCAAATGCTTGTGCTCTATGCTAAGTTTTGCTATATATGCATAGCATGCAATTTAAGTTTGGAAATTGATGGTTACCATAATGTATGATTTAACTTCTTGTATAAAATCAAATTTCAATTTATGATATAAAGATCCTGCCAACTGATGTATTTATTTTTATCACGTGCGTCACGCACGTGTATTGGTACTAGTCTAGTTTACAAACGTGGAGTTCTCTGGTTGAACTGACTGCCTCGTTGAGCCAGTGGCAGACTTAGCTAATACTTCTAGGTAGGACGGAACTAATAAGTACAAAAATTATATTTATAATTTATTTTTAAATACATAAATTATTATAAATATAATATTTATTTAGTAAAATATTTGTGTTTGTTTCTTGTAAACACTCAGAGGAGTTGCGTGTAATTGCTTTAACAAAATAAAAAAAATACAAAGTTACTCATACCATATAGTTCTCAAGAACAGGAGACAAAAACATATTCAGGAGTACATATCCTTTCAAAATCTGCCCCATTCATACTTTATTAGAATAAATCACTTTGTTTGCCTATGCAATTTGTTGAAGAGTTGGTTCGAGTAACAAGAGAATAAATAAAACGTAAAGGTATTGTAGCTTTTCTACAAATTAATATCTCAAAATCCTCGTTTGTCACCTCATATGATTGTTATAAAGACAAAAATCCATTAATAAATATCTAGAGCCGTCCATAAAAGTGTAGTATTTTATAAGAATAATATTTTACTCTAAGCTATAATATTTTAGAATATTTAGTCAAACTTAAAAGAGGTGATAATAGAAATGTATTAGATAAAGTTTAAAAGTGTAGAAAAACATGTTAGAAAAATATTGCTCAATGTTACAATTATGATTTTAAAGGGTAGAGACAAACATCTAACTACTAGGCGCGCCTATGCCGCAGGCACCACTGCCATCTTGCTCCATGTTCGTCGCTCACCAAAGCATTGTCTCGTCCTGTCTTATTCCACGACTGTACCACAGCTACTTAACTATGCAGATGTAAGACGTTCAACAAAATATGTTTATTTTAGACCGACAAAATTTAAGAAATATCATCCATCTCATCTCTCTTAATCAAACAACTATATACAAAATAAAGACCGTCCAACCAAAGTGCGTATTCTCATCTTTTAAAAAAAAAATGTTTCATTCCATCTTCTTTCAAGTTTTTTTACTGTTATAAGGCTTCTAAAATATGGCTTTTTCAAAGTAGCACTTTCGTTAATGTTGAGAGTCATTTTAGTGAAGCTGAAAAAAACCATGTGTAGCGAGCCTTATAACAGCAAAAAAAACTCTCTCCTTCCTGTCACCTCCCTGCTCGAGGGGTTGTCAACATCTCGTTCTAGGTCTATCGTCATATTATCCTTTTCAAATAAGGCTCCTCAAGTTGTCCATTGTATTACACTCTTTAGTCTGTACAAAAATGTACCCATAAAAAAGACAAAAAAAAAAAAGTCCAAGAATAAAGGAAGAAACGACGCCTTCAAGCTTTAGAAACTGTATGCAAAAAGAATCAATCTCAGTATATGTATCTCTACTCAAAACACCATCAGCAAAAAGAATCAAAGCTTTTTGGTTTTGCTTCAGGCACTTCGATTGTATTGCGTATTACGAGCAGGCTGGAGTCGCTAATCACAAATGTGGATAGCACACCATGACAGCATGGAACCAGCGATTGGGAAGCGAAGGCAATGGCAAATTAATGTAACGGCCAATATCAGTCACAGATGATTCTTCTGTTCCTACAGTTATGATTTCTGTTGTACTCGTTGTAATGACAAAGTTGACCTGCTGTTTGGAACTTCAAAAGTCAGCTGGATGAAGAAATACCCTGAACTCGTGATCTCTTTCAGGTCAGTGGTTGTATAACTTCTCGAAAGGCCAGCAGCTCCTTTTAAATTCCTCAGCATATATTTTATTTAATAGGTATGCTCATATATTTTGTTTCGTATCCTTTCAGTATGTACTGAAGTTGATGAAATTGCTCTATAAAATAACCAATTTTTAATTCTTTTTAACTGGGGTTTATTTTGACTACTTCTTTTCTTTTTTTGCGAGGAACCACTTCTATTCTGTAGATGATGATCTTCTAATATAAATTGCATTCGTACAAACTTGATCATAAGCCAGAATGTCTTTTTCTTTAATAGGCCTATCATCAGATTATCTTTTTTCAAATAAGGTTCCTCAAGTTGTCCATTGTATTACACTCTTTAGTCTGTACAAAAATGCACCCAAAAAAAAAAAGAAGAAGAGAAAACAGTCCAAAAATAAAGGGATAAAGGACACCTTCAAGCTTTAGCAACTGTATGCAAAAAGAATCAATCTCAGTATATGTATCTCAACTCAAAACACCATCAGATAAATCTGAATTACAATTGTTTTTGCTGCAGCCCTCTAATGGTTGAAGGCAGTGCAGACTTTTCTGATCTCTCCTTCGTTGCCGGTCTTCACCCCTAACCTCCCCAGCTTGATCATGGCTTCGGCGAACGCGTCAAAGAAATCCTTCTGGCTATTGGCGAACTGCTTCACGATCGGTCGCGTCGCCGGGTCGGTGTAAAGCACCTGGTCGGAGGTGAAGAGCCCCAGTCCATTGCAGAGGTTGGTGTAGTAGATGTTGTCGAAGGTGACGGGACTGACGGGGTCCATGTTCACGGCAGTAATATTGTTGACCTTGCGCGGGCACGCCTCCTTGAGCTGGTCCGCGTAGTCCGGGTTGTAGGTTGGGTCAGTCGGCGTGCTGTAGCTGTAGCTGTAGAGCCGGCTGGCGAAGCGGGTGCAGTGAGCGAAGCCGACGGTGTGCGCGCCGGAGAGCGCCACCAGGTCGACCAAGGTCAGGTTCTTCTTCTGGAACATGGCGGCGAGCTCATTGACGTGCATGTGCTCGCTGGGCAGCTTGCCCTCGACATCGCTTTTCCTGGAGACGAGGCTGTCAAGCCGGCCGAGCTCGACGCGCCAGTAGGGGCCGGACGCCTGCAATGGATCGATTCAGGTGACGGGCAACGTTGTCAGGACTCCTGATTCAGAAGCCGAATAAGTGAGCACGAGTGCTGAACCGGTTGTGCTTGCTTTGCTTACCAGGTAGACGACGTCTCTGGCGGCGAGTGCCATGATGTCGGCGCAGGAGACCACGCCAGGGCACTTCTTCTCGACGGCGGCCTTGACTCGGTTGATGGTGTCGAAGCCGTCGCCGGCGAGGGATTCGTTGTCGTCAGCGTCCTTCTCGGCGTCGTACTTTGGGGACGCTATTAGGACGGCCGCGTCACAACCCTGTGATGTAAATGAGAATTGAACTTAGTCCCAGTTTTGAAACTTGAGATGTTGGCAGCTTTTGTTTTTTCAAGAAATGAGTAGGAGCACTGCTCTTTCATTTAAGAGAGGAAAATAGGTTCAGTACATCGAAACTATTGAAATTGTGTTTTGAGAACCTCAATGTTGAAAATAAGATTTGTACATCTGAATGTTTTGGATCGGAACAACATCTGTATTTGTACATTTGAAAATAATATTTGGCTTGGCTATTCGTAAGCGCGGGGTGTATACAACTGTGGCTAGACGTGAACTCACGCAGCGTCCTATGTGTAGGTCAAACCCAAAAGAGAAAAGGAAAAGGAAAAGATTAAAATGGGATGCCAGCTGCTTGACTGCCAGAATGCCACTAAACAACACCAGGCACACAGCAGAGAGGGCCTCATTATATTCTTGGCATTGTTGGCAACATGGAACTAGCTGTATCAATCAGTGCAAAGACCAGCAGTCCTCTTGCTTGCTCCAAGGAAAATGTATTCAAATGGATTTCTGGTTGGTGGTGCTAATTTTCGTTTTAAAATAAAAAATGCTTGGAAAATGCAAAATTTGCGCTTCCGGGAAAAAAAATCAAAACATGACACTAGACTATCCATCTATTTTCGGCGAGCGCAAGGTGGGACTCCGTGCTGTGAAGATACAGCAAAGGTTGAGTAGCGATTCCGAAGAGAACGCAGCAGGCAGAGAGATGGAGGTCCGACACGGCCGCAATTTGATAATCCGCGTAGTTGATGAAAAGTCGCGTAGGCACATGCGAGCCTGCCGCAACCGACGACCACGCGAGGCAATCGAGTTGTTCCCCAGCTCCCACTAAACAATCCAGCTAATCGCCCCTGGCTTTCTGTACAGAGGAATCAGGTTTTCTATTGCTACCATCTGAAGCCACGGAGTTCTTTTTAGCGCTGGAACAAGAGGAGCACAGCACAAGGCTGCAATGAACTCACGAGCAACAGGATGAGCAGCAGCGCAATTTGCAGAGAGACAGCGCACGTTATCGGGCTGAAAAAGGTAGCTCGCAACTTGCAACTTTATGGTTCCAAAATAGCTTCTTGAAGAAAGAACTTTGGGGGAAAAAGAAATGATTCCAAAACAGAGCAAGTGAAAGAAAAAAGGGGATTGTAGATTGGCCAGAGAAAGTGGAATACTCTACTGGTGTTCTGCAAGAACGAATCGCATAGCTCAGAAAAGAGATGCGGAGAAATGGGATCAAATGCAGCTAGATCAGTTCACCACCCTGTTCAGTGTTCAGTTCCCCGAATGCGATTGCGCATCTCAGAGCAAGCAAGGGTTGAAGCAGGAGCGAAACACGCGCAAAGAAGGAAGTGCGAAAGTTTCTGAAGGAATGGTGAGGCGAGCAGGGAGGAGCAGCGTTTCTCACCCCAACCATGCAGTCGTGGAAGAAGAGGCGGAGCGTCGCCGGGATGGTGACCACCGTCAAGTTCTTCTTCCTCGTCACCTCGTAGCGCACGATGGACTCCAGGTCGGGGCAGCTCGACTTGTAGTAGTCGGGCGACAGCGTCGCGGCGACGGGCGACGGCATCGTGGCCGCCAAGAGCGCCGCCGCCACCATTAGCGCCACGCATCTTCTCCGTCTCTCCATGGTGGTGCCTGCTCCTGCCTGGCTGCGTGTGGTGATGATGCAGGGGAGCGGGGAGTAGAGGGGTAGGAGAGAGACGGAGAGAGAAGGCGGAGTGGAGGAGAGGTGAGGCGGAGTGGAGGAGAGGTGAGAGGAAGGTTTTATAACAGTGATAGCGATGATTGCAGGGCGTTTTGGCTGGCCAAACTTGCAACATTTATAAACTTTTTTTTCTTTTTTGGAACCGGTCCTGTGGGTTACCTCTGTTTGCACAAGCTCCAGCTCTGCTCTCAAACTGTCTTCGTGGTCTGAAATTCCCCAGTACCTCATTTTGTACTGTCGAGGAGCTGTCAATCATAAACCCATCTTCATTCTCCCCGTAATGGAGGTATACATTGCAGTGATCCGGAAGGTTTAAGATAAGCTAACTTTACAATGACGGGCTGAAAATCCACTGGCATCTTGGTTTTTGGTAATTCTTTTTCGGCAGAACTTTAATTGTTTTGGGACATACACGGAGAATTTGAAACCGTGTGGCGTGTGCTAAGACGCAAGTCTTTCGCGCGGCGCATTCATCAGTAGACCGCTAGTCCTATTCGTCAGCCCCATCTTCTAAACAAAGGGGTGTTCGTTGCATGAGGTCTAAACTTTAGAGGGGTTTAAACTCTAGATAAGCTATATTAAATAAAGTTTAATTACAAAACTAATTACAGAACCCTGATCTAATTCGCGAGACGAATCTAATGAGGGTAATTAAGCCATGATTAGATGATGGTTACTGTAGCATCGCTGTACCAAAACATAGATTAATTAGGCTCGTTAGATTCGTCTCGTAAAGATGTACCTACCTGTAATAAAAGTTTTATCATTAAATTTTATTTAATACTCTTAAATAATAAAATTCTCTTTAATGTGATGGGTCTAAAGTCTAAAGCAACGAACGCACCCAAACTTATCTGGGCAGGTTGCATTGGGACCCAAACTTGACCCCAGTTTCAGGCTTCGATCCCGGAATCGCCGCCTCAACGAGCGCCAATGTTTCACATCTCACATGCGCCGCACTTTTGGCTGCTACTTGAGCACAAATCCTCACTGAAATCAGCGTGACATGTGTCTGTGGAATTTCACGATCAGCTTAAGTGTCAAGACTATCTCGTGAATTAATTTACAATGCACCATATCGTCTCGGATATTAACAAAGCTGTTATCATACAGGTGTAACAAACCCAAATCCCGTTCCGTGTTTATAGTACCGGTACAAGTCTGAGTGGTGTCCAAGACATTGATACGTGGACCACAAGGATCGTCGTCTACCACGGACTCCTCCCCGGCATCCAGCCAATGATCCAAAGGTTGGTGCGAGATTCCTGCCATGGAGGCCAGTGCCAACCGGACCGGGCTCCGAAATGTGATCGCCGAACACTCCTCTCTCTCTAATCGTTCCCCAGCGCGTCATCTATTCATTCTGGCCGTCAGTGTTTTTTGTTCCGCCTGTTTTGTCCGGAGCAGTTATGCCAATCATTGTTTGGTGCCATGTGGTGCTACCCAAAAGGTCAATCTGATCTTAGCTGATTAGGCGCTAAACTACGGAGAAGTCTGGTTAATCTTGTTTCAGAAAGAAAAGGTACCAGAATGCTTGCAAAATTTTAAAGAATTTGAGGCGAATAATGGAGCCCCATGCACATGGGTTCCAACCGGTTCACAGCCGGCTCCTGACCTGAATTATTTCCGGCGACGAGGGCGCATCATCTGTCGGAGTTCGGATTGGGGTTAACCACTCACCCTGAACGTGAAGGTCTTTATAATAGTTCACGCAACTAGTACAGCCCAAATTTGAAATTTCTCGTCTGGATTAAGAAAATATAATATGTACCTGTATTGCAACTATCGCAAACGCCTCTCAGCAGTTTGACTGCCCGATCGTCGCCGCGAGGCCGACGTGCGCGCATGAGCGGCGTGGCTCGCGGGATGAAGAGATAACACTCGCCGCACGACATGGATTCGTCGTCGTGCGTCCGATCAAACTCCGCCCCGCGTCGCGCGCGCACGAACAGAGTGATGTCTCCATCGATCTGTCTGTAAGCCAAGCAGAGCCGAGTCGTTTTTGTGCCTGCCAAGTCGGCAAGCGAAGCTCTGGCGACCGCGTCCGTCATCCAGGCCCCGTGTAGCGGCAGAGATTCAGAGCGCACGCAACGCGAACAAACAAACAACCCGTGAGCATCTTGGATTTGGCATTTTCAATTCTTCAGTACTTGCATTTTGATTGGATTAACAGACACCGACAAACTTGCAACCCAGACGTGCAGTCAGGCACAGCTAGCGGGTGACTAGTGAGACCTGGACACGGACATAGGCAGGATCTGTGCTGTGACAGCAAGAAGCAGTAGGCAAAAGCAAAGCAAAAGACTCGCACAACCTCCGAAAGAAAAATGTGATGTGCGTGCCTACTTTTTTCCAGATCAAGTAGAACTTCCAAGACCCAACGACTGCGAGGAGCCGTGTTTGTAACAGGAGCCTCAACACATGTGCTATGGTCCAAAACTCCCGTATAGGTGTCAAAGAAAAAAAAAACTCCCGTATATAAGTACTGATCTAATAGAAAAGGAACAATTATTTGTTTGATGCAGGACAATGATAGTCAAATAATTTGTTTGTTCGTTGCAGATTTGCAGTGACAGTTTTGGCTACAACTGCAAGCAGCCGAATCCAACAGCCATGGCATCAGCCAGTCAGTACCCGGAATCTAGATGCCGAAGGAACTGGAGTAGCTACCAAGAATTCTTTTCCAAGTAGCAAAATAACAGTTGAGAGATTAATTTATTGACAAGTTTGTTGCAGAAGTCTGAATTTAAGTTCCACAACGAACGAACCATCCACTCATCACGCAACATGAGAACTTGGAAAATGTCTGAACTCTCAATCTATCTTTTATGCGGGTACAAAATAGACAACAACTAGTTCATCGGAGCGAATCATGAAAAACGGCAAGGCGGCTAATTAGGAACAAGATGAAGCTGCTGCTAGCTTTGAGGAATCAGAAGATGGATGAGAAAACAGCCGAGATCACGGCTGCCGCGATGCCGCCGCGGATACCGGACTGGAGCTTGAAGCCGCTGCTGGCGGTGCTGTCGCCCGACGGGGTGTCAGTCGACGGAGTGACTGCAACGGGAGGAAGAGCAGATGGGATTAGTAGCTATTGACGCACTTTGTTTATCCTGAGCTGATTGGAATTTGTGATCATGATTGCATATACTATAGGGTACTCGGAAATGGGAACACTCACTCTTGGAGGCGTTGGCGAAGAGAGCGTAGTCCGGCGAGCTCGGGGTCAGGTGCAGCAGGTCTAGCAGGGGAGCAGCATCAAACATCAGGAATCAGGACAGAATAGAAAGCAAAACTAAATGCAAAAAAGGTTTTACGAATTATGATCGATAGTGTGATGTAGTACAAAGTATCAACTCTGACAATTTACACAGGTTTATTATCTGATTCTCTGTAATATTTAAGCAGTTAAGCACTCTGATTCAGATAACATGACGAGGAAGAAAAAACGATAGAACAAATTTCAGTGCTGCAAATGAACATGGGCTGTTTTTTTATGGTTATGAAGGGAACATGGGCTGGTCACGGAGATCAGATCAGCCGGAGCTCGGCCCAACCCAAAAGCACGGCCCACTTAGCCATTATAATTGATTTTAGAGTGAAATGCACCAGAGGTCCTTAAACTATTTCGAGTGTGTCATCTAGGTAGAACTCTCAAACCGCACATTCAAGTCCTCAAACTATCAAAACCGTTCACCGGCAGTCCATACTCGGTTTTGAGCATGGTTTTGACTTTGAAAAATTGCAAAAAAAACCCCTGAGTTTACCGTTCTTCCCGCACGCGAGCCCCCGGCCATCAGCTTGCACATCTCAGTTGCACGGCTGCTGAGCAATGGAGGCAGCAAGACGGCAATGTGGAATGGTGTAGAGCATCAAGGCGAAGCTGTAGGGGCTGCGGGGCGGGCAGCAGTGCATCAAAGAAAGAGATCAAGCCGGACGGTTGTTCGTCGCACAACGGACTATGAAGGCGACACGGTTCGATTTCTATGGGCTCTGATGACTAAACAACGACTTATGGACAACTAAATGCTCGCTCAACAGTCGTGTGCCGCTGAGTTGTGCAAGCTGCCATGGCTGGGGCTCACGTGCGGGAAGAATGGTAAACTTGGGGTTTGTTTTGCAATTTTTCAAAGTCAAAACCGTGCTCGAAAACGGTATGGACTGCCGGTGAACGGTTTTGATAGTTCGAGGACCTGAACGTGCAATTTGAGAGTTCGTGGACCTAGATAACACATTTGAAATAGTTTAAGGACCTCGAGTGCATTTCACTCTTGATTTTACTTGGAAGGAATGATGACAAGAGTCACAACACTACTGCCTGTCGATCCCGATCTCAATTCCTCGACACATGCAGAATCGCAACAATTGAATTGTTCTATCTACGCTAAAATCAAGTCACTGACTGCAACTCTGAGCAGAACTACAATAATTCAGACCCGGGACAGCTTGAGCTACTACCAAGCAAAGCAAGGGGAGAAAGAGAGAGAGAGGCTGGGGATCGACTCACTGATGCAGAGCGTGACGTTGGCGTTGGCGAGCTTGCACGCGGAAGGGAGCGCGAGGAGGCGTTCAAATCGCAGCCCCAGCGACTGCACCTCGTTGCGGCCGCTGTGCACCTGCTGGATGATGTAGCAGAGGCACTCGGGCCTCGACTTCTGCGTGGCCCCGGCGTCGGCGCAGCACGTGGACGACGGCGACCCCGTGTGCCCCGTCGCGTAGTCCATGCAGTCCGTCAGCTTCGCGAAGTCCTCCTGGCACTTGGCCTGAAGCGGGTTCGCCGGCGGCGCCGGCGACTGCGCGGAAACCGACACGGCGCACCACCACGCGAGCGCCGCCGCCGCTAGCAACCACCTCGCCATCTTGGCCTGCTGGCCTCGGTCTCTCGATCTGGCTAATGGAGTGTGAACTGTGAAGGATCCTGGCAGGCTGGCACTAAAGACTAGAGAGAGAGGATCAGAGGAAGGTGAAGGTGCGGGCGGCGTTTATAGGCGGCATTGAAGCGGGGGCGGTGAGAGTTAGATGTTGCTTTTAAGGCGGCGGCCGGGCCTGCAAGGGATAGAGAGAGAGTGAGGGAAGGAGAGAGGTAAATTCCTCTCCCGTTCCGTGTCATCGTCCCGCACACCACGTCGCGCCTGCCGCCGCGATACGTGTCTCCATTCCTGCCCCGTCTCCTGTGTTCGGCAGGCAGTTCGAGTGCCGTTGCTCATGCGAACCGCGTTGTTTGTTCCTCTCGAATCCGTGAAAAAAAAACAACCCTGTGAATGCGATGCTTCTGTTCTGCGGGTAGCAACAAACATATGTTCAGGCCGGGCGGGCAGTATCGCCGTGGACTGCGGTGAGCGGCGGCGTCGTTCCGTTCCGTTCCGTCCCGGCTACGCTGACTGACGCGGACGTGAAGCGCAGCGCTGCCTTGAATGAATGCGCGTGCAGCTGAGGGATGCGGTTCGGCGGTGGCAGCGGCTGCTCTGGCTATCGATCGAGTAACGGGGCGCGCCTTCCGATCCCCCCGTGCCACGCGCGGCGCGGCCATTTCGGCGTGCCGTCGGCCGGGCCCGCAAGTCATTGCCGCCCCGCCTGCCGTTGGGACTTGGGAGCCTGGATGGAAGGAAGACCCGTTTCCTGGACGCGGACTGCGCTTCCGTTCCGCGCCGTGTGTTTGGAGAGACTTCATAAACCGTGTGCAGGATCGATCGGCCGGCGCGTGGGTCGGGTCGCCATTAACCGGAGCACCAGCCAAAGAATGTCGTGTCACGGATCACTGATGTTTCGTCGTCGTTCGTCTCGTCTTCCTCGCAGCCACCCCCTTTTGAGCTGTACAAAATACTGTAGTACTTCCTGCTACAGCTTACTGTGCTCCATTGATGGGGTATTCTGCATCTGTTCCGGTGCTGGCAGTTGGCATCACACAGTACTCGTGCCACCCAGATTCCTGCCTCGTTCACACGTTGCTTTCTACCGATTCATTGCGTTCATCTGTTCTAGATGCTCGATCGCAGAAGCAGCGCTACGGCGCTCAACTGGGCCACGATCCAGGGAGCCGTTGCTTTCGTCCCGGATGAGCGTGCTCGGTCCTTGTTAATGACTCGTCAATTTTCTTTGCGTCGTACTCTTACCGGTAAGTAGTAGTAGGAAGGAATAACCTTGCGCTCATCAATAGGTCGGCGGAGCTCATTTCATGTTCAGTAAACATATGGAACGCAGACTCCTGATACCATAGAGGCAAGGATCAAAAATACCGTCTGCACTGCCCAGTCCACGTCTTGGTTGGTTGTTGGATGTTCATCAATAGATGAGGCAGGACCAAATGCATCGACACATCACACATGTGGTTTGGTCCACACTTACCGTCTACAGAGTGGCAGGACCGGGCTGGCAATTCTTCTCGGCCTCTTGAATCTTGCCATGTTCGGAGACCAGCTATTTATTGTTCACAACACTACCACGTTTCTTCCCCCAACCGAACCGAGTGTCCATCAGAGGTCGCTTAGGTGCAATGTACACGGTTACAGGAAACCGTTTCTATCAAGCCATCCATTTCTGAGACGGAATATGGGTTGGCTCACAGAAGGAAAAAATTAACTCGCAAACAACCTTACTTGGAGACTCTACGAAAACATAGTTACAACGCAGAGGTTGAACAATGCACGGTAACAAGGACAGTTCAACTTTCAGAGCTTTCATGTGTAGAATCGAAAAATTATGTAACATGAATCCTCAAACGAGTGGTATTAGCAGATCTAGCAACCATTACAATTCAGTATAACAGTTAAGTTGGAACATGACTACAAGGGGAGCTGCCGGGCTACTAATAGTAGAGTACTTAAACCCGAGACGTTCCCAGCTTGCGCTCAAAGAGCCGACGCAGAAGATAGACCTGAATAACACTGGCGGCGATAAGTGCTAGTGACTCCAGGAGCGCCTTATGGACAGCCCTCCTGCTCATGTTCTCATTCACTGCATCACAGCGGGTGAGAGGTGATTAGCTTAGCTGCTCAAGGCATGATACCAACATGGCATAGAGATTATCAAGGGACGAGGCAAGGAAAAACTGGCAAATTTGGCACTAATCATAATAACGGAAACAAAAAATACAGCTGTCCAAATGCATATCTTAGGTGAAAAAGAAAAGGAAAAACAATAGAAATCAGAATGTGGTTGCCAATTCCCAGATTTCTCGAGAAAGGATGGCAACAACCAGTGCGCATAGTTAAACCTGACTTACTTAACTACATAAAACAAAACTCAGTACTGGCAATTCAGATCTACTATTCAGCTATTATTTCACCAAAAAAAAAAGGTATCACTAATGGCGAGCGTATCCCATGAGGCCAGTAACCACCAAGAAATGGCTGAAACCTGGCACTAATTCTTCCAATGATTTTGCTACAAACATGACAGCAGTTTTTAGATTATGAAGTAAGCAATTCAAAATGGATGCCACATATAAAGCACAAATGCTAGCGAACAGCTGAATTTGGTTAATGCTGCTGGTTTAAGCAGAACATAGCTCCAAGTAATAAAAGAGCTCGGCATTATGAATTGTAATTTAATGTAGAGGACAAATGCTAACAAACAGCTGAATTAAATTAATGCTACTGGTTTAAGAAGATCATAGCTCCAAGTAATAAAAGAGCACGGCGCTAGGAATTTATATACACACAAGAACATCAGAGGATCTCGATTACTATTTTCAGAAAAATATGACGAAGGAGACTTACATATTGCTTGCCGGTCAGTTTGGGCTTCTAACCAGTGCTGTTCGAATTGAATATTGTAAAGTGCCTCATCTAACTTTGCAATCTGTTCAAACAATGGTGCAAAATGCTCTGCATAATATATGGGAAAGATAAGTTAGATTATAAGTTTGTTTCATCAAACAACTGTGCGAAATGCTCCGCATAATAGACCTTAAAGAGAAGTTAGATTATAAGTTTGTTTCATGCCAGAATGAAGGAAACTACAAGGATTCTTACCATCCTTGGCATGCTGGTCGAAGTATGAAAAATGGCCAACATGCACATCAAAGTCTATGGTTTCGTGATACGGAGATTTATTGGTGAAGCAGAAGCGATGGACGCCTCTCTTCTGAACTATGAACTCAAACTTATCACTAGTCTTATCGCGAGAATCTCGGACTTGAGCGCCATTAGGATCTTTAACCTGCCATTAGTCAAGACGGAGTTAGTTTAACTATAGGTTATACTAGGTAAGTAAAAAAAAATGGAATTATGCAAAATTGCTTCAATTAACAGGAGAAGTGAGAGATTTACAATATTACTGAGCACGAAAGTTAATTCAACAATTTGTAGCAGATTTAAAATAACATTAGGTGCAACAAGGGGGGAACAGTAGCAGATTTGCCCATTAGCCGTGAGAAGTATCCACTGCGGCCACGTGATACTGAGCCCCATAAGCATCTAACAGAACTCCTAACTTATCAACTCATACTCCAATGAAGCTATTGTTCCCATAAAAGAAAGAAAAGAAAATTTCCAAGCAAAACTAACAGAAATGATCAGTGAAGGTTAAGGTACCAAATTAAAAAAGTGGTGCAGTCAACGAACCAATAAGAGTCGGACTGATTAGCCAATTGAGAATGGTTGTCAACAACACCTCATCTAAGCACAAATTTACACCTTGAACAAACGTAATTAGAGAATAATTTTATTGTTACACAAAATGCATAGCTTCCATCATCATAACCCAGCATCTAAATTTCTAGATACCCCTAATATGTATCGCAAAGGAAGCAACAAAACAACTATAATGCAGCCATGCAGGGAATCCAATCCCACAGGATTATGCCTCAAGTTGTAAGTCCCACACGGACACACCATCACGACATTAACTTCTGCCAACCAGTCAATGGAGGGCCACAGATTCACAGCAATAATCACCATCCAATCAGTGAGGCATCAGCATGTTAATCTCTATAATGGCCATCCACTATGATGCAACCCTCATAAATTGCAACAAAGATTCATATGTTATTTCGTTTAACTAGTAGTCGATCATCACAACCTAGCAACTGATTATTTTCTTGAGAAACAAATTAGGTATTTCTGAGTACAAAGTGAACTTTCAAGAACCCTACATGCCAGAAGTAACTTAAAAGGTGCTAAAACCAAAAGGGAACATGTAATTTAAACAGTTAACGTGACTAAGTTCTGAAGGTCCCAACGCATCACATATTTCCCACAGACTCGCGTTGATGAGTAAGGAATCAGTCCCTTACCACAAGATCCACGCCTTCCTCGCTGTAATGCCACGGAGTCTCAGCCTTGATCACCACAAAGGATACGTGGACCGTATCCCCCTCGTACTCCACGTTATGCGAGAAGCACTCTTCCCGATCAATCACGAAGCGGATGGCCGCAGCCGGGCGCAAGAACAGCACTACGCAGAGCACCGACAAGCACGCTGTTCTCCAGCTCAGACCCGCCATACTCAGGAACACCAAGGCACTTGACTGTGCGAGGCTCCCTGCAGAGACAAATTTCGAAGCTATCAAACACAAAATTTGCCACGGGAGTAGAAGAATCAGATCTGGCGGTTTCAGGACAAAACAGATCGGATGCAATGAATCGGGGGTGCAAGGGGAATAACGGAGGAGGAGGTTGGAGCAGAAGTCCTGGGGGTTTGTGGCCCCGCCACTCCGTCATCGCCGGCACGAGAGGAGCTGCTTCGTCGCGGGAGACGTTACCGAGTCCTCGGCGACTACAGGCTTCGGTACGCGCTACCGGGAGGCGCGGAGCAAGATCTGACTCCCGACCGCGAGGTTTCTATCTCGCCCTATCTAAGAACACGGGGTCGATAAGAGGAGGAGGATACTAAGAACTTACCGGACTTGGAGACCTCCCCGGTCACCTCCGCCGCCGGCGATCTGGGCGGCGCTTCCCTCTTCGCCTCGGTGGAGGAAGAAGCACTCGATCGTCGAGAGGAAAACTTCGAGAACGAGGTGCCCGAAACGAGTCCGTAGCGAAGCAAGAAAGGGACCCAAGCGTCAGGGAGAAGGAAACGGGCTCAAAAGGTTTCCATTGTTCGAAGCCAGATCAACGAGGCCTGCCTGCATGTTGCAGGCTGGGCCGCCTGGACGGAAATCAGCGAGATGAGTTCGGCCATGCGTTGGGCCTCTCAGACATTGGCTAAGGGCCTGCTGCGGCCTAAATGTTGGGTTTTGGTCTGGTCCAAATGAAGATGTCGTCCAGCCCAAAATGACTGTCCCGGCCCAAAATGCAAAAACTGCACGTGACGTGGGAAAGGGAACGCACGCCGCAGCCAGACCATGCGGTGCCACTGGCGTGGCGTAGAGGCATGTAGTGGTCGGCAGTGTCGTGTATGTGGTATTTGTTCGGCGATCAAGTTGCGCGCCTGTGTGCAGAGACCCCCCACCAAGGTTAGCATTACCGACGCAACCGAGGAAACCGACCGACGCCGAAAACCTCGGTTTGACCGATTTTCGCGGTAACCGCTCAAAATTCGACGGAAAATTCAAATTTGAAATTTCGAATTGGAAACCGACGAAACCGGTCGGTTTTGACCGGTTACCGACCGGTTTGTGTCGGTAACCGGTCGGTTTCCTCGATTTTTTACGCAGAATTGAAAATCGACAAAAAATGGCTTAAAATGTTGGATTTTTTTGCATGATTTTTGGTGAAATATTATAAAAATGATTAGCCACACATTGAGAACATAGAATTGATAAAAGATTGCACCAATCTACAACATACCACAATTCACACAAAGTTCAACATAAAATGTCCGATACATAGTTCTTGATGAAATTAAACATAGAACATAGTTTTGAACATAATACACGTAGTTTTGTGCACATCAGCATTGAACAATGGATACATTTCAAGACCATATGATAAACTGGAATCCTTCATTTTCAAACTATACCATCAGACATCTACGAGCTTCATTGACAACAGATACAATCATTCAAAAATCAAAAATCAGAAAAAAAAAAAAATTCAACCACCTCACCTCTGGGCCGCGCGGCCGCTGACGAAACCGCGCCGATAGCGTCGGTTACCGACTACAAATCGTCGGTAACCGGACGGTTTCACCGGTTACCGACGCCGCCGCCACCGCGCCGGCTCGGCCCGCGGCTTGGGAGACGGCGCAGCCGACAGTTACCGAGCCGTCTCGGTCGGTAACCGACGCGCGGACTTCGGTTTTCCGCCTAATCGCCCGATTCCGGCTCGCCGGCGACGGTTCGACGGCGGCGACTGGCGGATCGAGCGCGGCAGCGTGCGTCGCCGTCGGGGAGTCGACGGGGGAGCGAAGACTTTAGCCGTGGGGGACGAATAATGGAGTAGGGAGTGGATAAGGTGAGTATTTTTTTTTCATTTTTCTCGCCCAGAACACTTCGGCGATTTTTTTGCCCAATCAAATGAACGATTCTTTGAGATTGGTTTCCACCAATATTCTCCAAATTCCTTCTAGTTTTTTTACATATCTTTTGTTTCAAATGTTTTCAAATTTTCAAAAAAATTCAAATTCGAAATTAAAAAATCGGTGAACCGACTTACCGGACCGGACCGGTAAGTCCGGTTTTCGCGAAAACCGCCCGGTTTCTGGCGGTTTTGAAAACCCTGCCCCCCACCAATCAGGCCCATGAACTCATGCATGCAGGATTGCAGGTCCACTTACGAAACTGAACTCTCCTCTTGCCATGGCCAAAGGCATAGTAGCAGTAGTAAAATGTCCTGCATGCCGGCCGGAGAGATAACGATCGATCGATCCAGAGGAGTGAGTGGTGGCGGTGCCGGTGCGGTGCCGGCCGGTGTGGTGGTGCAGTGCACACGTCGGCGCCGAGTCACGCGTGCCGCCACGCCGCTGCACGCATACGACGACGACGCGCCCCCAGTCGTGGTGCGACGACGACGCGCACATGCCCGTCACTCGGCGGCAAGCGATCGATCGACGATGCTCGTGCGTGCAGGATCGTGTTCGTGTCGTGCTACCTCATGCGCCTCGCCCGTGCAGTAAAATATATACAAGCGGCGGAGGCGAGAGAAGTGAGTGACCACCGTCGTTTCCTTCCCGCGGCCGGCCGCGGATGCCGCAGCGATTCGCGCTGCGGGCGCATGCACATGACCCCTCCTCCCCTTTGTGTTGTCGCCGGCGTGCGCTTGGGACAGACACAGGCACGAACCCCGACGCCGGGGTCAATCAACGTCGTCGTCTGTGACTGAGGAGGATCGGAGGCAGGCGAGCGAAGCACGCACGCAAGCCACGGCGCGGGGAGGAGGAGATTCCTCGCTCACTCGCTCAGGGCCGGGAATCTTCAACCTCATAGGCCCCTCGTGATCGTCAGTCCTTCCGTCGTTGCCGCGGGTTGTTTTTTAACGAACTGCACGCTCCGTGTCGTCCTTCCGTGGGGCCAATGGGAGGCGATGGCCGTGAGATCTTTGTAACGTGCATTGGCTCGGCTGATTACTCCTTGTGCTTATGTCTAATCTAATCGCCTGGTTTGGCTCCACGCAGCAGGGAATATTTGTCGTTCGGACATTTTATTACTCCAGTACAGTACACTACACTACTCCTGCTAATCTAGTGTTTAGCTGCTGCATACTAGGTGCGTGCGTGTGTTCCTCCTGCTCATCAGTTGCTCTACTACCTGCCCCCCCCCTGGGATTTGGCTTCTCCTGCGATTTTAGCAACCTACTATGAGTGTAGCCCTGCCGGCCCCGGCTAGTGTTGATTGGTTAATGTTTCAGCGTGTCCTCCTCCTGTTTCGTCCTTTGGTCTATTGTTTGACTGGTCCTTCAACAACTTCGTATGGCAAGTGGTGGTAGGACACAATTGTGTTTGGCTGTGACGTGCAGGTGCAGTGCATCAGGGTTCAAGCGGCAAGTAGATGACATTTTGTGCTTTTAAAATGAAATTAGCGATAGGCATAGATATATGTATGTGTGTGGAGCTTGGAGCTCCTGCGCAGCAGGATCATTTGCCTCATGGTTCAACACATATCCCCATGTCTGCTGGTTCAACACACATCCTGCTCCTGCTGGTACTGACTAACATGAAACGCTACTGAAATTCTGAAAAGAAACACCGTATCCCCATTTTCACAAAGGAGTATACCAAATAGCATGCATTGTTAGCCAGTTAGTACTACTAAGTATACTTAGCGATGAAGAGTTTCCGCTGTAAAGGACACCAGCAGGAGCAGCAAATGGCGGCAACGACACCGCCACATGGTGCAGAAGGATGGAGTATAGTATATAAGCAGAGTCAAACTTTTCACAGAAACCGAAAGCAGAATATACGGAGGCAGGCATGCGAAATGGCGAGAAAAGCACCGCCGGCGTCGTGCTAGTTCGGGGGAGCAGTCGCGCCGTGACGGCGGGTGCCTGCCTTTTTACCTTGCCGATCGAGCAGGGGAGAGTAAGCAACCAGACAGCGAGCAGAGTGGTGGGCAAAACTGGCTGGGCATGCAGACAGAGGGTGGGTACTCGGTACTTACTCGTCGAGGCAGGCGCTCCTGTTCTGCCTCGGCAGCAACGAGCTCACAGCGTGATGCTGCTATTCTGGATGCACTGCACCGTTAGCACTGTGCATCACTCGCAGAAAGTTGTACTGTCTCTGTTGGTGTAGTTTACTTATTAGAAACCTGAAATCCGTATTACATTAGCAGAGCTTAGCTTATTATAATCATCAGTTCCGTTCAAGACGTTAAACAGGGCCTGTTCCGAAAGTTCAAAAGTGATTTTGGCAGAGGAGCTACCGAGTCCGGTAAAGGGCCTCGATGTGCATGGCCTGAGTCGTGTCGATCCATGCAGAGACGCTGACCACGTTCTGGTCTGGTCTGCATCGTGCTGCGCTCGGCTCAACCATGAATCGTGCATGCGCGCGACGCCCTCTCCATTTGGCAGCGAGGTCCTGCAGGCAGCGGAGCACTTGGCAGCGCACACGACACGAGCCAGTGCTGCGACATTTTTCTACTTGCGCTGTGACGACAGATGTACCGAGAGGCGGAACGGGGGATGTCATCGGGAAGAAACCCTCAGCCACCTGGCGCCGGACAGTATAAATGTTCAGCTAAATATGTTTGAGACTCTGAACAGGTGTGCTAAAAAAAACAATAGACTACAATAATTCTGTTGGCACCAAGATTTGGCAAGTTATTAAGGCTTACCAACGAGATTTTTAGGACACAAGAGAGAGAAAAGTGCGCCATAACTAGCATATGGAAAGGAATTTAATTCCGGTGAGATAATCTTATCAAATCCAAAGGGCGCTTGGAAGTACCAAATAAGGAAGTTGCAAAGCTTTTTTTTTTTTGGGGGGGATAAGGAAGTTGCAAAGCTGGAAAGTCTGGAGTGGTGGATGCTTGGTACAAGAGAATTCAGACCAAAGATGGCTGATAGTAGAGAAGCAACAAAGCAGAGGAGCCAAAGAGAATGTAGCGCCATCCTCCCAGCTGGCCACGTACTCGAGCTCAGCCCACAGGTTGGGTAATGCTGATACAGTGATGCTGTTGATGAAACAGGGGACCTCATTCCTTGTTCCTGAATCCAAGCATTTTCCACGCGGCCATGCTGATCCTGTAGAGATATAACTTCCCCAATAGTATGCCTTGCATTTTGTTTGATTTAGAATTATTGCTCAAACAGTTAAAAAAAATTATTGCTCAACACCGCCCATTAATAATTAAGAAAGCTTTCTTTTCTTTTGAAGAAGAGAACCACGTGTGATTTAAATGCACCGTATTCATATGCAGGGAATATCTTTTTATTGTTCTATAGTCGTATGTTAAGACAATAAATATAATGTGGTTCAAACTAGGTTTATTGTCCTATTGCTTGGAACTACCAAATAATATCTAGCTAGTTCAAACTCACTATATTTATTGTCCTATCGTCGCATATTTGATAACGGAGGGAGTAGCTAGTAGCGTACAACGTATATTTGATAACGGAAGAGTAGCTAGTAACGTACAACGATAGGACAAGAAATATAGTGTCGTTTGAACTAGATTGCGTGTAGGCGCGTCACGCATGCATCTACGCGTGTGCGTGTATTTAAGAATGGATGTGGTATTAGCTATAACGTACCTTTTCGGTGTAATTTATAGTTTTCGTGGTTGTCTTTATAAGTTCTACTACTTTGCAAGAGAACAAGGCTGACTTTTTAAAGGCAATTTCATAGTTGACTTCTGCATTCTAAAAAGAAAGTGCAGGTTGACCCTATGCAAAAGGTCGGCTACTATACCATGAATCTATGGCTCATAATTTGGCATGGCTAGTCCGATTATGCCACGGCACTAAGCAGCAGCCAATACAATGTTTGCCAACCTAATCAGGCTGTCTGGTTTTCATTTATTATTATCCTAAGGTACAAGAGCCGTGCATGTATAATTGCTGCTGAAGTTTTTTATTGTACTCCCTCAAAAGGGTAACTATTTTTTTTATATTTTGCGACAATGGCCGGGCCAATAAGCATGCAGCTAGATCAATGGTCCAAGGACCGGAACGAGTCATGCACGTCATTATGACACGTGAGAAAAACACCCCTCGGATTTCTCAGCACAGTCAGCAGCATATCTCTCTAGACCTTATAAGATTTTCAAGTAACTGAAATTGGGCGAGGACCATGTTTGTGGCAGGCTGAAAATTTATTAATTCAGGAGTACATTGAAGCGACATAGATATTTTTTATTCAATTCCAAATCCTGTTGAAGTATACATTAATGATCACACCTCCCCCAATGGATACAGTGTAATCAAATAAATGTGTTTGGTAATCAAATTGCGTATGAACCATTTAGCAAATAATAATTAAAAAAGAGTATGAACCAAATGGACATAGCTAGGCCCCACTCTTGGTATATGGCAAGCACCAAGGATGTCCAATATTGAGAGGCAGAGAAACAAGGCCCCCCCCATTGGGATGGTCTTTTCCCCGAACATCTCCCTTTAAACCAGTGAAGGGACACCAACCAAACACCAGTGCCTGCCCACAAACCCACACAAAGACAGACACCAAGAGAGAGAGGAGAGGGAAGATGCACATACACAAATCCACAAGCAGCCATGGCATGTTGTCCTCCCCTCCTCCTACCCCCCATGACCGGATATATATAACTAGGACTAGGTGAGAGCTTCTTCAGAGAACAGGGGAAGGGAGAGGGACACCTCCATCCAGTACACTCAGATTGGGGGGAGCAAAGGAGAAGTATATCCCTTTTGCCTCGCCACCTTCTTCCCAACCAGCTCCTGTTTCTTCCCCTCTTCCTGTCTGTCTTCTCTCTGAACCTTGGCACAATGATGGCCTGTGGGTCTCGAAGCAACGAGATGGTTGACGAGTTCCAGAAGCTGGTCATCAGGATGAACCCTCCAAGGTTTGTTTGGTCACTGAATTCTTTCTTTCTCTCTTGTTCTTCTCAACAACCGGCCGTGTTTGTGTGTTTGTTTCTGCCCTTTGACCTTTCTTACCTGTGCTGGTTCTTGGCCGTTTGCAACTCGCAGGGTCACGGTGGACAACGACTCCGACATGACTGCCACCTTGGTGAAGGTAAGCAACACAAACGCAGCTTCTGAAGAGTCCAGAGTTTTTGCTCTGTGATTCTGTGTTCTTGCTCCTGCTAGATCGCGAGCATTTCTGAACAGAGGTTGGTTTCTCCCTCTGCAGGTGGACAGCGCGAACAAGTACGGGACCTTGCTGGAGGTGGTTCAGGTACTGACCGATCTGAAGCTGACCATAAAGAGGGCCTACATTTCGTCTGATGGCGAGTGGTTCATGGATGGTGAGTGCCGCTTTCTCTCTCTGCTTTGCAACCTCCAGCCCCGTCTTGGAAAGTTTTAAGAAGAAGATGGTGTGTCTTTTAGGAGTGATGCAAAGTCGTGGCCTTTTTTTTTTTTTTTTGCGTGGATTGTGATCTTTATTTCCATCTTTTGATCTTGTGTGGTGGGTGTGTGGCTTTGCGCAGTGTTCCATGTCGTGGATCAGGAGGGGAATAAACTTTATGATGGCCAAGTCATCGACAGAATTGAACAGGTAAAGTGCCCTCAAGTGCGAGCAGGGGATTTTCCTTTCCAGCTCTTCTCCTTTCGTAGCCCTCTGCTCACATTTCTCGTACTACTGGTTGATGTTGATGTTGTTGTTTCAGTCTCTGGGAGCCGGATCGCTGAGCTTCCGCGCCGCGCCGGAGCGGTCGGTGGGCGTGGTGGAGGCGGAGGCGGAGGAGTCGCAGACGACCATCGAGCTGATCGGCCGCGACCGCCCGGGCCTGCTGTCGGAGGTGTTCGCCGTGCTCACGGACCTCAAGTGCAACATCGTGGCGTCGGAGGTGTGGACCCACGACGGCCGTGTGGCGGCGCTGGTGTACGTCACGGACGCCGACACGCTGGGCGCCATCGACGACGCGGCCCGCCTCGACACCACCAAGCGCCTGCTCCGCCACGTGCTCCGCGGCAGCAGCCGCGACAAGAAGGCCGCCCGCGCCGCCGTCTCGGCGCGCGTCGCGCACGCGCAGCGCCGCCTCCACCAGATTATGCACGCCGACCGGAGGGACGCCGCCGGCGCCGGCGAATACGGCGGCGACGGCGAGGCGGAGGACGCTGACGGCGGCGCGCGGGGCGGAAGTGCGGCGCCGGTGGTGGCGGTGGAGGACTGCGCGGAGCGCGGGTACACGCTGGTGAACGTGCGGTGCCGGGACAGGCCGAAGCTGCTGTTCGACACGGTGTGCACGCTCACCGACATGCAGTACGTGGTGTTCCACGGCACCGTCATCGCCGAGGGCGCGGAGGCGTACCAGGTAGGAGGAGTACAACTCTAGCTTGTCGCGCTCTCGCCGCCCTAGCTTGTTTTGTTTGCTGTACTTTCGCATCGCTTCCTGAAACTGTTACTCCTACATCGCGTCTGCGCATTGCGTTGTTGGTACTTGACTCCACTTCCTCAGCACAAACAGTATCATCATCAGTACGACGACTCAAAGGCATGCATGTCTCTCGGTCTTGACGCTGGCTCACGTTTTGACCAGTGCCAGAGATGCCAAAGCCGTGGTTAGATCTTGGCATGTGAAGGAGGAGATCCTTCCTAGTTTTGTGTGAACTTGAGTGACTTGTCCTGCACAGCAACCAGGCTTGTTTTATCGGCTGGAAAAAGGACACACATGCTGATATACATACATCGCCGTCTCGCTTTTGCAGGAGTACTACATCAGGCACCTCGACGACAACGCCGCCGCCTCCGACGACGACCGCGACCGGCTCTGCCGCGGCCTCGAGGCCGCAATCCAACGGCGTTACACCGAGGTAAGTACGCAGTACAACACTTTGCTGTATTCTGCTCATCAGATACTAGCATTGTTATTACTAGATAGATGGAATTAACGTGAGTTAACAACACGGTTTCTGTCTCTCTCTCCCAGGGTCTGCGGCTGGAGCTGTGCTGCGAGGACCGCGTGGGCCTGCTGTCCGACGTGACGCGCATATTCCGGGAGCACGGGCTGTCGGTCACGCACGCCGAGGTGGCCACGCGCGGCGCGCAGGCGGCCAACGTGTTCTACGTGGTGGACGCGTCGGGGGAGCCCGTGCAGGCCCAGGCCGTGGAGGCCGTCCGCGCCGAGATCGGCGAGCAGGTCCTCTTCGTCCGCGACGACGCCGCCGCCGGGCCCAAGTCGCCCGTCGGCCGCGACGGCGGCCGGCGCTCGCTCGGGAACATGATCCGGTCACGCTCCGAGAAGTTCCTCTACAACCTCGGGCTCATCAGGTCCTGCTCGTAGGGAAACCGGCCGACGACATCGCCGTCTTTGCAAGTCAACTAATCAGTGTGCTACTGCTTCAGCCTTCAGGGCAACGTAGCGTGTTCTAGTACTAGCTAAGCTAGCATCTAGCCATGGCCTGATGGCCCGCGGGTTCCTGTCAACGACCCGTTGATCGATCGATCCATGTAAAAGTTCTTGGACGAACGAAGAATGTAGGGAACCCTTTGACCTTTCGCCGTGTAAATATCTCGATCTGCTCCAATCCATCGTCGTTTCGAGTCAAATGCGAAATGTATTTTAATCTTGAATTACATAATGCAAGTAGTGCGCTACTACAGCACTACAGCCCATGCAGTCAGTCAAGAAAACACTAGCCACGATGAAACGTGGAGTAACAGTACTTCGAAGCCGAGTACGGACAGCATATGAAATGAAGCACCGGCCTCGCAGATTGAGAGCTAGGGAGAACGAGAGCGAGAGATCTCGGTCAAAGAAAGGGAAGGGAAAAACTAGAGCCGAACTCCATCCAACTCTTCGAGTTTCGAAGGAACAGGAGATGCGGCATCCGGCCGGCCGGGCGCACAGGGACGGCCATGTGATTCGTATTAAGAATCCCCGCAACAGTTTGGCCCTGTAGATCCGTTCAGAGCGACGCGACAAAACCGCATCTGCCGCCCTTCATTGCAAGGCCTCCTCTCTCGGCTTCGTTGTTGTAGCAGCAGCGACTGGTGTCTTTGTCTAGCCGCCGGAACTATGCCACGCCACGTTTCACGCCGTGCTGCGCTCAGGAATCGCGTCTCCAGCACCAGCAGGTGAGCAGCTCCATTAGTGATGTTCCCAGGGAAGCTTAGCTTAGCGTGGTATCGTAGTTTGCGGCAGCACCGTTAAGCAAAGGCGCCCCCCGGCACTGATGGACCTTTTCACGAGTAAAGCGGCAGACCGGCGGTTGCCTGCACGATTTCTTGCCAGACATCGTATGATCCAGAGGGTAAAAAGCCGGCCCGTCGTTGCGCACAACAACGCAAGTGCTGCACAACGTGGTCTCCCTCTCTGTCTGTCTCTCGCTCGCTTGCTCTCTCTCTCTCTCACCCGGTCATCCCCTCTCACTCCCTTGCGCCACAGAGTGCGCTCTAAAGACAAACACATGCATGTAAAACAAAAGTTACTGAGGGGGCAGACTTTTCTTTTTAAAGACAGGCAACATCTAATGTGATACTGTAGACACTCCATTCCCAATATTAACCTGCAAATAACAACCAGTTTGTACGACTAGCCATACAACTTCTATAAGGTAGAGCGTGCGTGCTTCTATTCATAAGAGTGAACGCTCAGTGAGGAGTACCTGCGTTACTATTTTTTCACAAAAACAATCCATAATTTATAGCGCTCGATTCTATCTCTGTGTTTTCCAACCTGTACTCCTATGTCATCATTCATCGTCACTCCGCGAACCCTCCACCATTGTCAATTAAAGATGTCGGCTAGTATGTCCGTTAACCCCCTCATATAGGGCAATTTATTACACGGGTAACTGACATAAATCTACATAAACCAGCATCACTATTCCGTTATACGTTCCAGCGCCCAACAAAGCGCTTGACGCCACGTGCCATGTCATCCCTCGTGTGCTACCTTGAACACCGTTCGCGCCACCTCAGTTGCTTCCTTTTGTGGTTACAAACACTACCATAATAAAAGCCAACAAGAAATTAGTTACAACGTGTTTTGACGCAATAATAATATACCGGTATGCCTACTGGCACTCTCAATCAATGTCCTCGGTGGGAACAAACAACATTGATGGGCGATCACGATGCTAATTAATAATAGTAGAGCTTAGTGTTGGGGCATGGGGGCATTTGCCCTTCAACTATAATCAAAACGGTTTATTTTTTTTCGAACATTGAGCAGGAGCACTGCTCTTTCATTTAAGTAGAAGAAGAAATAAAGGTCCGGTACATGAACTTGTTACAGAAAAAATTAGAACTCCTAAACAAATACAACAAGACGCCTGCTCTACTGCAGCTGGTGCTGTGCTCTTTGTTGTTGGCCGTATGCCAGCTCCCTCAGCTGCATCTCCTCCTTCACAAGCCTCAAAACCTGGGTTGTAGCGGTTGATTTTGAAAAATTCTCCTGTTCCTCTCTTTCCAGAGGTTCCACAGCGGCCGCCACTTCCCTTTTTTCCTTTTCCCTGAATTTCGACATGGTGTCATTCCACCATTGTTTCAGGCCTTGGCCTTGATCCCCTGCAGTATATATGCCATTCTGCTTCCACCGGCTCACCTCTAACCAGACTTGTTTTGCATAGCTGCATTCAATCGAGATATGATCGGCCGTTTCATTTACTTGGTCACAGAGAGGGCATATTGCATTACATGGCCAGTTTCTCTTTAGCAATTTGTCCGCCGTTAAAATTCTGTTTTGTAAGGCTAACCAAACATGGAATTTATGCTTCCCTTCTGCCTTAGCCTTCCAGAGAGCAACTGCATCAGATTGAGAATATGTTCATTGGCATTGTATTGTGTATGCCGATTTGGCCGAATACTGTCCATTTTGTGTCCATCTCCATCTGTAATCAAAACGGTTTATGACATGCTGGTAAATTTATCATTTACATGTAACAAGATTTGGTATTTTCACAGATGAAACATGTGGCCATTGTCTGGTTGCTCTTATGCTCTTTCTCCATTTTTTTATGCAATGTCTTTAATTTTGTCTTTATTAGTTTGCGGATCAAAGTGCTTCCAAAGATGATTTATCTTTTCCCTCCTTAAGTTTATGATCGACCATGTGAAATGCCCTCAATCTATCGCATGGCCGATGTCTCTGTTTTCCGCCCGCAAAACTTCCCCCCGTACTCCGGGTCAGAGTACATGCTCTCTGCAAAAGTCCACGGCACGTTGCATTTCCAGAGCCAATGGACTGCTTGTCGGCGACCGATGACGCGCACCAACCAGCATCTCGTAAGCAGCAGCAGTGGCCGTAATAACGGCCGGCGGCAGAGGTAAACAGTGGGCGGGCGGGCGACGCGTAGCCGCTGTTATTGCGGCGTGATGAACCGCAGCGGCAAATGATTGTGCTGTGCGTGTCCGGCCACGTAGATTCCTGGGGCCAAGCAGGGCACCCGGCCAATCTCGAGCGCCGAGGGGAGTCCGGCGATCGGTGGCTGTCTCCTCCCGACCCATCTTGTTGGGAGCCCGGCCCTCCCATTGGCGCGCACGCAAAATCTATCTCGCCGGGAAAAGTCGTGCGTCACGAGCAGAACAAATCATTTGCCGCTCCAGATCTTTGTACAGTGAAAAGATCGCCCGCCGTTCACAGTCCCAGGCTCGTCTTCGTAACGTGACACGTAAGGGCCGGCACACAGTCGGCGGTACACGCTGGAGATTTCTCGCGAGGGGCCTGGATGTACTACTACCAATCTGGAAGTGACACTGTGTGCATGCATGTACTGCGCGCGTCACGTAAAAGCGGAACAAACTTTTGCACTCGACGCGGGGGGACCACGAAATGCTGGAACCATCTATGATACGGTAGTTGGTTAACTGTATGTACGTAATGTAACGAGAGAGGCAGCCCAGCCATCCGTATCGATCGTACTCCCAAAAGATACTTACCGTGTGGCTCCAAAAAGATAGGATCGCGATCCTGTACCGTATCCCCCCTTCCGATTCCCCGGCGACGGCGTCATCCCTATGGCTATCCACCACCCATGCCGCGCCTATCTATCTGAACCCTGCAAACCCGATCAGTTTGCCTCACACGCGCGCCCATACCTGAAGTGGTACCGCGTCCCCCGGAATCGCGTGTATCCGTCCGCCTGCACGATCGAGCCGTACCGCCGCGCCATGCCCACCCCACCCCAACAGGCCAACACGTCCTATCGCGGCGCGGTGGTCACGCGCGCGGGCACGGGGCTCGCCCACCCCACCCCACCCGAATCGGAGAATCTAGGCGTGTATCTTCCTGGAGATGGGCGCCCACGCCCACGACAACGGGTTCCGTACGTCCGTCCCGTCCGTCCTTGCCTTGGTCCGCGCCGCGCTGCCCGATGCGGATCCGAGATCGCTGCCGCCCGGGGCCCGGTCACGTGCCCGCGCGCGCTGTTCCGTCCGCCGGATGGCGACGAGTCGCTCTCCTCGCTCGCCGGCGCGCGCATCGGATTGGAGGAAGAGGCCGACGCGCGCGGCCTGGGATCCGACGCCCCTGCCCGCAGCAACGGAAGAAAGAAGGACCAGCCGGCAAGTGGTTGGCACGGTACGTGGCAGGGGGCGGCAGCGTAGGTGCGTGCCTATTTCTGTTGATTTTTCCAGGACCGCATGCAGTAGTGCGGCGATTATTTCTGGTTCTGGCCGGGCAAGGCAAAGCACCGTCCACGATCCACGGGACCCAACCCGCTCGCTACAGTGGGCGCACGAGTCCTTTGACCCCAACACAGCAGCGGATTCGGCACGACGTACTAGTAGGACTGTAGGAGTAGTAGGAGCCGAGCAGCAGGATACACAGTAGTATGATACACCAAGAACAGCATGAAGACCGGTACGTAACCACACATGAATGATGGTCGCGCAGGAGCAGAAAAGCTGCTTGCTAGCTAGCTGCCTCATGCACCCGTGGCCGCCATGGCGCGCGCATCGCATGTGCGCGGTCACGTGACGGCACGGGGGTTTACATGCCGGCTCCATCCATTACCCCGGAGTTTTCAGTCAAGATTAGCAGGGGAAGTGACTCGTTAAACAATGCGAGCGCCTGCAGATCGGTCGTCACCTCACGTCCAGTCCAGTCACAATGATTTCATGTTATTCTAAGACACAGTAATTTGCTAGGTTCACCAAGCTAGCAGGATCAAGGTAGGTAAAGCTTGTGTGTTACTCCTACTGATGAATGATGCCATGCAGCATTTGCAGTTCTGCGTCGCAGGAGCTGCGCGCGCGCTTGCCGTACCTTGTTGTTGTTGATGCTGCAGTGCAAACAACCACGTCCGAGAATCATATCGACTCTGCGCCCTCACGGACCGTATCGATTCTCGACACAAACCATCGCGCATGTGTAAAGCGAACTGGCGCCTGTAAAAGCCGGGGGCCTGCATGCGAGTCCTTCCAAACTGCGCGCGCCGCGCTGCTGCTGCCCAGGTCCAAATATTGACAACCGCAGAAAGTGACTGAACAAACCCAACACAACCAACCAACCGGAATCCGAAGACCAGAAATTTTCGAAATTCGAAACAAATTCTCATTTTTTTTAGAGGCGCACATGATTGACTGTTCCGCCTCTGGCGTTGCTGCCGGTCAGGGTTCTCCTCAGGCCACCAATCAAGGGACTGTTTGCTGAACCGGAGCCGAAAGAAAACTGATCTCGAGGCGGCAGCTAGGAACGAACGAAGCCCGGGTTCCGACGACGACAGGTTGAGACAAGCAGGCAACGCACTGCTCAAGGAATCCACCGTTGATGAGCCAAACACTACAGGTGGCTTTAGCGCTCGTCGATTGGCCTGGAGCCCTGGATCTTCAGCTCGTTTTTAACGGAATTTTCTCTTGCTTTTGCGCCGGCGGCGTTGGGAGTGACGTCCGTTTGCACGGGGACCCGTCTCGGCGACCGATGCAATCGTGTTGGTCCCTTCTCATCTCTCGTTCGTTGCATGCCGAGTTCGGCTTGCTTCCCCGGCTGGCCGGGCAACATGTGATTTGCTATGAGCCGCCGACGACAACCGCATCCAGATAAAGGTCCTGTTGCTGCTCACAAGTTGTTGCGCAACTTTTTCCCTGTTGGCGCGCATCTATCGATCAGTGATTTCGCTCTCGCGCATGTCCTGTCTGCGGAAACGCAGAGTCACTGCAGATACGCACTGGATGTTTTTACAGTCAATGGTTTCGGTAGTTCAAATAAACTGTTACTGCATGCGGTAGTTCTTCCATAAGTAGCTAGGGAATGGGGCCGCATTACACAGTAAAGCTGGGGTAACCACAGTTTCAGAGTGAGAAACACGTGGGTTTACGAAGCTCAACTAGCTGTCGATCGCTTGATCTGCACTGGCATAGCTTCAGGTTTACACAAAGTTAGTCTTAGGTTATTAGGGCAACTATCAACGATGGATCTGTCCGCGAGCAAAAAGTTTACAGTGACGATGCTTCAGCACAAAGTCACCACCACTAGTCGGCACATGAGAGCAGACAGAATATCACGTTCGCGAGTCGAGAGAGTCTCCTCGTGTCGTCGAAGAAAAGGGAAACGCTTGCGAGGGTCACACATTTGGGCCAACACGGGCCAGACCGTGCGCGTCCTTGGACGGACAGGTCACGTCAAGTTGGGTGGCGCAACGCGTGGCCCGCTTGGCCCGTCGGCCGACGAAGGGACGGAGGGAGCTAGGGGGGGGGGGGCTCCATTAGGAGATGTGGACGGGCCGGGGCCTACCCTGCCGCCGAGGTAGTCCGGAGTCCGGACGAGCGGCCGCGCTGTCCGGTTCCTGTCGCGGCCCTCTCAGTTCAGTACACTCACATGCCTAAAATTTGACGTTAGTCAAGCACGTGTTATTCTTATCAATGTTTTAACCCTTGCTACATTTTTGACATTTACAGCTGAAAAGGAGAGATTTTACTGGGATTAACGAGCTACTAGAGGCTAGACGCAAGTTGCAAGGCAGAAGGATATGTCTTCGAGTACCAGCGACAGGAAGCGACGAAAGGGGTCCAATTCTAGGATGCGCCAAGAGCCGGAATCCCTTGGATTAGCTAGGCGACGCGACGCGAGATTTCAGTCACGGAAGGTATCGCCTAGATTTCGCCAATTATGGGATGGGATCCGGCTGCCTGCCGGCCTTGTTTCGTTCGGTGCAACTTGCGCTTGCGCACGGGAACAAATGAACAACGATGATGATGATGATGATGGAATAACTGAAAAGGAAACCGAACGCGGATGAGGTAGGCGTGTATGCACACAAACTTGGTCGGCTCTAGTTTCGTCATGGGCCAAACGACGGCCCATTGTTCCTTTGTTTATGCAGACGGCAAGAAGTTCAAAATATTTCAGGCTGCTCTACACGCTTCGAAATTACTCCATGCGTTCAATTAACTTTGGATTGCTACTCCAGATCCCAGTACTCACAGTCACAGTGGACAATTGCAAGTTCAGCAAAGTGCAATGCCAGCACCAAGCAGTCAGTGCTGCAATCTCGGTGGATATTTTCCAGCGTCGCACTCGAACACGATGCGGACTGAACAGTACAGAAGCCACACGTCAGGTCATGGGTTCTTGACGTTGTCACGACGGAACGGAGCATCGCACGTACGGCGCCAGTAGTGCCGGCCGGCCGGCCGTGGCGTGACCATTCCGCACGCTGATGTGTTGGCTTTGCTTTGCTGGTGCCGTGTCGACGTCAGATTAGCGGATTCCGGATGCTAACCTCAATTTCTATTGACAATCTGCCTCGTCTTCTTTTTCATGATATTTTTCTTGCAAAAAAGGGGATGGTATGCCAGTATTTGCACGGCGTGAATTGATTTTTCCTGTTGGTACATAGACCTTGCTTCTGGAAGGAATTGCACATGTCCTTTTTTGGTCCATCTTGCCAGCTGAATTCTGCTACCTCATCTCGCAGTACAGATTCTGAATACTGATGACTGATATTCGGGCCGGCTTGTCTAGTTGACGTTCTGTCACAAAAGTAAAGGAACATTGCATTGCAAGATCATCTAATCGCCGATGATGGTACACGATTCGATCGGCGGGGATAATAAATAGCTTGAAACACGATCGTGCATCAGGTGCAGAATTGCAGATATATGGAGAATCCTCTTGACTTCTGGGGTGGGTGCTCCCTCCAAAATAAAAGGAACCAGAAAATATGATATCTCGGTCTACTACTAATAGACTTGCAGTCTTGCACTAAAGACAATGTTAATTCGCAGAATGATACATTGTAGCTCTGATTCTTATTCGCTTGTTGAAACTGCAACCGGCTTTCTTTTCTGGAAGGAATTGCTGAGTGATTCGGCGAGCATTGGTTTCGAATCAGCTGTCGAGCTGGCGCAGTCGCGTTGGCGCTGCGAAGATCGATTCTGATCCCCTCGGCGGTCTAGGTTATAGCCACCATTGGAAAGTGCCTGCATGCATTTCATGTTCACTATTTTATCTCACCAATTTGCTTGATAGTTGTTGCAAATTGCTGTCTCTCGACATCCTGCAGTGCAACGAGTTGCGATCGACGGATGCCGAGCGCGCACTTGAACAAAGTCCGTGCATGCTTGGCTACTTGCACAAGTTGCAACCTAGTTACTGTCAGATCTTTCCGTCGTTTTGCAGTAGCAATTCGCCGAACATCTTTGAGATTTTTGAAAAAGAAGAAAAGGAGGTACTTTGGGATTAGTAGGATACTATATGCTTCATCAGCAGAAGCAGAACACCAAATGTGATTCGCTGTCCAAGAACAAGTTGGCTTTGCCGTCGCATTCGCGAAATTCTCTCGGATTCGGAAGTAGAAAGACATATCTCGGAGGATTCTCGAGAGGACAGGATCCGAATTGCCGGTTGCTCGGAGCGCGCGAGCTTTGCACTTTCCCTTTGCTTTTTACCTGAAGCCATACGATCAGATCGTGGTAGAAAGGCCGGGAATTTCTTTCAAACGGAAGATGCAAGGTTTTCTTCTCAATCCAGAGGAGTGCAGCCGTCACATGAAAGTACTTTCGCCTCGTTTATCAATCAAACTGCAGTACACTTGATATTTCTGCAAGAATTGACCAACGAAATACACTGATGTCAAATTCAGAAACAGGCCCTCGACTGAAGAGATACAGTAACTACAAGTCGCAAACTGAAACGGATAAACCTGACCCTACGAGCCTGTGGGCCCGATCGTGGTGACGTGGCCCAACCCGGCACCCTCGCGCCATTCCGGATGGACCGCCGCTTGGCGTGGCCGCTTCCCGCCGCCCGGGTCTCGTCCATCTCTTATCCATCCGACGCACGCGACGCGAGCTCGGTTCGTCGGCTTGCCTCGTCACGCCACCAGCAACAGGTCACCTACTTGCTGCTGCCACGTGAGAACAATGCTGGCTGGCGCTGACCGTGACGTGGCCGCTGCTACGATGATCCGCGCGAGCTGCCGGTGAAGCGGCTCGTCCGAGACGGCGGAACGAATGAAGTGGAGGACGGATGCGCCGTCGTTTTGGGTGTGTGGTAAACACGAATTTATGGCGTATAAATATAACCACATATTTATGGCAAAATTGTAGAACATAAGTCAACCGCTCAGCTGAGAGGAAAGTCGGAGACAAAAAAAAAAAAAAAAATCCTCGGCCGTGCGTCGGCCACGTCCCTTATATAAGCTTCTCCCGCTTCTCTAGCTCGTTTTGCCTAGGACTTCACCGGCCAGTCAACTGAAACGGCGCAGCGTTTCCTTTCCGCCAGCACCGTCCGCAGCTACTCCTCTCGTCTCGCGTCGCCTCTTCTTCCCTCCGCGTCGCAAGACCGCCTCTCTCCTCCTCCTCCTTCCCTGACAGATAACCAAGAGCAGAGCCACCTCAAAGGCCTCAAGCCGTTCGTCTCTTTGCCCTGCTCGCCGTGTTCGTGGGCTTCGTGGCGTTGCCATGGGAAGGTGCGGCGAGGTGGAGGTGGAGGACGACGACGAGTACGCGAAGCTGGTCAGGAGGATGAACCCGCCGAGGTATGCAGAGTACTTTGCACCTACTAGTGCACGAGCATGTCGCATCTTCTTTTGGGCGTTGGGTTATCTTCAAGATTGTGTGGTTGCGTCGACGTTATTTCCACCGGTGCATGGGCTTGTTTGCGCTGAGTTATCTTCAAGATTGTGTGGTTGCGTCGACGTTATTTCCTCCGGTTCATGGGTTTGTTTGCGCTGAGTTTTCTCTGTTCTTGTTTTTCTTTGTTCGTTCCTACGAATTCTGCAGAAATCGAGTAATCTTTGCAGTAGAAGCTGGGCGGATTGAAATCTTTTGAGTCGGCATATCATCATTCCTCAATAGTAATAGCTGAAATCAGGACTGGCTTAAATCGTCATCAACATAGGTCCTGTTGTGTTTCTCAGAGATTCTCTCGTTCGCGCTTAATACCTCTTGCACCGTTAATGCAGATTCTGAATTATTCTTTACGATTCAATAGTATCATGCACAATCACTCTTGGGATCAGCCACGATTATTCATTATCACTTAGGATTACGATTTACTATTTGTGAATTTAACTAGTCCATATATTTCTAAACTCAAAGCAACAATAAAGAAAAATCTTCCTAATTATGCAACGTGGTGAAATCTCACTTTTTTATATAAAAAAAAAATCTAGCCCATATGGTTCCGTACATGGCCTCCTCCATCTCCTTTATTCTTTGCCTTATTCGTGCCACCTCTGTCATCGTGTCTAAAGACAAGGAGCCCGCCCTTTCAGATTCCTCCTCTCCTTTTGGCAAAGGGAGATTCTTGATTCATATGCTTCCTATTAAAGATGCATTTTTACCGCACAACTGTCCCGCTAATCAATTCCCAAACTTGACTGTTTGCTAGTAATTGTTTCCAAATTATTCTCCACCATTACTTGATGCCAAATGCGCATAACCTATTGTGTTGTTTCTTGCAGAGTGGTCATAGACAACGACTCGTGTGACAATGCAACTGTCATCCGGGTGAGACTGAACTTCTCTTTCATCATGCAGGACCACGTTGCTAACTGAATATTAGTGGTGTCTAGCAAACAACTCCAGTACTGTAATAATTTATTAAGCATGGCCTTAAATCTCTTTCGTGCCAGGTTGACAGGGTCAAGAAACATGGTATCTTGCTGGAAGCAGTTCAAGTCCTTGTCGATCTCAACCTCGTTGTCACCAAGGCGTACATTTCCTCGGACGGCAACTGGTTCATGGATGGTACTCCCAAGTTTCAGAATTTGACTCAGTACTACTATGTTCGGTTCCCTGACTTGTCATGATGAATGTTTTTTGGAATTCTTGGTTCATGTCATATTCAGTGTTCAATGTGACCGATCAGAATGGGAGTAAGCTGAAGAGTAAGAAGGTCATTGACACTATTCAGGAGGTAATTAGTAAAGCATAGCTAGTGTGCATTCACTGATAGACTCTGATGTTTGTGGAAAAAAATGCCTTATGTTGATAATCTTCACCAGTGCCTGGAGTCCGAAGACTACCTTGTGCCACGAGCAACGGAGGCGGCTGGTCCTGCGCCGTCGGAAGACGAGTCCACCACCATCGAGCTGACCGGCACCGACCGCCCGGGCCTCCTCTCCGAGGTGTGCGCCGTGCTCGCCTGCCAGCGCTGCAACATCGTGAAGGCGGAGGTGTGGTCGCACGACAAGCGCGCCGCCGCGGTGGTCCAGATCACCGACGAGGCCACGGGGCTCGCCATCCGCGACGCCGCCCGGCTGTCCAGGGTGCAGGAGCTCCTCGGCAACGTGATGCGGGGCGACGGGATCCTCGCCCAGAACAAGAAGGGCGGCAACGGCAACACCACCAACACGGGCGTGTCTGTGAGCGCGGCGCACGCGGAGCGGCGCTTGCACACGCTGATGCTCGCCGACGACGGCGTCGGGATGGAGGCCGGCAAGGCGAGGCCCCGGGCGGCGAAGGTGGTGGTCATGGACTGCACGGAAAGGAGGTACACGGTGGTGATCGTGCGGTGCGGGGACCGGCCCAAGCTGCTGTTCGACACGCTGTGCGCGCTCGCCGACCTGCAGTACGTCGTGTTCCACGGCACGGTCGACGCCGAGGGAGGGAGCAGCAAGGAGGCCTACCAAGTATGCGTGCTTCATCTCAAAAAACCCGAAAACTGTCAAGCGATTGCCAAATGTGCCAGTTCATCTTCACCGGATGCTCATCACGTGTCGTGGCTTTGTTGGTTGTTACAGGAGTACTACATACGGCACGTCGACGGGCACCCGGTGCGCTCCGACGCCGAGCGGATCCGCCTCGTCCGGTGCCTAGAGGCCGCCGTCGAGAGGCGCGCATACCATGTACGCAATAACCACCTTGGCGATCAGCATTCCTCGCAAGCATTGACATTGTAGCGGTATGGCATCGCGTCGACGCGGCGAGTGACCGACCCTTGTTCATGTTTTGCAGGGCCTGGAGCTGGAGGTGCGGACGGAGGACAGGGTGGGATTGCTGTCGGAGATCACGCGCGTGTTCCGGGAGAACAGCCTGTCCATCATCCGGGCGGCGATATCCACCAAGGACGGCAAGGCGGAGGACACCTTCTACGTGTCGGACGCGTACGGCAACCCCGTCGACGGCAGGATCATGGATGCCGTCGGCGAGCAGCTCGGCCACGCCGTGCTTAGGGTGAAGCGCGACGCGCCCGTCAAGCCGCCCGTGCCGGAGGGCGGCGCTGTGTCCGTCCTTGGTAACCTGCTCAAAGGCTCGCTTCAGGGGTTCAGGTTGACCAGGTCCCACTCTTGATCATGGGACTAGAAGATTAACATGAAAAATGGGCGTGTATATAGAAAAGCTAATGGCAGGTTAGGGAATAATCAAGGGATGGACGCTCTTGCAATGTACATTTGTACAGAAAGTCACTTACAGACCATTACAAACAGATAGATGCAATAGATGCCTCAATCCGGCTCAACCGCTTACACTCATGTAATGTACATCTTGTTCAGTAAGTCACTTGTACCATTAACAATCTAACTGTGAGAAAACAGAAATGAAATACAAGCAAAATATATGCTTGAACCAAGCATAAGAAAACCAAAGGACAAACGTTTTGTAGCACAGGGAAAATTGAGAGCGGCACCGAATATATAGGTTTGTCATATGAACTAACCAGCATTGAACAAAAAATTCCGAATTCTTACAGTGTTTCTTTCTAGCATATTGTCTCAAAGGACAAAACTCCCAAAACTAGATGGACAACCACAATATGATTGCACACTGATAGCAAGAGGTACAAGATATAAATTTAACTAGGCAAGACTTAGGACATCCGCTGTGCAGCCTCCTTCGCAAGCAGCTTTTCCCTGGCCTTGGTCTTAGCCTGTGATTTGGAGCCCATGATACCACCGCCCCACTTCTTCCTGACCTCATCATACTTGTCGTTGAAGTTCGCCTAGGAGGGAATCAAGTTCGGTCAGTCCACAAATCAATAGCAAAATAAAATAGATGATACAGATGTCCACAAGTTCCTACCTTAATAGCCTCCAAGATCTTGCTGAACTCAAGTTTGTCCTCATTCTTCACAGTGGTAAGGCAAAGGACAGATGCGGTCTTCTTGTGAACAATCTACAGCAAACGGTTTGTTAGCTTCCATTCCTTGCAGCAGTTTTGACATTTAAGAAGCAAAAGAAAAGTCAAAACAGAAACAATACCGATCCAAGGCGCGCTTTTCCCTTGACAATGCAGTATGGAACCTCCATTTTCCTGCAAAGAGCTGGGAGCCACACAACAAGTTCGATGGGGTCAACATCATGAGCTATGACAACCAGCTGAGCCTTACCCTGCCAAATAAAGAATACCAATGTTAATTATACGCAAAAAGAAGATTCTCCAAGAAACAACCATCTGTTATCACCCAGAAGTTCACAATCAAGAATCAACTGCACAAACCTGCTCGATCAGGTAGGTAACATGGTTGAGGCCATACTTGACAACAATGGGTTTCTTTGCCTCAACAGTTTTCCCCTCATTTTCAGCCTGAGCCCTCTTCAACAGCCTTTCCTTCTTGGCGGCTTTGTCCTCAGGGCGGTACTTAAGAAGCATCTTGAACAAGGTTGACGCTGATATAAAAATAACATAAGCACAGTTTTATCAGAAGCAAACAATAGAAGGATCTAACATAAGGTTTAAAAAAAACTGATGCTCCAGAAACAATGGTCTATCCAATTGCCTCTTTCAACAATTTCAAATGCCACCCTTAGTCTAGACACTGTCATCCAATGTGGTAATGACCTTATGCATGCTGACATCAATTTCAATTACATGACAATGAAAAAAAGAATAGTGTTGGAAGAAGGATGTATACAGTGTATGAAGGGTTAATTTATCAATAGCTAGACTGATCAATAAGATTCACCTACACAAGTGGAGGACGTTTACGTGACCAAAATCTTTTTAGTAGCATTTCATTATCGGTTAGCTTCAGAATTGACCATAACGGTATCTATTATGTACAAAAACGTTTGGGACAATACAAAGAATCTTACCAATCAGAACAAATAAGTTCAATGACTACAATAAGATACCCAATCAAATTTGGTAAACTAGTATCGACAATACTATTTATTATCAAGTAATCAAATGATGAGTTTGAGAACTGAAATTGACTAGAAACGGAGAACTAGACATACAGGGGAAAAATGCTGTTTCACACCCAAGAAAGATATCTCTAAACTACAATATCCACTCATTCTGCCATTCACCTTCATCCATGTTGAAAACAATTAACATACTGCACTATATTTACCCCCTTCTCAGCCTACGCCAGTTACAGCCCGAAGGATTCGCTCCAAACGGATTCCCAGCCCATCAGCTAGCAATGCTACTAGTTAACAACAAAATCCTACCCCGCAACACATACCCTAGCGATGCAACTAAACTAACAAGAACACTCGAACCGTAATCCAAGCACAAGATGAGCCCCCGTCTACAGTCTGAGTGGAAGGACTACGAATGGACATGAAGCGTACCAAGGTTCTTGTCGAGGGTACGGGTGAACTGGTTGAGTGCCGGGGGCACCTTGAGCCTCTGCTTGAGGATGCGGCGCTGGCGCTGGATGCGCACAACCTTGGGCCACTTGACGAAGCGGTGGAGGTCCTTCTTCGGTGGTAGCGCGCCGCCGATCCCGAATTGCTTCGGCCTCTTCTCGAACAGCGGGTTCGTCACCTTCTCCTGCACCAACCAAACGTCACCAGATCAGAGCATGAACGAGAGAGCGAAAAGCCTCAGTGAGAGCGCGTGCGTTTCAGGAATCAGGGACGTACCACTTTCTTCTTCGCCGGCACCGGCGCCCTGACGCCTCTCTTCGGGGCCTGCAAGAACGGGGCACAGGATAATTAGAAACTCTAGATCAAAAAGCAGCGTAGACTTGCGGCAGGGAGATCGCCGGCGAGTGGTGAGAAGAGGGGTTGCGCGTACCATTCCGCCGGCGGCTGGTTGGAGCGAGCGGGCGGGGCGACGGCGAGGAGGGAAGGAAGAGGCGAGTGGAGGCGGCGGCGGAGGCTTTGAAGCCAATGGCAAATTTATAAGGGCAGGATCGGAGCGACCTGGAGCGTCGGATGTGAGGCTTTGCTGGGCTTGGCGAGGCCTCGACCGTCCGTTCTGCGGTTAGGGTTTTGGAGGTGTCTTTGGGCCTGACGGCCCGGTAACCGAGAGTGCGACCTTGTTAGATGCTCTTGGGCTGGTTGTATCACATTGGGCCACGCTGAATTACAGAGATTGGGCTATTTTTGTTCCCCAGTCACACCAGAGCCCGTAGCCATCGACGTCACCCTCGCCGGCGTCCAAACTCCAAACGGCCGGCCGCCGGCTCCTCATTTCCTCCGCCCGAGACTTGTAGAATAAGCTCTGTGAAGGGCTTGCACTGTCACCGTCTCTGCATAACTTGCGCGCTTCAGCACAGAGACAACTGAGGACGCCGCCTCCGCAGCGAGCGAGCGAGCGAGCGAGACTGCCGCCTTCCACCGCCGCGCCGGCGCAACCCCCGCCTCCGGCTTCTGGCTCGGCTTCTTCTCAGGTAATCCCCCGCCTCCCGGTTCCCCTCGCGATCTCGTTTTCCTCTCCTGCCGCGGCATTTGCCCGCCCCTCGGATCTCGCTTGCGATCTCGTCGTGTTAGGGATTATGACCGTGGAAATAGCTGCCATTTAGTTGCAGATTTATTGCCTGGTTCCATAGGCTCTGCCCGAGACGCCTATATAGTGAATTTTCCAATAACATTTAGGGTTCCTAGTCCCTACAGGTCTCGAGTGTGTAGTCACTGTAATTTGTTAAATCATTTGAACCTAAGGCTTGTGGAGTTCTAATACTTGTGGTATGTAGGTTAGTGAGAGCCCAATGCATATTGAATAATCATCTGCCATTATGCCATTGGTTGTGATTGCGTGCTATATTATCTTCTGCTGATGATTGCTATGCAGGAACTGCCTAAATTTTAGCTTCCCTTGCTTATGATTTAGGGACTTCTATTTTACTACTTGTTTGTTGTCGGATCAAGTTAGTTGACTACAGGTGTAGTGTCCATTCATAGGAAATGCTCTAACATACTCGACTTTTTGAGGGACTGAAGTTTGTTCATTTTTTAACCACCTTTGTACTGTCAACTCGTAATGCAGGTGTGAATATGTCAGCAAGTGCTTTGAAAGATCTCAATACTTCTCAATCAGCTGATCTGGAGACAGGGAAAGATAGTTCTGTGAAGACCTGCATCGACAGGCCTGTGTCAAATGGCAACGAATCTATCAAGAAGAAAGAGAACGCCCCTCCAGCATGTCCTGATGCTGGAATTAATGGAAGTGAGACTGGAACTATAGATGTTGAGTACATTGATTCTGAAAATCTGATAGATCTCCCAGATGTTGATGCAACTCTCAGTGTACGTTGCTAATTTTCTTATTGATGATCTTTTGTTGTACAATTGATTTTCTTTTAGGTTCTACTGGTCAAAGCTGAGGCTTACCATTTTCTGTTCTCTCCAACAGACTTTAGTTAAAAGGTTGGATTCAAAGGACTGGGTTATGACATGCGAAGCTCTCAACAATGTTCGTCAGTTGGCAAAATACCACAAGGAAAGATTGCAGGAGCTGCTGTAAGTTCCCTAACATTTACACTCGATTTTTTTTTTGCGGACAGATATTTTTATTTCTGCTGACGCCACTTCCATGCCACTGCTGTGAAATGGTATGCCATCCCTTCCATTACTTATTTGGTATGAATTTTCTGAATCACAGGGCGCCTCTAGTTCCTCTTATTGTGAAATCTATCAAGAACCCAAGGAGTGCTGTCTGCAAAACAGCACTAATGACATGTGCTGACATCTTTAAGGCCTATGGTGACCTAATGGTCGATTCAATTGATCTGCTGGTCTGTATTGCCATTCTCAAATGTTCAGTTTAAAACTATCCATATCAACTATAAGTCTCTCAGACATCATCTTCTTTTCTTTTCCTTTTTTTTCAAATGTGTAGTTAGTGCAACTATTTCTAAAAGCATCACAAGATAAGCGCTTTGTTTGTGAAGCTGCTGAGGCAGCTCTTATATCGATGACGAGCTGGATCTCCCCTTCGTTACTGTTACCCAGAATGCAGCCTTACCTCAAAAATAGGAATCCACGAATCCGAGCAAAAGCATCAGTGTGCTTCAGCAAGAGCATACCTCGCCTTGTAAGTAATTTTTCTCCTGAAATTTGTTGGTGATTACAGCCTTCAATTCTTCTAGCCAAAACACCCTATGATAGGGCAAAGATTAATTTAAGACTGCTTGTAGTTTGTTTATCTGATATCTCAAATGCACAATTAGCTATGAAAATTTGATCTTGTGTTCTCTAGTACTCTCTTGTAATTGATAGAATTACATCAAATTTTTTCCAGGGATTTTTTGGTTTTTCATTTAATGACATGTATGTGTGTATAGCATATGGACCTTTGAAAGCCTCTTTGAAAGCCTCTTTATCATGTATTTAGCTGACATTTTTATGTTCAGATATATTTGCACCTTCACCTGCAGTACTAGTGCAACGGTAACTGGAGGTTGATATGTTACATTTTTGTGTGCTGTATGTCTGCATGCTGCTACCGTTATTACTTTTGCTGCATGCGACATGCTTATTTTTAATTAACACAATTATGATGTGTTCTTTTCATGCAGGGTGTTGAGGGTATCAAAGAATACGGAATGGATAAGCTCATCCAGGTCGCAGCAACCCAACTAAGTGACCAGCTTCCTGAATCAAGGGAGGCTGCTCGCAACCTTGCATTGGAGCTGCAGGTGTTCTATGAGAAGTCCCAGGCCTCGACTTCTGGCGAAAATGATGGCACACTTTCTGACTCATGCGATGCTGAATCATGGGAGGCTTTCTGCCAGTCAAAGCTTTCAGCATTAAGCGCCCAAGCAATCCTTCGTGTCACCTCTTCTCCAAAAGAGGGTGTCACTGGTGGTGTCACTTCTGCTCCAAAAGAAGCCGTGGCTGTGGGTTGCTAGCATAAGGAGTTGGGAGATGCGATGAGATTGCAATTTTCAACACGAATCACCTTTTTCTGTATATGGTTGGTCCTTCGTTATGTCCAGTCAGAATTCGTCGATCATCTGTTAGGAGTTCAGGTGTGATCAGTGTTAATATCGTGCGAGATATATCCATTATAGTCAACTGTATAATTTTTTTGTTCTGCTACTTGGGTATTGATTGGTCAGGTGAATATAGAATGTCTTCCACGGTTCAATGTTACACGATCCTCATTTTCCTTCTCGTTCTGTTATTTTGAAAGTGGCTTTCTTGTGATGTTCATTTTTCTGAATTTGAGGTTCATTGCTGAGCCTGGCAATTACTAGTACCTGTTGCCTGTGTTGTACTGTTTGCTTTCAGTGAGATGACGAATATGCAGCACCTGGTGTGTGTCAAGTGACGAGATTGAACTGTCAGCTGGATTTGACATCGGATCGTGCGGCTGTTGTCGCTAATATACGGAAACATAAATTGAACCGTAAGCGAATGGTGCCCATCACATGCAGGATAAAGAATGCTCTTTCCAAACATGATCAAGGGGGCAAAATGACTGTTTGCCCTGGATAAAGCGCAGCTTCGATCATTTAACATGAGAATTTTTTTGGTTTCAAACTTCTACCAGCATTTGAATTTCATATATAGATCGATTTTGATTGCATTCCATTTGTTTGATGCCAAATGGAGAGCCTAGGGGTATAATGGTCACTTTATATATCTCAACCAGCGAAAAGAAACCCAAAATATTTTAGAGTGCCAAAATGTTAAAACGTTGAAGTTTAAGCTAAAATCCTTGGTAAAAGATCGGAGCCCAATTTTTCATGGTCAAGAGTCGAAGCCACATTTTAACCATGGCAAAAATTTCAATTCCTCCCATCAACGGAGATGGCCTGGCCTCGGACCTAAACCAATTCCGACCTTGTTTTGCAGGGGTAAAAGTGGAAAACAGCAATCTCTCCGGCTTGGTCGGGTGACTCGGGTCACATTCCTTGCGAAGCCTCGGGCCTCCCTGTTCTACCGCCGGACCATCGTCGGAGGGATCACTGCCGGCGACGGTGCACAAGAGAAGGGTTCCTCCACCGAAACTCTGAGGGGCCACGGTCTTCTCCTCGTCGTCGCCGTCTACCGGTGTTGCTCTGGGAGACTCGCGCGGAGTGGGGATCCATCCGAAATTGGATCCGTTTCTTCTGCTCTTGGTACGAGATCCATTTATTCCCATTCAAATAGTCGCGGATTGTTATTTCTGACTGCTATCATGCGGATTTGATGTAATACTTTAGTCCGTTGTTTGATTAAGGTTGGTCTTCTTCAGCGAGAGGCGATAAGCAAATCACCAGAGGTGATATTTTGGTGTTCAGCTGAACCCCGCATGCCCCACATCGAGGTTATCACTGCTTTGATATGAGGCTCAACAAGGTGGAAGTGAACCTGAGAAGGCTGCTGGAGGCGGCTCCTCGGCAGCAGAATCAAGCTAAACTTCTCCATGTATGCAACCCTGATACCTTATCCCTGTCCATGTTGGATGTCTGACGGTGTTTTATTGATATGTCTGTGGTATATCTAAATCTTGCTCATTGAATGAACCATGTACTAATCACTTAACATCCCCTATTACATTGTCCTGCAGTATGTGACCACAGCCAGGGAGCTGTTGGAGCAGCTAGGAGCAGAAACTGCATCAGAAGGGACATCGAGGTGAGTTTTCTTCCACGGCATGATGCTGAAAGCTTTTTGGTAAACTGATACGGTGATATGCTTGCTACATGTGATCCAACCAATTTTTGTCGAGGATCAATAATAATAGGGGGAAAGGAAACCCAGTTGCTTTATGACAATACCAACAAAAAACACCAAAATTTATCTGTCCAATGTAAACGATCACAAAATTCCAATCTTGATATGAAAGAATACGCTCTCCTGCTATTTTCTGTTAACTGACAGGATGTGTCTGCTATGTGAATGCTTTTACATTCTTATAATGCAAGAATGCCCTGAAAAAAAAAAGGGATAAGAATGTTTACTGTGAAACTCTTTAGCGTAATTTGAATAACCTTTCCTTTTTTATACACAAGTGGTATACTCACCTTGCTTCCATAAAAATTCTTCTTCTTTACATTAATGGTGCTGAAGGTTGCCACTAGACAAATTCATGATTTTGTCAAAGCTATTTCTGGAATCTGTATACTATTTCTTTTGAGATGTGCTCCATCCTGCATTTGAAAACCCTTAAAAGGTTCATAGTTTTAAGTTCCCATTATCTTTTGTCAGATGTCATGTGGGGCAAGGACCACACTCGTCGCGCGCCAAAACCCAAAGTGGGGTGAGTCGGCTTGGCGCGCACGGCGTATGCCGTCTCAATTGTTTGCCGTCGATTGTTAGGATTTGGTTTGGGAGCGTATTGCTCTTGGAGTCAGTTGAGTGCGTCGTTTAGATGATGTTCATGATTCTAGGAAGTTTGTTTAGGCAGGCATCTTTATATGGAGCCGAGCAAGATTGAATAAAGGCAAGCAAGAGTTTGAACTATCTTCCTATCTCCAAATTCTATCTCTATCTCCTTATAAATCCCAAAATCCTGGGAGAGTATAAATCCCTAAACACCACGTTCATCACATCTGGTCTACATTTTGATGATAGGAACTACTTGACCAATGCTTGGCCTTTTTACGAGATTTCCATAACCGCTTTAGTAACCTTAGCAATTGATGTAGCAAAACACGCATTTACCTATGTTGAAACTTTGTTCTTATGTCATGTTTTCTTTCCACAATCAGATCATATTTCTAATGAATTTGCTCTTTTTTACAGTGTTTCAAAAGCTAAGCTTTCTGAGTATTCAGAAAAGATTGAAGCACTAGCTGCCAGGCTCGCTGCTTCAGTGGTATGTTTTTATCATATTTGATCATTGTTTCGATTGCCATGCTTAAATTCTTTGTCGTTTCTCATAGAATTCAAAGAAACCATGATATATAGTGTTTTTTCCCCTGAACCTTTATCTCACATATCTTTCAGATGCACTGAATTTTACCATATTCTTGGTGGTGCAGCCAGAAGATGAAAAACCGATTGTTGAAAGCAGAGAAGTAGAAGGCTCTTATGAAAAGGAAAAAGCAGAAAATTCAATATCTTTATCATCAGGACTGCGAAGGAGATCAACGTAAGTTTATTTTGGTCTCCTTTTTCCTTTTTCTTCGTACCTGTTACAACTAAGGAATTCAAATAAAACAGAGCTCATGTGGAGGTTGGACCAAGCCATCATGAGAGAAAAGGAGATATCGGAGCACCTATTAAATTGGATGCAGAAGCTCAGGCTCACATCGAGAAGCATAGGTATGCCATCTTTTGTTTTAATCATGTGCTACATTTTCTTCGTATCCGCATTTTCTTTTTTGCAAACAGCACTCGAGCAGCCCATTTACGGGGTCCGTTCATTTACTGGTTTCACTGAGATTACTGTGTCGGAAACTATTCCCATCTTGTTTCCTAGCCAACCCACGTCATTCATCGCGACCTATCCAGTCCATCATTGATGTTTTTCACTGAGATTGTTGTGTTGGAAGATATAGTCATGGCATGCCATGTTAAACAATTAGCTTTTGTTTTCCTTGTAACTGCTTAGACCCTAAGCATGGAAACTTTAGGCTTAAAAAATCACCAGTCACTGACTATTTTTTTTTTACCGTTACCGAATCTTCTAATTCGACAGGAGGTTGCAAGAAGATTTGACTGATGAAATGGTTGAGTTAGCACGCCAACTGAAGGAAAGTAGTCTTATGATGAACCAATCAGTCCAACAGACAGAGAAGGTGTGTTCTGTTTCATTTGTTCCCTCACTGCTTTCTGTTGTTTTAACAATCGTTTATATGGGGAGAGTTCTGTTGATACTGCAAAGAAGATATCTTACTTGCTGGTTAATTTTGCTATTGCAGATCCTCGACTCCACAGAGAGAGCTGTGGAGCATAGCCTGGCAACTACTGGTTGCGCAACCTCACGAGCGGCAGAGGTGTACTCGCTGACCTCCAAGACGACGTGCTTCCAGTGGTTGCTCATCTTTATGATGACTTGCATGTTCATTATGGTGGTTCTCCTTATACGTATCACCTGAGGCCACTGTGGGCACTCCCATTCTTGTTATAACCAATAGCCTTCACGATGGAACTTAACTTGCTGTAACGTGGCCATAAACTTGTGGAGTTACAAAATCGGCGGGGTACTGTGAGCAAAAGATACTTGGTGACTCTTTGTGATCATGGTACTTTCTCGGCCAATTGTTGCATGGGCTATCTGCTGAATGGTCTCAGCTTGTAGTTTATACTGTTCATGCACGGCCGGGTGATTGCTGGTGCGGCATATCTTGAACACTCTCTGAAGTGAAGACGCTGATGCCTTCACGTTAACGTCTGGCCTCGTCCTGGCACCAGGTCCTGAACGGAGTCCGCGTCTGCTGCTGAGCCTCGGCGTGCTGCGTCTAAACGTGAAGCCGGCTTGTTGCCATGCCGGAGGTAGGAAGCGTTCCCCAGGCAGTAAAAAGCTTGGATGCCCCGGGTGGTCACGCGACTACGCGAGTAGGAATCAACTATTGCAGTTTGAAAATCACTGGAACTAATTAACCAAACTAGCTAAATCAAGTAAACATGTAACACTAACATAACACAAGATTACATACACAACATCCCAAATGCTATACAACAGAACCAAACAACCTGACATCAAGCTTAGCTATGCATCAGCCGTGCCCCGCTGACCATGCATGCTTATGCATTGTTCGCACACCTACAGCAGAAGAAAACCCGACGACACAAGAAGAACCCCCTACCTGAATCACTCACTACTCAAAAGTCAAAACCCACGGTCACCTGCTTACTGTGGACGACGGCCGGCGAGTGCCCTCTCACGCCGCCGCCGCCGCACCCGACCCGCTCCTCGGCCATCTCCCGCTCGATGGCCTCCACGACGCGCGCGAACGCCTCGGCGTCGCACGGCAGCTGGAGCGGCCCGTCCGGCGCGTAGCAGTAGCCGCGCGCCTCCTCGGCGTCCTCCAGCAGCGCCCTGAACAGGCGGTGGTTCACGCACTCCGTCCGGACCACGAACCGCTGCCTCGCCGCGCCGACGTACACGGCTAGGCAGCCCTCCGGCGGCGGCTCCCGGCCGCCTCGTGCCTGCTGCTTCTTGAACGACGGCGACGGCAGGCGCCAGTACCGGTCCAGCAACGCCCTCATGACCAGCCCCTTCCTCATCTCTCCTTCGTTCACGCAGGAAACTTAGCTAGCTAACTAGCTAGCTACGAACACAGCAGAGTGAAACTATCCAATGAGTAGTGGCAAGCACTGAACTAGTGCAGGCAGATGTCTGAGTTCAGGCTCCATCCATCACGTTTGTCGATCTTATCGTTTGGTGTGTTGTCAGTGTGAAGAAGGTGTTTCTTGGTGCAGTTTTTTTGGTGACATCAAGAAGAGAGTAATGTAACGGGCGTGTTTGGATTGCTTCCCTGGGGAGCCTGGCCCGTATCTGCCAGCCAGGCCGCGCCCAGACAGGCTACGCGCATGCAACCTGCCAATGTTTGGATGCCTGCAGCCCCAGATGCAGGATGAGTTCAGCAGCTGATTGGTTGCCTGCATTGCACAAGAAATTCAAATCTGAGAAACTGATGCATGTGTTTGGTTGCCTGGATGTAAAAAGTTTGAAAACCTCTTGCATGAGGAATGGTGAGGTTACCACCCAGAATTTGCATACATGTGAGAACAGAATACATCATCTCATAACACACTTTCACTTGCAACTAACTAAACACAAAATAGATTAATATTACAATGATTATGAATTGAACTACTATTATTACATCCTTCCATGATAACATCCTCTTTTGATTGACTGGGACAAAATGAGCTTGTAGACCATTGTTGAATGCCGCAATAGCTTCAGCCTTTGTCTTGAATTTCTGGTGGCAAGCACCACTGAAACGATCGACCTGTGCATGGCATTCGTTCCAGTTGGAGAAAACTCCAGTTTTGCGACCACAAAAAACAACATACCAAGTCATATTTGCAATCCTAAAATTGTCAATGAAAATGTGAGTGATCAGATAAGCAAAGACATAATAGAAGTGATGTGCTCAGATCAGTTCATGAGGAAGCAAAAAGATCATTGGCAATGAAGTTGTGCTCAGATCAGTTCATGAGAAAGAAAAAGATTATTGGCAATGAAGTTGTGCTCAGAGCATGCAAAAAAATTTAGGCAAACATCATAGGCAGTGTAGTTGTGCTCAGACAAATGCAATATTGAAAAGCAAACATCATAGGCATTGCAATTGTGCTCAGATCATAAAATCAATGGCATAACAGCAGGCAAGTTAAGAAAATAAGTAACTGACATAGCAGCATTAATGTTCACATCATAGGCAACCTACAAACTGACTGATCAAATACATCATCACATAGGAAATGCATGTGCCCAAGGCACAGATCATCAAGATCAATGTTTGTGCCACACAAATACTAGAACCTAACATGCCATGAACCAACTAAGAAACAACATCAGTTTTGCACAACAAGCAAGTTGTGTGCAATCAAAAGAATGGAGCCATTTGTTGCCAGCTCCAGTCAGCCTGCACAAAAGAAGGAGAAAGCAGCCAAGTAGGAGCTTCACTCCACAAAAGAAGGATCAGTCAGTTTCCATGTAATGAGATCTAGATGTAGTAGTGCTTGGCCAGGAAGGTCCTCAGCCACAGAACACGGTGGGCCTCAATCATCTTGACAAATGCATCACCCTGAGCCTTGTTGTCCACCAGATGAGAGAAGGCACAAATGAGAGCCTCTTCAGTGAAGCCAGCCATGTACATCACTGAACCATAGAGGTCAGGGTTGAGCACCTCAACCTTGGTCTCACGAATAGCAGCAGCCACATCCTTCACAGCATCAGTCATGCTACTCAGAGCAACACTGTCCTCCTCACTGAGGGCACACCTCTTCCTCTTAGTACCAGGAGCAGCAGGGGTGGCTGAACTTGTAGCCTCCTTTGCATCCTTGGCTGCTTCACTCATTAACCCAGCAATGTCATCAATCACTCTAGCAGCCTTGTCATCAATGGATTCAATCTTGACTGCACTCCCAGAGTCAGCAATGGGGTTGCCCAAAGGCTCATTGGATCCCATAGCATACTTGCCAGTTGCCAACCCTGTCCCAAAGATCATTTCCATCTGCTTGTAGTTCTCAATTGGCTTGTTCAAGTACTCAGCATCCTTAGGGTGTGCCTGCAGAAATAAGATGCATTGAATAAAGTCAGTAATCAATTTATTTTGTTGTGCCAAAATAAAACATGAGGAAAAAAGAAAACATATGTGAAGTACATACCTTAATGTGTCCTTTGTAGTGCTCCTCTTCAAGGCTGATCATGCACAAGTCCTCATCCCAGTTGGCACCACTCAACTCTCTGAGCTTGGAGACCTTCATCCATCTCTGCCTCCACTTGCGCAGATGGTTGTAAACCTGAGTTCCAGTGACATCATTGCCACTGAACTCTTGCAAAGCCTTGGCAACTTGGTTGAGGTGCACCTCCTTGAACCCTTTATCAGTTCTCACACCAGTGGAGATCAGCTGGCACATGCGACGAAGCACAAAGGTAGACATGGCACTGGTCCAGCGCATGGCACCTCGGCCACGAGCCTCACCAGCACCAACATCACCAGCAGCAGGAACATCACCGACAACCTCAACAGGAGCTGCCTCAGAGCCAACAATCTCAGCAGCAGCAGGAGCATCAGACCCAGCATTCCCAAAAATGTCAGCCATCCCCTATTTATGTTAGTCAGCCATTGCCTCAGTGAAATGATGCATAACCAAAAATATGTAACCCTCACAACACAATTGCAATGCCTCATTAAAATATGTAACCATCACAGCACAAATGCAATGCCTCAGAAAAATAATAAGTTATCATCACAGCACAAATGCAATGCCTCAGAAAAATAATAAGTTATCATCACAGCACAACTCCATTGCCTCAGAAAAATAATAAGTTCTCATCACAGCACAACTCCATAGCCTCAAATAAAATAAGTCAGTCATCATTGCACATGTTCAAAGCCTCAAATTAGTAATTTAAATGACAGCAAGTAAATCATCATTGCACATGTTCAAAGCCTCAAATAATTCAAGATTATTACATCATGCCACATGTCCCTTGCCTCAGTCTACAACAACAGTACAAACCAACATGTCAAGTGACCAACACAACTGAACACAAGTGAACAGCACAAGTCCAACATCACAAGTCCATGCAAAGCAACACTACACCCTAGAAGTACCCCTGTTGTTCCACATTTGGTTTGCTATTTCATCCCTCCTGCTACCCCATGCTGCATTATCTTCAGAAGGGAGAGCATGACTACCAGAAATACCCTCAGTATTAGGTTCCCAAGTTGCCTCTTCAGGAAAGACTTCATCTTTCCCATGCCTCAGGATCCAGTTATGCAGGATGCAACATGCAAGTACTAATTTCACTTGGGTCTTGTATGGATGAAATGGCTTGTTGTCTAAAATTCGAAACCTCCCCTTCAGTGCCCCAAAGGCTCTCTCAACTGACACCCTTAAACCAGAATGTCTCAGGTTGAATAATTCTTTTGCATTAGTTGGATAGTTTCTACCCCCATATTCTTGCAAATGATATCTAGTGGCTCTGTAGGGAGGGAGGAATCCAGGACGACATGCATAACCAGCATCAACTAAGTAGAATTTCCCTATAACATTGAAGGTAGACACCAATTAGAGCTACTAGTTATTTTAATTGTTCATTGACTGACTCAATTACACAAATTGATGTACAAGTACCTGGTGGAACCCTTAGCCCATCTTCCCTCTCTATTGCATCAGCAAGGATGAGAGCATCATGTGCAGACCCCTCCCATCCAGCTAGGACATATGTGAAGTACAGGTCAAAGTCCACAGCAGCTAGCACATTTTGTGTGGTGTAGTGCTTTCTACCCCTAAATGCTGCAGCAATCTTTGCTGGTACTCTAGCATGCACATGAGTACCATCTATAGCACCAATACAGTCCTACAAAATATGAAATGCAATGGACTTATAATGATGCACATGACTGAATTAAGAACATTGGCAATTAGTTCATTTTGTTTTAGTTACCTTAAAGTATGGGTACCACCTTGGGCTGGTTCTGATCCTACTATGTGTCTCATTCCCTGGTGGCCTTATCATCTCCCCCCTAAGCTCCCCAATAGCATAAAGAACCTCCCTAAAGTACCTACTAACAGTCTCAATTGACCTCCTCCAGTTGGTGTGAATTACCCGAAACCTTTGGTTGTGCCCAACAACATGCAAAAACATTGCAACCTGCTCCTCTACACAACTATTGATGCTATCCCTCAGCAGGTTTCTTGACCGAAGTAGGTTACAGAGGTTAAAAAAGGGAGCTCTACGCATGCGCAACATGTTCACACACTCAATATCATTGCAGTTGTAGATTTTGTTTAGGTTTTTCTGGCGCTCTTCATCCATGGCACTCAGAGGGCCATATGTAATCCTAGCAGAACTACCTCCACCCATTCTAAGCATAGCCATCAACCAGGCATAAATGACAGTAACAAAAGCAGCAGCCTTAACAACAGTCATGCGTCTTTGTTCCCCTGGATCCATCTATTTCAAACAGAGAATATAACCATGCCTCAGATGCAATTCGTTAATACAAAGTACCAGCAATAACAGACAGCACACAAAACATCATGAAAACGAATCATTCAGTAGATATATACATATCACAATCCATCATTGGCAGGGACATGTGCTCAGATTTAACCTTTTACTAAACAAGTATCATCAGCAATGAACATGTGCTCAGTTCAGTGGCAAGCAGGTATTTTATCATCGACATGAACATGTGCTCAGTTTGACATGGCAAGAAAGCAAAATGCAGGAACCAAACAAAGCAAATCATCACATCACAGAGAGAAACGGGGAGAGGGAGAGGGAGGGGACAATCCTCGTTACCACAAGCTTTCCAACAGCAACAAGCAACACAAATCGACAGGAACAAGCAAGCAACCACGGGATCTGGCCTCTTTACCTTCCAACCAACCAAACCCTACAAGAAAAGAAGGCCACGGTCAGTCTTCAGTAGGAAACAAGGAAGAAATCGAGGGGGGAAATCAGATCTAGCGACGAATCGAGCTTACCTCACAACAGCAAACGAGCTCACGGACGAATCGACCCCCAACCTGCACAAATCGATGGGTGGTTAGGGTTCATGGTTCCCCATCACCACGAAGAATGGAGGAAAGGAGGAGGGAGAGGGGCGAATCCTCACCAGCACCAGAAGAAGGCCGGTCGGAGTTGGGGATGGAGAGAGGAGAGAGCGGCGGGAGTAGGAGCGGGAGCGCGGGAGAGCGGCGGGAGTGAGAGCGCGAGGGCGAGAATGGCGAGGGACGCGGCGGCGGTGAGAATATAACGCGAGCGAAATGGCGCGAGTGGCGGGAGGTGACCCTAGGGTTCGCGCGCTTGCGCGCCTTGCACCGCGCGGGCCAACTTTTCTGCATCCCGCGCGCGCGCTCGCATCCCGCGCGAGCCTGGCCGCGCGGAAACGGAAATGAAATCCGTTTCCCGGGAGCCAGGCCCGCTCGCTGCTTTTGCACCCGCCGGGCCAGGCCCAACTGGCCATGCAGGCAACCAAACATTCGGACCCTGCATCCCGGGAGCCAGGCCGGCCCAAATGCAGGGTACCAAACACACCCGTATTTGCTTGGGAGGGCGAACAAGGTGAAGGTCTCATGTCCCAATAGACAGACAGAGCCTGAACAATGCGTCATTTATATAGTGCTCTATGTGGGTTTAGACCTCTCATATTGCGTGATATAGTATAGTTTTAAGATTAGGAGGAGCAGATTCTGGGATACTTTGGTCGCCCTGCCCCCCATCATTATATGTCAGGATTAGGTGTTTACTTTGCACTGCCAGTCCTCGCGCTGCGCTCATATTTTGCACGAGCACACCGTCTTACAATAACTAGGCTCAAGATTGTATTATCTGACACGAGTGTTATCTGCAAATGCTGACAAACGGCATATATCCGTGGCGGGCTTGAATTAGAATATGGCTGAAATGAGGTATGTAACTGAAGGGTTATAAGCTAGCTACTTCAAAAACCAGAGGCTTACTGGGGCAGGAGTTCCATGGCCTCATCACTGTCAACGTAGGTGCACCAATGGTTTCAGGGCAATAATGCATTTGATCTATACACTGACTGGTGGCAAGTTGACTTGGAGCAGAGATCCGAGCTGTCAGCAAATTTAAGTGAAACTCTCCATCCATTAGTACTCGGTTACTTTAAGACCTTAATAACATCAAGATTTGCTTTACCAGTTTGTCAGCTTGCATTGAGATTTGCCTGCCACATTCAGAGGCCCCTGCACAATCGACATCCGGTGCCCAAGGATTAAACACCTGGATCCGCGTGCATGTCCATATCCTGCATGAATAACTTACTTAACTGCTGCGTTGAATTCTCTGGCCCTTACCCACGGTAGAATAAACATGGAAGAGAGGGAGCGGATTTGGTGGCATCGGATGGAGGATCGCCCATACGAAATTGTTCTTTGCGTTAGAGAATGTAATTTTCTGTGTTCTACTTTCAATCATTCAGAGAAAATCGTGCCATGGTTAGTAACTTTTACGCCGCAAACCGTGATGTTTACGGCGGCAGATGCATCAGCAGCCATTGTCTTTTGACCTTGGCAAAGCAGTTGGGCCAGTGGCTGGCAAGCAGCCAGGACAGGCCCATATTGACAGCCCACCAAACAGCTTGCCTAAGGCATTAGGCCCACGGTCCTCCACAGAGGCACAGACCACAGTCGAAAAAAAAAAACAAAACAGAAGGGTGCGTCAGGACTCAGGAGGCAGAGCGGCGGCGCAGGCGGCGACTCGTGCGGCGGGGCGGCGCTCACGGCGAACTGCGGTGGCCAGCGAATTCATAGCCTCTAGTATCCTGGTGGCTTGCAGATTGGCCTGTGAAACTCCATCAACCTCTCCGGCCTCCAAGCGTCGTCTCTGGAGCTTGGCGCGCTACGCCCAGGCGACTGACCGGCGCGTGAAGCTCGATTCGACCACCTGCTCGCGCAATGGCTGCTGCCGCGTTCACTCCGTCTTCAACTGGCTGGGACTTCAAATGGTAACCCCTCCCTCTGCTCTGTAATCCTCTCCCTCTTCTTGAAATATAATGCATTGGTATTCTTGTGTCGTTGGTTGTGGAATACTGAAATCTGCACGTCACCGTAGCTTATTCTTGGATTGTTCGTGTGCTTCGCTAGTTTCTGGTCAGCTATTAGCGAAGAATGCTCTATGTTCCCTGTTGGCTGCTGTGCTATTGCTATTACTGTGCTTCCTCTTGTGACTTCCGTATGCTTGCTTTGTGTTCGACATATTGCCTTGGAGAACCAGCCATTACTTTGAAGCGTAGCAGATATAAAACTATGAAGAACCTAATCCAGTGTTCTAGTATGCTTCATCAAAACATTTCAATGGCAAGTTAAGCGAAATAGCAGGGCCACCTGATCATGGAGGATTTTTTTCAAGATGTGGACATCCCCTTTTCCACTACCAAGATAACGGGGAATACAGTGTTTTGTTCTGTTACATCCCTGCAAGCAGTCTAGATAAAGAAAGAGAGCCCAAGATAGAGCACGAACATTATACATCAAGGGACAAGAGGACAGAAAACCTAAGACAACATCGCAGAGCAAACGCCAAAGACCCAAAAGATGTTGTTCCTCCTCTGATTTCTGTGACGACATCATTCTTCTTCCGGCTGGTGGTCATCTCCTCTGTCTAGCGCTTAGTACTGCAGAAACTGTCTCGACCCGCCATCTGTGATCGTGCTGGTGGTCATCTCCTCCGTCTTGCGCCTAGTACTGCAGCAACTGTCTCGACCCCAGTGGCGGAGGTTGGGCCTTAATTAGGGGTGGTGAGGGGGGTGCATGGCCTACTTTGGCCAGGCTTAAGCTCCGCCCCCTGCTCGACCCGCCATCTGTGATCGTCTTTTCCATCCACATGAGCCACTGCATGGACAAGGTCCTCCTTGGACAGATCTTGAAGTAGCCCTGCCCAGAATTTTAAGAAAGAGCATGCATAATAAACTATTTCATTAGGGGTAGTAATCATTTTTGTTTTTTTTGGTCAAAACAAGCTTTGTTACGAGCCTTCCATATGGCCCCAAATTATAGCTGCAAGCCCTGTAACATAGAAATGTGAACCATTTGGTAATAGCTGGATGTAAGGTCACTTCAACCGGTGATAATTTGAATTCCTGATAGTTGAGATGGAACAAAAGTAATCTTTCTGTAATCGTTCACGGTGCTAAAGTATGCAATATTATTTTGGGACTTAAACATGGCACACTAATGTTTGCTGATTCCTAGTCAATGAGGAATGCAGGATTTCTGTTCATAATATAAACTGACAAAAGATAGGATGGTTTTTGGAAGCTCGCGTGACATGAGTTGGTTGTTCAACTTTATGTTATGAAGCGCTTGATTTTCGTGAATGAGGGTTGCTAAGAGACTTGTGATAGCTGTTTGTTCATCGCTCTAGCTTCACAAGCCCAGGGGACCAAGAAATCTGTTAGGTTCCATATCGTGTCTTAACTATGCACCACCTTGCTCTTCTTAAAATTACAGCAACAACAACAACATTGCCTTGCTCTTCTTAGAATTAATATGCTATTTTCCTGTTGTGTCAGATTGTTGCAATGATTTAATGCAAATGCTACCTTTCCTGCACCCGCAAATTTTCTGTTGTTAACAGTTCCTGGGTAGGATGCAGCACTGACCATTTCTTTGGCCCTTGGCAGTGACTTTGAAGTTGATTACGGGTCTGAGGAAAGGGCATCCATTGTCTACAAAACACTCTCTGTTGATAAGGAGGTAAAGAAGCACACATTTTAACAAAGAAGTCATTTTCCTTCATTAACCCATCAGGTTCTGTATTCATCCATGACATGCGCATGGTGTCTTTTCATTGCAGTTGCAGCCTGACAAGGTAAAGAGGGAGATGGCTGTTTCTGGTAGCAAGCTTGTAGTGTTAGTATTTCGATTCTGGCATTTCCAACATCTTTTTTTTTTTTTTGGGTATGTTTCATGATGTTGTAAGACTGAGGTCCTCTGATTTGTGAATTTAGGCACTTTGAAGCGGTAGAGGCCCGGTTTCTGCGAGCATCCTTCAGCGCACTAGTAGATCTTATGGTGCTCGTGACAAAGCTTGTTGAAGAATATGGTGAGACGAAGGAAGGGAATCCTTGATGACCTACGAAGTGATGATGTAACGTCTTTATCTGCGGATGTGATTTACAATTGTCGAGTTACCTGTTAGATTGATATAAACAAATGCTGTATTCCATAATCCTCTGTTTTTAATGCCGGATATTTTTGCAAATTCATTTGAAAATTCAACATTCTTATGTAAAAGAACAATGCAAATTTCACATGAAATGTGTACACATTTCGCTTTACTATATGTATTATTATGCGCTTATTTGTGCGCGAGCTGCAGATAGGCTCGGTTGAGGCATGAGCCACTCGGACTGTTTGTTGAAGCGGAGAGGCAGCTCATCCACGACCCTTGCCGTGCCGTCCTGGAAGCTGTACCTGAACACGGCAAAACCCTTCTTCCCGCGCGCCCGCCTGCCGATGAAGTAGGCGCACCCACCGGTCATCCCTGTCTCAGCGAAGTCCCCGACGTCTATGGCTAAGCTGACACTCCCGAGGAACAAGCAGAGATTAGCAGTGTCCCTTGTCACCCACCGTGGTTTCCCGTCGTCGCCAACCTGCAACGCGTGGACCGACACCAAATCCAGCTTGTCCCGTGTCCGCAGCCAAGGCTGTATGTCCACGACGTCGACGCACAGCACCTCGCCCTGGAACTCGAGTACGTGCCACTCCCTCCCGGGCTGCCGCTTCAGGTCGGCCATGGCGCCCTCTGTGACTTCGGGGATGTCGTCGTAGCTCACGCCCCGGCCGTCCCCAAGGAGATCGCATACCGTCATGTTGAAATCAATGGAGAGGCAGCCATGAAAGACGCCGTAACTCGACGACCTGAATCTACTGGACATTTGCTGGTGAAACTGAGGCAGCCTGGGCTCTGGGATGGTATCTACGGACATGCTCCTCCTCGAGAGCGGCGAGCGGAAGTGCATCTTCCTGGACGTTGCGAGCCCTCTCCAATCGTAGAGCCAGGGAAGGAGGCTGGGCGCGCGAGGCGGCGAAGTCGGTGGCGTCGCGCAGGCGGCCGGCAATCTCGCCGAGCGCGTCGGCGGGGAAGTCAGACCACCGTGGCGCGGGTTCCATCCTTTGCTTGGGAGAATCGCTGGTTTCCGTGACGCGTTTGTCAGTACATGCATATAAATAGCAGCGTTTTACAAGGGATCACGTAGTAGCCCCAGTACAACCGACCTGGACTCGATCTGATGCCTTTTACCCGGACGGGACAAACAAATGCTGGTTCCATAATTCTATTTATAATGCAGATGTTTTGCATATTCATCAGAAAATTCAGCATTATTGCTGGAAAAGCAAAAATTGAAATGCTCTATTTATTACGCTCTTTGCTCTTTGTGCACGCACTGCAGATAATTTTGAATGTTCATATTAAAAATTCCACATCCTTGTATAAAAGTGTGCATTAATTCCACATGAACCGTGTGTACATTTTCCGTAAATACTACGCTCTTAATTATTTGTGCGCGGCGCGCACTGCAGCTAGCCTTGGCCGAGGCATGAGCCACATTGATTTCTTTTCGTAGTGGACAGGCAAGGCATCCACCATCGTCGCCGTGCAGTCCTGGAAGCTGTACCTGAACACGGCAAAACCCTTCATCCCGGCAGCGCGCCTGCCGACGAAGTAGGCGCACCCGCCGGTCACAACTGTCCCGGTAAACTCCCTGGCGTCGACGGCGAAGCTGCTCTCCCAACCGAGGAACAAGCAGAGATGGCTAGTATCCCTCGCCACCCACCGCGGCCTCCCATCGTCGCCCACCTGCAACGCGTGGACGGACACCAATTCCAGCTTGTCCCATGCCCGCCGCCGCAGCCACGGCTGTATGTCGACGACGTCAACGCACAGCAGCTCGCCCTGGAACTCGAGCAAGTACCTGTCTCTCCCGGGCTGCCGTGCCAGGTCGGCCGTGGCGCCCTCCTCTGTGACTCCGGGGACGTCGCCGAAGCACTCGTCCCAGCCTTTCGCAAGGAGGAAATCACATAACTCAATGTCGAAATCACACGTGGTGTCGAAATCGAAGATGCCGTTTGGCGACCTGAAGCTCCGGCGAACCGGAGGAGGCCTGGTCACCCTGGTCACGGCGGTGGCCTCTCCGGTGAGAGGGTTGAGGAGGCCGTCCGTGCCGCACGCGAAGAACCGGGAGGCCAAGATGCGGCCGTTGGCGGCGTCGCACCCGTGAAAGTGCCTGCGGTGGTTGGGTGGAAAAGTGTCCAGGGACACGCTCTTCCCCGAGAGCGGCGAGCGGAAGTGCATCTTGGTGGACGTGGCGGACCCGCTCGGCGTGATGAGCCAGGGGAGGAGGCAGGGCGCCGCCGCCGCCGCCTCGCGCCACTGCCTGCACACGGCGCGGAAGCGTACGGCATCGGTGCCGTCGCGCAGGTAGCCGGCGATCTCGCGGAGCGCGTCGCCTGGGAGGTCGGACCATGGCGCCGCGGGTTCCATGCCTGTGCAGTCCATCGATCGGCGATGGAACGTACGACGTCGAGAGGGGAGAGGGCCAGAGGGGTTCGTTGTTTGAAAAAAAGGCCGTCTCCGATGTAGAGTAGTACTACACGTAGGTAAGGATCCGTTTTCGTTGTTGTTTCTAATACGGAGTCGGCCGTAGCAACGCTTAGGTCGTGCACACCAAATCCTTTCGGGTTTCTAATACCTGACGAGAGTACGTAACTAACGAGCTTTAGATTAGACATGCAGTACGTGCACACCAAATCCTTTTGGGTTTGACTCTTTATACAGATAGTTATTCTGATCGAAATCGAGTAGGATCACCACACCGAGTCCGGCCGCCTTACATCATGCCGGTGTGTGCATGTATATATATGCATGCAGCAAGTCCGGACCGCCCTTGCTTGATCGCCACTCCTACTTCGTAGCCTCGCTCAAGAATCAAGATCATGATAGTCATGACAGCGTCTGCGACGTACAGCGATTACGTTTCACTGAAACCGCACGCGGCGCCGCCCAAGGACGATGCCGACCCTAGTATCGTGCCCTATATTCTAGCGATGTGCCTCTTTGTCGTGTTTTTATCTAGTCTGGTGTACATTGCATGCTTATATGCACCTGTGGGTCCTAAATTCTCCATCAAGAAGGTTAATGGCATACAAGGACTCGACGACCTGCACAGCCCAGTCATCAGGCCCTTCTTCAATCTCACCATCCATATTGACAACGAGAAGAACACAAGACCAGCATGCAGGCCAAAGAGCATTGTAACCATGAACCACGGCGTCGAGAGCCTAGCGTGGGGTGAGGTGCCAGCCTTCTGCGTTGACAAGCGGTCGGCGGCTGACTTGGACGTGTCCTTATCCAGCAAGGGCGCGATCTTTTGTCCGCGAAAATGTGCAACAAGATGGTGTGCTCGACTGGAGAACTGCATCTAAGCCTTATGATAAAGCCAACCAATCCAAAGCACGCCTCCAAAGCATGTCTCGTCGTGTGCCAAACCGCGCCACCTGAACCAGCATACCCGCAACTTTGCTATGGCCGCCTAGATGATATATATAGACAAGGAGGCAGCATCTTCGTCAAGAAGTGATCAAGGACGCAGCTTGTATCAATGTTGGTTTTTCATTTGCGAAGTATTTTGCCGGTTCCATAATCCTATTTGTAATGCCAGATATTTTCCATATTCATCTAAAAATTCAACATTCCCAGAAAAAAAAGGCAAAATCCACATGAAATGTGTTTTAGTTTTTCTATTACGCTCTTTGTACGTGCACTGCAGATAAATTTGCATATTCATATTCAACATTCCTGTATAAAAGTGTGAATTCCACTTGAATTGTGTACATTTTCTTTACGCTCCTATTTGAGGGCGCACTGCAGCTAGCCTCGGCCGAGGCACGAGCCACATGGATTTTTTTTCGAAGTGGACAGGCAGCACATCCACCATCGTCGCAGTGTCGTCCTGGAAACTGTACCTGAACACGGCAAAACCCTTCTTCCTCCCGGGCGCCCGCTTGCCGATAAAGTAGGCGCACCCGCCAGCCATCCCTGTCCCGGCAAACTCCCTGGCGTTGACGGCGAAGCTGCTCTCCCAGCCGAGGAACAAGCAGAGATGGCTAGTGTCCCTCCTTACCCACCGCAGCCTCCCGTCGCCGCCCACCTGCAATGCGTGGACGGACACCAATTCCAGCTTGTCCCATCTCCACCGCCGCAGCCACGGCTGTATGTCCACGACGTCAACGCAGAGCAGGTCGCCATGGAACTCGAGCAAGTGCCTGTCTCTCCCGGCCTGCCGCGCCAGGTCAGTCATGAATCTCTCCGTGACTTTGGGGATGTCGGACACCAAAGCAGAAGTGGTTTGGAAATCGGGGATGCCGTTTGGCGACCTGAAGCTCCGGCAAAGCGGAGGAGTCCTGTTCGGTGACACGGCGGTGGCCTCTCCGGTGAGCGGGTTGACGAGGCTGTCCGTGCTGTCGTCGACAAAGAGGGAGCTGACCAAGACGCGGCCGTTGGCGGCGTCGGACCCGTGTAAGCGCCTGCGGCGGTTGGGTGGGAAGGTGTCCAGGAACACGCTCTTCCCCGACAGCGGCGAGCGGAAGTGCATCTTGGTGGACGTGCCGAACCCGCTCCGCGTGATGAGCCAGGGGAGGAGGCTGGGCACGCGAGGCGCTGCCGCCGCCGCCTCGCGCCACGGCATGCACACGGCGCGGAAGCGTACGGTGTCGGTGGCGTCGTCCAGGTAGCCGGCGATCTCGCGGAGCGCGTCGCCGGGGAGGTCGGACCACGGCGGCGCGAGCTCCATGCCTGTGCAGTCCATCGATGCCGACATCGAAGCTAGAGGAAGGGGTTCGTTGCTTGCTATGATAATCGCTGGTTCCCGTGACGCGTTGGTAGATTATAGATAGATAGCAGCGTCCCAAGGGATCACGTCGCAGCCAGTACAAGGCTAATTAACGGGCCTGGACTCGATCGGCACTAAAAATGCCTTTACCCCGACGGGACAAACAAGAAAATGATTACCATATGAAAATTGAACATTGTATCATGCAAAGATTGAAACGAAAGCAGTACATCATCACGCTAATCAACACCATGGTTACTTAATTTATGCTTCTGCTTGTGAATCTGCTCGATCGTGCCGTGGAACGTGTCCTGTTGGCTGTTGCGGCTACTGCGTCGTACTGTGCTCCGGCTGCGGACGCACGGCGGACATCATCGGCCGTGGAATGAACCACATGGACTTCTTGTCGAATCGGCCAGGCAGCTGGTCCACCACCGTCGCCGTGCCGTCGCGGAAGCTGTACCTGTAGACGCAATAAACCTCCTTCCCGGCCGCCCGCCTGCCGACGAAGTAGGCGCACCCACCGGCCACCTCCTCCGCCGCCCCGGCGAAGTCCCGGGCGTCGACAGCGAAGCTGCTATCCCAGCCGAGGAACAAGCACAGATGGTCGTCGGCGTCGCCGCGCGTGTCCTGCTCCCGCGACACCCACCTCGGCCTCCCGTCTTCGCCGCTCACTTGCAGAACGCGGACGGACACCAACGCCTCCGGCGCGTCCGCCGCCGTACGACGAGGACTCGGTCGCGTGTCATCCAGGACGTCGACGCACAGCAGCTCGCCTCGGTGTTGGAGCACGTGCCTGTCTCTATCGGGCAGCAGCGGCAGGTCGGCCATGGCGTCGCATGCGAGTCGGTCGGCGAGGCTTGCGGTTGAGGATGACCACGAGTCCTCCCCGCCGGTCGTCGGCGGAGAGGCGGAAGAGGAGGAGAGATAGCGTGCCGCGTCGCTGGACAGGTAACGGCTGACGCTGTGGGAGATGCTGTTCGGCGCCCTGCAGCTGCGGGAGACGAAGCTCTGTTCGTGGCACCGGACGGCGACGCCGGCGGCGAGCGGGTTGAAGAGCCTGCCGGAGTAATCCTTGGCGTAGAAGCGCATGCCGCAGCAGAATCTCATGTCCTTGAGGTCGGGATCCAAGATGCCAGAGGTGTGGACGAGGCCGTTGGCGGCGTCGGAGTAAGCCAACCGCCTCCCGAGGTTTTCCGGGATCTGGGGCAGGGACATGCTCCGTTTGGAGAGCGGCGAGCGGAAGCGCATCAAGGAGGACGTGGCGAACCCGCGCCGCGCGATCAGCCACGGGAGGAGGAGGTTGCTGCTGGGGCTGGGCGCGCCGGGCGGCGGCGCCATCCCGCGCCACGGCCTGCACACGGCGTGGAAGCGTACGAAGTCGGTGGCGTCGCCAAGGTGGCTGGTGATCGCCGGGAGCACGTCGGCGGGGAGATCGCCCCATGGAGGCGAGGCGCCCGACGCGCCGTCTTCCATGTTAATTTGTGGAGTCATATTGAGGAGGGGTTTGTTGTTTCCTAGATAATGACTGGTTCGGTGTTCGGAAAATCAATCAAGATGCGTTTTCTTCGGTCTTGATATCATCTATCGTCAATGGGTCGGTACATTGTACATTTTTTTTTGCGGTACATTGTACATTGTACATAGAGGCGCAACAAACCTGCCTGCCCATCAAACTCGCGGAGCCGTGTTCGAGTTGTGCGCGGCAGGGATGAGTTTGTTTTGGTTAATACTTTTTATTGTGGATACTACTAATGTTTTGTTTGGATCTTCTAGGTGGCTAAAATTAGTTCACTAAATATTTAGTCAGATAAAGTTTAGAAGGTGTTTGGATCCTAACTAAATGTCTCTGGCTAACCAAAATTTGACGCTACTGCCCCTGCTCGCTCGTGAGAGAAAATAATAAATGGAAAAAAAGCGGCAGCTGCCAAAGGGCACTTTTGTCTTTTCTCCCTTTCCCCTAATTTTAATCACTTTTACGAGGGTTGGGATGACTAAGAGCTAAAAATTTAAGACATGGGCTTGTTAAAAGTTTAGTTACTTTTAGTCGTCATATTTAGATCTAAATTGATTAAAATTACCCAGCAAGCTCAGCTCTTGTATAGAATGTGCAAACATCGTATAAGACCTGACTCCAAAACCTGTGCATTGTTATATAGGAACGACACAATAACACTTTTAATGTGATTTTTAGCATATTATGATATTACTGCTTGATAGCACCGGTGGAGGTACGAGGGGGTCATGCCCCCCCCCACCCCCCCCCCCCCCCCAAAAAAAATTTTGTTATTATTTTGCCTTAATGATGTCATTAAGTTGAATATAAGTGCTGAAATTTGGTATCCAACCAAAAGATAATAAGTTTGATCTGAGTCGCTAGCCTCAATTTTCAGGCATCTGCCATCCGAGTTCATGTAGAATACAATTTGAATTGAATTGAGTTCAATTGAAGTTCTAGTCAAATATCTGAGTTCTTCATTATATATCGGTTAAATCAACCTTAGTCACGAGGTCATGTGTGCTCCAGTAGTGGAGTTGTTCATTTCTACCCAGCATAATACCAAGGATTGTGAATTAAAATAGGATAAAATAGACAAATGTTAAGCATTGGTTTGTGAAAAATCATTTAAATACCTAGAAAAAAAATTATATGATCACTCTGGTAACAAGCACACGGGTATTCCTAGTCTAACCAAAAGATTAGCAAAGCTGTCCCGTCCCTCTATATCCAGCTCCGCCAATGCATGATAGGCACAAAAATGTAATTTAAACTGTATAGCGACTCGATCTGCAATTCACAAACACAATGTGTGATACAAATTTTTTTTTTTTGAGAGAACTGGAGGGGCAAGCCCCTACAGAATATTATTAATTAAAAATAATACAAGTACATATAGCAGAAAATAAAGCAAGAAAGGAGAAAACTATTAGGAACTAGAGTTACAAGGAAAGATATCTCTAAATAGAAAGGACTAGGCTGTTTGGGATTGTAGCCATTCTTTAAGACGTTCCAAGTGCTTCCCTTTTGCTCGAACGATCACGAAGTTCATTTCCTTTATGAATTTTCTCCTGCAATTTTCCACTGTTGGGTCAATATTGTTGAAGATCCAGTCATTTCGTGTAACCCATATGCTCCAGCACATCATGATGATTATATCCATGTAAAATGGGACAGCTAGCTTCCTTCTTAACCAATTTAGGACATGCCTGATTCTGAGGTGTTGAGGGATGTTGATTCCAATTGATTGCCAGCAAGCTTTGGCAAAGTTGCAATTGACAAACAGGTGTCTGAGGGATTCAGTTCTCTGCCAAATACATAGCTCACATGTATAATCATCAAGGTGCATGTTCTTTCTCCTTAGAAGCCCTCTAGTGCTCAACCTATCCTTTAATAGCAGCCAAAAGAAAACTTTGTGTTTGGGCTGGCAGTTGCTTTTCCAAAGCCATTTGTATGCTGGGTGAACAGCAAGGTGGCCTCTGAGTGTTTTGTATGCTTTTGAAGAAGAGAAACCTGTACTGCCCCAGATATATGACCATATGTCTTTGTCCTCGGTTATATTGAGCTGTTGTAGCAAAACCATTAGTTCCTGCAGTTGTTGGTGTGCTTGCTCTGATATGGGCAGGTGAAACAATTCGTGAAGATCAGTATGTTGCATGAATTCTGGCAGTAGTATGTGGGGTTGCTTTGCAAAGGAGAAAAGTTCAGGGTAAATTTGTTTCAGGGGTGAGGTATGCCATCCATCTTCCCAGAAGATGATTGTTCTTCCATCCTGTACTGAAGGTGTTGCCATTCCTTTATACAAGTCTAACAGTTTAACTACGTCTCTCCACCAAAAAGAGCCTTTCTTTTGCATGCCTGGCAGTTTGCCATTCTGGTAATAGTTATCCCAGAGCAGCTGTACCCATGGTAAGTCCTGTCTGTTAAAGAATTTATGCAGGTTTTTGAGCAGTAAGGCATCATTTTGTGTTCTCAATTTCTTAACTCCCAGACCACCTTGTTCTTTGGGCATGGTGACCATTTCCCATGCTGCTAAAGGCTGTTTCCTGGTGTTGATATCAGAACCCCTCCAGATTAGGTGTCTTCTGTATGTATCAATGAGTTCTATGATGGTTATTGGCATTTTCATTGAGCACATCACATATGTGGTCATTGCTGTGAGCACTGTGTTGGCCATTTCTATCTTGCCAGCCATTGTCAGGAATTGTGAGCAGCTGATTAGTCTTCTCTCTATTTGTTGAGCAATTGGTAAGAAATCTTGCACTGTGGGTTTTGTGGTTCCCACAGGTAGTCCAAGGTAAGTGAAAGGCATGGACCCTTGTTGGCAATGGAAGGTTCTTGCAAGTCTCTCACTCTTTTCAGCATCCACATTGATTACAATTTCAGTTGTTACGCAGTGACCTAAGCCGACGTGGGAACCACAGTTCAGTTGTTGTTGTTGTTGTTGCTACGTGGTAAACTAGGCCGAGGTACAAACCACATGGAGAATGTGTCAAAGCCGGCTGGAAGCTCATCCAGCATCGTCGTCGTGTGGTCCTCAAAGCTATACCTGTAGACGCCCCAAATATGCTTCGTCAGGTTCTTCTCCTGGTGAATACGATCCACATAGTAGGCAAAGGATCCGGTCGCCTCGGCGCCAGCAAACTCCCGAGCGTCAATGGCGAAGCTGCTCTCCCAGCCGAGAAAGAAGCAAACATGGCTGTCGGTGTCGCGCTTGTACTCCCACTCTACCCACCGAGGCCTCCCATCGCCTCCCGCTTCCATCGTGTAGACGGATACTGGAGGCAACGCGTGCCTTGAATATCGCCACAGTCGTGGTACATCGACAGCAAAGGCGCTCACATCGCGATGGTTAAGTCCTTCGGCTGTGGAGCTGCCCGCCCAGGCTCGATTCCTGGGTCCTGCACCGCTGAATAAACGTGCCCACCTCCCTGTGCAATGGCTGCAGATGGCCCCCATGCTCCCTTTGAGGGCTGTGTTGGTGTGGGTCCCACGCCGGCCAGGTTTCGGTAGGTCCCGCCTTAATACAATGTCAGTGGGGAGGTCTTTCCTCATTGATCGAGTTTTTTTTTTTTTTTGGTACATCGACACAAAACAGCTTTCCTTGAGATTCCAGCACGTACCGGTCCCACACGAACTTCGCCGGAGGCAGCTCTGCCATGGCGCATGTAACTCCGGCGGCGAGGACACCGGATGAGCACAGCGCCGCCACACGAAATCTGTGCATATCTAGTAACACGTTCTTGCGGTGACCCAATGGCGGGTAGGTCAGGGGCACGAGTGTTCTGGCCGTGCCGGTCTTGTTGTTGTTCCGTAGCATGGCCGTCAAGAGATGGAACCGGATTGTGTCATGGTATTCAAACACGCCTCTTTCCAGGTCACTTAACGGTAGAGGAAAACAAGTCGCAGCTCCGGTGAGCGGGTTGACAACAGCGGCCATGGGGTCGTGGTTGAAGATGCCCATGGCGAGGACGCGGCCATTGGCTGCGTCGGAGCACTCCAGCTTTCTGAGCCGAAGGTCCGGGACACGGAGCAGGCGCAGGCTCTTCTTTGAGAACGGCGAGCGGGTGTTCAGGTTGGAGCACTCGCTGCTGGGAGGCCGCGCGATGAGCCACGGGAGGAGGAGTCTGGGCGCGCGATGCGGCGTCGGCGCCATGCGTCACGGCCGGCACACGGCGTGGAAGCGCACCAGGTCTGTGGCGTCGCGCAGGTGGCCGGCGATCTCGCCGAGCGTGTCCGCAGGGAGCTCGTCCCACGCCGGCGGCACGCCGCGATCCATGTGTCCTGGGAGTTGATTGATAACTCTGTGTTGCGTTGGTATGGTAGGGTTCCTCTTTGGCTTGGACTGATAGATAAGAGCGTCATGAGTCCGTGGACGTCTTGAACTCTTGATGCATCAATCACGGTACAGGGATCGAACTGTGAACGTGCAGCGCAACATCCACCTCGAACGAACTCAACCGTAACAAACCATAAGTCCATAACACGCACACCCAACCAGCTCCGGTCCCATACAGAACGTACGTCAACTCAAAACCATACGGAACTATTACTGTGACTTTTGCTAGCGTTTACAGATAGCTTGATCGAAAATTAAGCTAAACCATCAACTCAACCTGCAGTTTGCACACGCATACAGTGTCATACAACTTCAGCAGCTGTTACGTGGTAACCTAGGCCGAGGTACGAACCACATGGACCCGATGTAAAAGCCGGCCGGAAGCTCGTCCAGCAACACCGCCACACGGTCCTCGAAGCTGTACCTGTACACGCCATAAACCTGTTCCTGCGTTGTCCACTTCGGGTGCCTACCTACATAGAAGAAGGCACAGGATCCGTCTCCGCACAACTCGGCGCCAGCCGTGAACTCCCGAGCGTCCATGGCGAAGCTGCTCTCCCCACCGAGGAAGAAGCAGATATGGCCGTAGTCGTCGGCATTGCGCCACTTCACCCACCGAGGGCGGCGCCCGGCGTGGCTTCCCCCCACTTCCATCACGTAGACAGACACCGAGGCCGGCGCGTGCTCCGGATGCTGCCACGGCTGCTGCACGTCGACGCAAAGCAGCCTACCTTGACATTCCAGCACGTACCTGTCGCATTTGCACTTTTCCGGCGGTAGCTCCGCCATGGCGCAAGCCCCGCCGGCGAGGACGCCGGAGGAGCAAAGCGCCGCGGCATAAAGGCTGTGCCTGTCGAGCAGCAAGGACTCGGGGTAACGTAACGGGCCGTAGGTCAGGGGCACGACTGTTCTCTTCTCCGTGCCGGTCGACGCGTCGTCCCGAAGCATGGCCCTCATGAGATGGAACTTGATCGTGCCCGAGAACACACCCACCTCGTCTATTGCCGGGTCTCTCGACGGTAAAGGAAAACAGGTTGCGTCTCCGGTGAGCGGGTTGACGAGGGCCGCCATGGGGTCGTCGTTCATAATGCCCACAGCGAGGATGCGGCCATTGGCGGCGTCAGCGCACTCTTTTTTTTTCGAAAGATCCGGCACCTTGGCCGGCTTGTATATTGATAAGAAGAAGCAGAGTTTTTGCACCAGAGGTGCTACAACTGACACCCGACTAGGAGCATGGGCTAGTCAGGCCAGAATACATAATGGACTACTCGCTAGTTATTGAGGCGACTAAAGCCGTGAGGTGTTTGGCGCCCGCCAAACCCCACAGGCGCACTTCATCCTTGATCTCCGAGATGATTCTGTTGATCTCCTTTTCATTCCGCTCAAACACCCGATCGTTTCTTTCCCGCCATATTTGCCACATGATGAGGATGATCAAAGATCGTACGCCTCTGATTTCATTGGTGGATCCCTGCAGTGTGATTGCATCATACCAAGCACCAATAGTCGACATGTCAGCCCAGTTTTGTGGCCGCAAAACCTGGACACCTGACCAGTCCGCCACTGCAGTCCATATTTGCTGGACAATTGGGCATTCAGCAAACAGATGGATGGCCGTTTCCAGGTTCCGGACGCAGAAGGGGCAAAAGTATTGGTTAGGCCATTCCCGCTGCTGCAATCGATCTGCCGTCCACACTCTATTCTGCGTCAGAAGCCATAGGAAGAATTTACTCTTAGATGGAGCCCAAACCTTCCATACCTTGGAATGAAACGGTGAGGTGACACCCCCTTCAAATTGCATCTCATAGGCAGATTTTGCAGTATACTGGCCACTTGCCGTTCTCGTCCATGTGATGGTGTCATCTTCATCCGAGTTTGGGTCAAAAATAAAGTCGTCGACCATTGTAAACAGCTGGAAATATTGATGCAGCAGTGGTGGCGTCATGTTTGGGACGATATCTTGGATCCACTGCTCCTCATTTAGTGCCTCTGCCACTGTTCTGTTTTTCCTTTTGCTATGTTTGTATAGCTCTGGGAATAAGCTTGCCGGGCAGACACCTTGCAGCCAACTGCTTGTCCAAAACTTTGCCCGACGTCCATTGTGAACTGTGACTGCTGTTGCTGCGTTGAAGAGCACCCGATCAATTTCATCCACCGGCAGTTCCATACCGTTCCAAGGTTTGCCAGGATCAGACCACTCAAACCATAGCCAGCGCAACCGCAAAGCCCGGCTGAAGAAGTCCAGATTTGAAATGCCAAGGCCTCCTTTCTTGGTTGGTCTCTGAACCCTTGCCCAACTGACTTTACATTTTCCCCCATGTAGGCGTTGATTTCCGGCCCATAGAAAACGGCGACGTTCTTTGTCCAGATCACGGATAAATGTCTTTGGCACTTTCATTACCGTCAAGACATAGGTTGGTACCGAGCTGAGAACAGTCTTGACAAGCTCACGACGGCCACCCAAATTGAGCAGTTTTCCTTGCCAACCAGCTAGTTTGGAGAGGACTTTATCCTTTATTGATTGAAGATGCACCAGACGCAGTCGGCCAAGTGTCAGTGGAAGGCCTAGATATGTCATGGGGAAGCCGACTCGTTGGCCACCAAAGGACTGTAGAATGTTGTCAAGGTCAAGATGATCACAGTGAATTGGGGCGACCTGGCTTTTCGCAATGTTGATGTTCAGTCCTGTTGCTTGTTCGAAACGTTGCAAGATATTGCTGACCATCTCAATGTCTTCCTTGACTGGATTGACAAAAACAACCGCATCATCGGCATAAAGTGATACCCTCAATTTTGCATGACGACCACGCAAAGGGGATATGTGGCCGTCCTCTGTTGCTAGTTCCAGTACTCGTTGCAGGGTATCGATGGCCAGAATAAATAGGAAGGGGGAGAGGGGGTCGCCTTGTCTAAGACCTCTTTCATGCTTGATCCTTGGCCCTTCAATGCCGTTCAGTAAACATGATGATGAGGATGATCTGAAAATGAGATTAATCCAGTCTCTCCATCTCGGTGGGAAACCTCTTTTTTCCAGTAGTTCCAACATATATTCCCAAGAAACCGAGTCGAAAGCCTTTGATATATCCAATTTAAGTAGCAGGGCTGGTGTCTTTGTCCTTTGGTAAGCTCTTGCCAGATTTCTGACGTACAAAAAATTATCTTGTATGCATCTTTTCTTCACAAAGGCACTCTGAGAATTGGACACTAGTTTATCCATCACGGGGGCCAGCCTGAGCGCAAGAACCTTGGTCACCAATTTCGCAAACGAGTGGATGAGACTAATAGGCCTGAAATCTTTTGGAGTCTCGGCCACTTCTGTTTTGGGTAGTAGCGTGATGTTGGCACTGTTTAGTTTGTGTAATGGCCCTGCATTCAGACTATGTAGACACTGGAAGGCAGCTACTATCTCATTCTTAATGATCGGCCAGCAAGAACGATAGAATTGCCCTGTGAATCCATCGGGTCCAGGCGCCTTTTCAGGTGGCATTTGCATTATGGCAGATAGTATCTCTTCTTCTGTGAATGGGGACATCAAGTTGTCTTGTTGAATGATAGGCAAATCAAGGTCCTCCCAGTTGAAAGTACAAGAGCGCTGTTGCTTGGTGCCGATGATCGAGTTGAAATATTGGTGTACCAGCTCTTCTTTTTCTGCATGCTGCCATACTATGGAGCCCTCTGCATTTTTCAAACAGGGGACCATGTTTTTCCTGCGCCTAGCATTTGCTTTCAAATGAAAGAACCTAGTGCATGCATCACCTTCTTTTAACCATATCACTCTTGAACTTTGACGTCGCCTCGAGCGTTCGATTGCAGCCAAGCCAAGAACCCTCAGTTTTAGTTCCTTATGTAGCTGCCTTTCTTCTTCAGTGAGTAATCTATCCTCTTGTGCCATATCTAGTCTCATGATTACCTCCTGGGCAATTTGAAGTTGCAGTTTGGCGTCACCGAAAAGATTTTTGCTCCATGCTTTTAATGCTTTTGCTGTATTGATCATCTTCCAGTGTAAAATATTCATTGGAGAATGTCCAGGCACAGGTTGCTCCCAGGCATGCTTGACCACCTCCATAAAACCAGGAACTCGTGTCCAGAATTGCTCGAACTTGAAACGAGCCATTTTAGGTGGTCGATCCAATTGGCCAACAAAAAGAGGGCAGTGGTCCGAAACAGAGGATGATAGAGCTTGTAGGGACATGCCCGGGAAGGAGAGATCCCATTCTTTGTTACAAAAGACCCGATCCAGTCGAACAAGGGTAGGGTTTTCTCTGTGGTTGCTCCATGTGTACTTTCGGTTTTGCAGGGCTAGCTCCATCAATTCACAACGATCCAAAGTACGTCGGAAGCCTCCCATCAACCTTCTATTAAGATTAAGGTTGTTTTTATCTCTGGCCTCATAGATTAAGTTGAAATCTCCTAAACAGATCCAAGGCATACCCTGTTCTGGCACATAGGTGAGCATTTCCTCCATGAATCTAGGTTTTTCAGAATCCTCAGCTGGCCCATACACGGTTGTTAGGCTGAAAACTGTATTGGTCAGTCTCAGCGTGATCTTCATTGAGAGGGCGAATTCTTTTAGTACCAGATCAGTAGCACTGATGTAATCCTCATCCCAGGCTAGCAAAATACCACCTCTTGTGTTTGTTGCCGGCAAGAACTGAAAGTTGGACAGCCTTGATCCCAAAAACTCCATTGCCAGCCTACTGTCTATTGTGTCTAATTTAGTCTCTTGCATACACACAATGGTCGGTTTGGCAGCCTGCACCATCCCAAGTACTGCCTCTCTTTTTGCTGGCATGTTAAGTCCCCTCACGTTCCAATTCAGAAAGGTAAGTTCTTGACTCATTGGGGAAACCAGGAGAGCAACTGAGAAAACAGAACTGTAACATTCACGAACAACATTCGGCTCTGATCTCCGAGAGGCAGAGTACACACACAGGTACAGCATCCGCGGCTCCTCCACACAGCTGCAGTCACCACCAATAGGCCGAACAAACGACTGCAGCCGGGCACCACCAATCGATCCCAAGCACAACACAACAATAATGTCGGCCGATTGCCGGTCCTCTCTAAACTGATGGAAACTAACATTGGACACAGTAAACAAACAACAGGTTGCTAGATGACTTAGACCACCTCCACGGCAGCCTCCTCCCCAACGACCGCCATGGCAGCCGTCGCTTCCATCACCTTCTTGTCCGCCAGGCGTGCGGCTCTGCGGATTGCCGCCAACGCCTTCTTGTTGAGGGGCTGGCCGTACATGACAGTGTACTGCTTCACTGCCTCGTCCCCAATCTACTTGTCATCCCCAGCCAGGTCTAGCTCTTTGATGAGGCGGTGCGTGGCGCGGTGTGCAACTGGAACTACCGACTTGATCTGAGCTTGACGGGTGCTGCGTCGAGCCGGCTCAGCAGACACCGACCGGACGCGAGGTCGGCGAGGTGGAGGACGCACCGGGTCAGGAAGTGCCGGTGTGCCTATCTCCGGGAACATCTGGTCCATGAAGTCCTCCGCAGAATCCTGGGCCTGAGCCATGTCATCAATCACCATCTCGTTGACTTGGGTTGCCAGTTGATCCGTGAGTGAGGCCGGTGGTTCAGGCTCAGTCGACCCAGGCCCAAAGATGCGGTCTGCATCAGTTGGCCCAAGGTCCCAAGCTGGCGAGGTCGTCGTGTACCGAGGGGAGAGAGGCCCAAGAGATGGCCCCTCTTCCACCCCCGGCCCATCCTGGACAGCTCCACCGGCCCACTCTGCAGACACTGGGACATAGGGCGGGGAGACAGCAGAAGGGGAGGTCGAGACAGTTGACCCAGCAATTTCAAATTCTTGCAGCATCGGGTCAAGTTCCCACCTGGAATGGAAAGCCGCAGAAGGCAGGTTGTCGTTGCAGATTTCTTGGAAGTAGTCGAGAAGAGGATCTGGGTGGCTTGTCGGGGGGGGGGGGGGGGGGGGGGCGGCGCCCCGTGAGCCAAAGGCAGGCCCTCGAGCTGCATGGAGTGGAGGAAACCCGAGGCACGTGAGCGGTCCCGGCCCTCGGGGATTCCACCGTCCTCCCGCGACCCGTGTCCGGCCGCCTTGAAGTCCGCGTCATGGCCCCACTTGGCTGGCAGGTGGCGCGCCGCCGGTGAGCGGGAGCGGCGTCGCTCCCAGTTGTCATCCGCATGCGGGAGCAGATCTCGACGACGGTCACGCGCCGGCGAACGAGAAAGGCCACGGCCGCGACCGTTGTTGCCGTAGTCGTTGTAGTCGTCGTAGCGGCGGTGCGGCATCGGAGAACGTGTGCGGTACCGGCCGCCGTCCCGCAGTTGCCGGGGGAGGTCGTCGGCAGGCCTTCCCCTGGCGTTGATGTTTTCCGCCCACGACCGGTGCCCGTCGCGGCGCCCACCGCGGTAGTCGTCGTCCGGGTCGTCACGATCACGCCGCGCACTCCGCAGGTCTACACCTCTGCACGGCACATCCGCGCGCGGCCGACGAGGCGGGGCGCGGCCATCCAGGATGCCCCGGTGCCAGACAAACTCCTGGAAGTCTGGGAACGGGGCACCCGATCCAGAGCTTGACGAAGGCAGGCCGCTGACCCCCGAGCTCGGAGCCGGCGAAAGTGGTGGCTTCCAGTTGTGGTAGTAGGGGAGGTGGATCAGAACCTCGGTGAAGTCACCCTCCGGTGGCGGCGCGACCTCGTCCGGTGGCACTGGACCGCGCCGGCGAGGGACACGACCCGCCCCCTCGAAGAAGAAAGTGGCCAGCTTGGATCTTGGCAACAGATCAGGGTTCCACATCCAGGCAAAGCAGGAGAAGAGATCAGTGACCTCCTGCGTATGCGTGGAGTCGTCCATCCGGTCAAACAGACAGATGTCACCGAGGAGCTGCCGGAAAGCATCCTCGTTCCATGCATGAAGGGGTAGGTGCTCGATGACGATCTTGACGCGATACCACCAAGTGTGGGGGTTCTCCACCACGTAACGCCAGGGCTCGATGTCGAGGCGCGTCCCAGCCACCTCAATGTAACCTCGCCGCACGGCAAGATCACGTTGGTTGGGGTGGTCGAAGAAGGCGAAGAAATCTTGAGGCTGATGGCGAGTCACCCGGATGTTGAACACCGGAATGCGCAGCTGGCCGTGCAGGGCCCGGGCGACGTCCTCGACCTGCGGCTGGTAGCCGTGGCCGCGGATCGAGAGCACAATGGCCTGATGGCGCAGCTTCTCGAGCTCGGCCGTCATGACAGCAGTGGAGACCACCGTGGCATGTCCCTGAGCCGGCCGTTGGTGAGGCCGGCCAGCGACGTACACCTGCTCCATCTCCTGGGATGGCGGGCTGGAGGCTGGCTTCTTTGTCGACGATGCTTGTCCCGGCACCGGCGCGGGGGCCTGCCGGGCGGGGAGCGGAGGGTAGGAGATTCTGCTGTGGATGTTGTCGGGTGGAAAAACGAGGCGTGAATGGATTGGTGGAGGTTTTGGTGGGTTCTTGCACTGCCTTGCGAAGTGGCCGGAGTTCCAACAGGCTAGGCAGCGAGGTGGATCTCGGCACTGCGCAACTCGGTGATCCTTGGCGAGACAACGAAAGCAGCGGCCCAGCATCAACTTCTTATAGCCGGACGCCGGCGGTGCGCGGCCATGGCCGTTGTGAGGCCGCGCCACACCGCGCAGTAACTCCCCATCCGAAGAAGGAGCGGAGCGTTTACGCCACCAGTGCCTCGGCTTCACCACTTGCCATTCCTGTGAAAGGTCATGGCCAGCGGACGGCGCGCCGCGGGCGCCCAGGCGAGAGTGCGCCGGCCCTCTGCGCGGAGACGGCACGCGCACGACGGATTTGAGGCGGTGCGGCGCCTCGGTCCGTGCAGGAGCAGGCCTCTCGTACCCAGCAGGTGAAAGAGGAGGAATGAATACAGCCCGGTCGCCGTCCTTGCTGCATTCACCTCGCAGCAAAACGCGGGGAGGAGTAAAAGCGGCCAAGATGGCCGTCTCTGCCTGTGCTGGAGCAGCATCGGCCCGCAGATCCGGCGTGGAATCTTGGGCCGGTCTCACCTGAGTTGTCTTGTCGATGGGGCTCTCTCCTACCTCGTCTTCGTAGTCTAGCTCGTCCTGGCAGTAGGGTGGAATAGCTTCAGTAATGGTTGTGGGGGCTCTGGTGGTTGGGTTGCCGGGAGTAATGGTGGTGGGGGTGTTGTCTGGGCATGGGAGGCGGCGGGTGGTTGGGGGTGCAGGTGGAGGGGAGGAGAGGGAAGCTGACGTGCGGGCTGGGTTGGCTGTGGAGAGGCTCACCGGAGACGGAGCGGGGACGGCGGCAGGGAGAGACGCGCTTGAGAGCGCTCCCCACCCAGGACCCGTCTCCATCACTCGAACAGTCCCCCCGTCAGCGCACTCCAGCTTTCGAAGACGCAGGTCCGGGGCGCGGCGCCGGTACAGGCTCCTCTTCGTGAAAGGCGAGCGGATGGGCAGGCCGGGGCGGAACTCGCTGATGGGCCCCGCGATGAGCCACGGCAGGAGGCGATGCGCAGGTGGCGCGGGTGCCTTGCGCCACGGCCGGCACACGGCGTGGAAGCGCACCAGGTCCGTCGCGTCGCCCAGGTGGCCGGCGATCTCGCCGAGCGCGTCCCCGGGGAGCTCGGCCCATTGCAGCGGCGGCGCGCGATGCATCTCCCGGAAAAAAATTGTCTACGAACCGTCCGCACCCGTGCGCTTTGCGGACCCAGCCTCGATTGTAGACGCGTGGAGGTCCTGGGAAATCGGACGGCAGCACACGGCTTGGCTCCAATGGACTGCAGCGTCGGCTCGGGCGCTCGACTCTCTTCACCGAATCAGCTGCCGAGCGAGCCGGAGGAAAAAGGAAAAGAAAAAACGCAATCGACAATTCAGATTGGGATCGGGTCGGCGCTCCTCCTCCCAGCGGCAGCGATCCACGGCGTCTACGATCTCCTCCCCTGGCCGCGGTCCAAGACGGCGCTCTCCGCCTCCCGGTCGTCGTCGGCGACGGATGGTGCTCCCTCCTCCTGGTCACGGGCGACGACGGCGAATGCTCGACCGTTTTCGGCGGCGACACGGGCGCCCTCCTCCCCTGGCCGCGCTCCACGAAGGCAGGCGACTGTGTAGTTACGATGTCCCTTTCTATTTTTCTCCTACTCCTTGTTTGCTAACCATTTGTTTCATGAATTACCATGTTGATTCCAAAGGCGGCAAAAGGAGATACAGGTCCTCTGCAACTACTCGCAAATGATATTTCGCAGATGTTCAAAGTAGAAGATGTAGCAATGGACATCTGGGTGAATGGTATGAGAATTCACACTGTGCAATGCAAAGATTGTTGCTGAGTACCAAGAACCAAGGCATACGCTTTGCATGTGGGTGGGAGAAGCTCGTAAGGACAATGAAGCAGCATGCTTCAATACTAACCGAGAAGGAATTCTGTAGCTTTATGTGGCTAACTCTTGTTTCAGCAAAGTTACAGACCACTGCTTGTAATGTCATGAGTCTGCCTGTAATGCTTCAATACTAACTGAGAACTCTGTTGCTGAAATTGTATGGGCATCATCGTAGCGCAGGAATTAAGGCAACTAGCTCATTGTGCTTGTGGTCAAGTCCGACCGACAGTAGTTATTTGTAATAGGATGAGACCATTTTGCTTGTAAATTGACGGCATTGGGCTCCTGACCACATTATGTATAGTGGTCAATAAAATTTCTGGCATTCATGCATGTGTTTCTTCCTGATATCTGAAGGTTCTGGCATTGTGACGATAATTTTTTTCTAAGTGGAGTTCCATTCCAATTTCACAGAAACCAGGAGCAAAGTACATAAGTACATGGTAGCTCGTTTCTTCTTTGGGCAAAATGCAACTAGCAGCACAAAGCCGTCAACTTAAATCAAATAAGTGCATCCTATTACATACAACTACTGTCACTCGAACCATAAGCACAACGATGAGCTGGTTGCCTTGATGCCTGCACAAAGAAGCCTTAGTGTCTGTTTGCAGTTCTGAGTCAAATCTTCAGTTGTCATACGCTGACCATCAAACACTGGTATGTTTCTTACTAACCAAATCGTGGGTCAAATATTGCTATTCAGTAATTCCAGCAAAAGTATCATGCCGGTCTGAGAGTTCTATGTTACTCAGTAATTCCAGCAAATTCTTGGTCAGCTCTGTCCAACGTTAGATGTTGAACTCTGACCTGCCAGCCTTCATATGGCAGAGGACCTCTATGTTCTGGCTTCTCATTTTGTCTCCTTTAGAATCAACATGAAAATCCATCAAACACAACGGTGAAAGAGTGAAAGAAGGAAAATGTGGGAAATCCCACTGCAGTGAAGAGCATTTCCGGCACGTCGGAGGAGGCGAGCATCCGCCGTCATCGTCGGCGGCCAGGAGGAAACGCCAACCGTTGTCGCCCATGACCGGGAGGCATACTGTGTCGTTGTGGAGAGAAAAGCGGCCGGGTTGTGGATGGCGGCCAGGGGAGGAAGAAGATTGTGTCGTGAACCGCAGCCGTCGCCGCCGCAGGGTGGAGCGCCGTCGCCGTCGGGGAGGAGCGCCGCCAGCCCAGATGTGAATTGCGTTTTTGTTTTGGCTGCGCCTTCGGCTCTCTCGGCAGCTCATCACGAAAAAAAAATCGAGCCGAGCTGATGTTTTTCCTGGAAGCGATGCCAATCGAGCCCACCTGCTGCTTCCGTTCGATCTCCCACGCGGCAGCAATCGAGGCTGGGTCCGCAAAGCGCACTGGTGCGGACGGTTCGCAGCCAATTTTTTTCCCATCTCCCGGGGGTCGATAGTGTAGGGTTCCTTTTGTCTTTGGCAGATGGATGCGAGTGTTTTTGGGAAACAGACGAGTCGGTGGACGGCATGGATATATCATTCACGGTAGAGGGACAGGATTCTCTGAACTCTGAACGCGCTGCACCACCAGCCAAAAGCGTCGCGTGCGCACGTAGCCCAGCCGGCTCAGGTGCGCTATAGAACGTACGTGGACTACTGCCATGGCTCGGCGGCGTTAAACATCGCGTGCTCACATGAATATGGATCGCAGCCTAGCGAAGGCAAAAGGAAATTCGTGGCAACGAGTGCTCCTTGAAAAAGGAACATATATATGCCAACTTCTTTTGAAATCAGTACGTTTCGATAACAACAGGCTGTGATACATAAGTTCAAACTAAAAAGATACAGCATGCATGGAACCTGATGTTGATCATGGCAAGGAGAAATTGGAAAGACACACTGCGATGCCTCACCATGGCTACAAGAATGGTGTATACGTACGTGTTCTGACCTCCAGCAAGTATCCAAAACTAAGTAAATCATAGCAAAATATTGTAAACTAGGAATTTTACGTGACTCACGGAAGGCTTACCAATTTGTTTTCCTCTCTTTCTATATATGTAAAGGGATAAAATTACTTACACACTTTTTCTACTTAAGTACCTCCAATACCTTTTTAGTTGGTACCTCTAATTATGGACCCTTCGATTTAAGGCAATCAACAACCCACATTATTTGCAAACACTGTAAAACATCTCCTGTTGAGTGCCTAGCCTGCCCGGATCGCCACCGCGTGCCCTTCATGCGTAGCTGCAACTTACTGCTAGTTGTGTCGTCATCATTCTCATCCACATAATTTTCACGTCGGAGAGACATCCCATCCCCCGTATTCATCTTCTCCGCCGTCATAAGTAATGGTGCTTTCCAAAGGAACAATATGCCAAAAAAATTATGAACAGTGCTATAAGGCTATTATTACTGTGAGTTTTTCTGGCGTATACAGATAGCTTGACAGGTAATTGAAAATTAAGATAAACCATGTATCAACTCTATCTGCATTGTCATACAATTTCAATTGTTGTTACGTGGTAACCTAGGCCGAGGTACGAACCACATGGACCCCATGTAAAAGTCGGCCGGAAGCTCGTCCAGCAACATCGCCACACGGTACGCGAAGCTATACCTGTACACGCCATAAACCTGTTCCTTCGCTGTCCACTTCGGGTGTCTACCTACATAGTAGGCACAGGATCCGGCTCCGCACAACTCGGCGCCAGCTGCGAAGTCCCGAGCGTCCATGGCGAAGCTGCTCTCCCCGCCGATGAAGAGGTGGCTCGCCCCACCGAGGAAGAAGCATACATGGCCGTCGTCGGCGTCGCGCCAGGGCTCCCACTCAACCCACCGAGGGCGTCGCCCGTCGCCCTCTCCCACTTCCATCATGTAGACAGATAAAGAAGCCGGCGCGTGCTCAGGATGCTGCCATGGTTGCTGTACGTCGATGCAAAGAAGCTTGCCTCGAGATTCCAGCACGTACCTGTCGCATTTGGACTTTGCCGGCGGTAGCTCCGCCATGGCGCAAACCCCTCCAGCGAGGACACCGGAGGAGCAGTGCGCAGCGGCGCGAATGCTGTGCTTGTCGAGCAACAAGGACTCGGGGTAACTCAATGGCCCGTAGGTCAGGGGCACGACTGTTCTGCTCTCCGTGCCGGTCTCGTCGTGCCGAACCCGAAGCATGGCTGTCATGAGATGGAACTTGATAGTGCCCAAGAACACATCCACCTCGTCTCTTGCTGCCGAGGGCCTGGACGGCAGAGGAAAACAGGTCGTGTCTCCGGTGAGCGGGTTGACGAGTGCGGCCATGGGATCATCGTTCATGATGCGCACTCTAGCTTTCTGAGGCGGAGGTCAGGGGCGCGGCGCAGGTACAGGCTCCTCTTCGTGAACGGCGAGCGGATGGGCAGGCCGGGGCGGAACTCGCTGATGGGCCCTGCGATGAGCCATGGCAGGAGGCGATGCGGCGGCGGGGCAGGTGCCTTGCGCCACGGCCGGCACACGGCTTGGAAGCGCACCAGGTCCGTGGCGTCGCCCAAGTGGCCGGCGATCTCGCCGAGTGCGTCCCCGGGGAGCTCGGCCCATGGCGGCGGCGGTGCGCGATGCATCTCCCGGGAGGTGATCGGTGTACGTAGGTAGGGTTCTGTTTGGCTTGGGAAGATGGATGCGATGCGAGCGTGTTTGGAAACAGACGGCTCCGTGGACACACAGCACACCAGCAAAGGCGTCGCGTTTACAGCGCATATATTCTCGGCAGGGCGACCCTAGATTTTCTTATTACAAGCCCCAACTCAAAAAAAAAAAAAAGAATTATTTGTGAGGGAATTTCCACCGTTCAAGACAGGCCAGCCTCGCTTGACCTCGAACTAGTACCAACTACATAAGTTTTGGGCGAAACAATTACATAACCAATGCGATCGTCTGGGCAAAACAACAAAAGACTGCAGTGAATTCTCTTTCTTCATCTTCCCTCCAGCGATCTCTTCTCATCAGTGAATTGCCATATTGTAGAAGTCTTTGGGCTTTGGCCACTTCGCTCAACCTCCTAGCTCCTTGCACCAGCACATCCCACTCCTCATTTTACAGCAACAGTTAACCGCTTGCGAACGCACCACACAGATATTGTCGGACAAGGCGTGAACCAGAACGACGCCGCCCACGGAACGTGGTCGACCGGCTTGTTCGGTGCCCTCGATCGCAAGCTCGTCACGTCTCCTGACTCCTGAGCTCGCGTTGAACTGCAAAAGTGCCTGGGACGAACGGCCTCGTCGGCTTCACCGGCCGGTGGACCAGCGCCACGGCATGCATGCCTCTCCGAGAGCAGCACGATTCATCAACGCAGGCGCGGCGAGGACACACAGGTTGGGGTGAAATAAAAACGCGAAATTCACTCGACAGCAGTTCGTCACAGTATACTCCTAAAATGTCTCCAAGTGAGAGGTTTCGATGAAATCTGGTGTTCGCGGGTATAAAATGTAGTTGAAAATGGCATGCGAAATTAACTTGAAAACAGATGCGTTTCAATAAGAACAGGCTGTAAGTCAATATTTGTACATAGTTGTACTACTTGATTACAGCAACCAGAAATCGATTGACGCAAATGAACCCATCACAACCTCTACATCATGAGATGTATTAGCCATACATCCCCGGAACACCCATACACAACATGAACCTTCTTCCCCTCCATCTACTTTGGGTTACTGCCGATAAAGTAGGCGCAAAAGCCCCGCGCCCTACACAACTTGTGTGGTTTGCAAACACTAAAATCTCTATTTAAATTTCTTAACTTATTATGAGCAAATAAGTATATAGGTTTTAGTATCAAATATAAAGTGTGCATGTTGGATATAATCTATATATATTAGAACAATATAAAAGCAACTTATCATGTCAAAAACTTACAAGCTATTGATATGATTTCCTTTGTAAAGTCTTTTGAAAAATCCTTACCTTACCTTAGAAAACTGTAATATTTCAAGGTAACATGAAACATATAAATATGATGTTTCTAGAGAAAATATACTTATTTTAAAGAAGTTACCTACCTAGCCTATATGATAACCACTAATAGTTATTTTCTATCTTGGTTAACAGAAGAACTATCCGATTTTTGTTACTATGGAATATATGAACTTCGAATCTCTATTTTCACATCATAAAATCGATGACAATAATTCACATTATGCGCAGGGAACCCATTGATCACGATAAATATCTCACTAAGATAATGCTTTTGTGGAACAATAATTGTGTATTAAAATGAATATATTTATAGAAACAAAATATGAAATGTTATGTGCCAATGGAATGACCACTAAGAAGGGCCAAAAAGGAAATGCCAACTCTATATCAGTTGTGAAATGATCACTACCATATGCTCAAAACATTACTCTTGCGCGGAAGCCATTGTTAGTCACCTAGCCATCTTAGCCATGTTGGCACGCCGCCGCTCTACCCTAAGAACCTGTTCGGCTGTAACACTAAGCAGCCAACAACCAGCTGGTTTGTAGCCCAAAGGTTCAGCTAGCGACAATGCAGCCAGCAGCAGGGGGGAACCGAGCAGCTGAACAGGCCCTAAGTCAACATCCACTATAGTTGTCGACTCCATGAGGGTTAGGTCTCGAGAGGCAAGGCTGGGTCACAAAGAGCACGAGGTGAGAGCACAGAGTGAGACGAGGGGTAGATCGGTTGAGAAAGGCACAAACTAGGGAATTTTTTTATTAACTCCATAAGAGGTATATAATATATGGACGCTCATCATTCTTTTTTTTCAATTCTCTTAATCTGGATGTGGCTTACAAAAATTAAAACTAGGGAATAACAATATATTTGAATGTGCTAAAATCACAAACCTTAACAATTAGGGTTAAAATCATAATTAGATACCACTATGGGAAATAACATAATGGCTCACAAATTTCTTTTAAGTGAACGTACAAATGCACGTAAATCACTATGTGAAATATTAGCCTTAAATAATTCGGAGAGGAAGAAACGTGTGTAACTTGAAATGCCAAATCATGTGTACATGATCCAAACCAATGCAAAAGAACCCTTCTTAGAAATAAACTACAAAGTATAGTGCAAAACGATAAGATTCAACTTTTCATTTTGCAGAGGAATGCATGTTGTATGTGTGAATGCTGGTGGTCATTGTTATCCAATTTCTAGGTACCAGCTCCGAGTCTCAGACATGTTGTGTGGTGCACTCGGTTGTCAGGTGTTTTGGGGTTGCGAGATCATCGATCTGCTGCTGCATGCGGTGGTCCTGGTTCTAGAGCCTCCCTGTGGAGTCGTGGATCCGCTAGGCGACGTGCATCGGTGATGCCCCGACAACAATAAGCTGTTGTCAAGGAGGTAAAGAAGTATTACCTTTTACACAACAAAAGACCATTACGAACAGTGCTATACAGCTATTATTACTGTGATTTTTTTCTAGAGTATACAGATAAATTGATAGGTAATTGAAAATTAAGATAAACCATGTATCAACTATATCTGCATTGTCATACAATTTCAATTGTTGTTACGTGGTAACCTAGGCCGAGGTACGAACCACATGGATCCAGTGTAAAAGTCAGCAGGAAGCTCGTCCAGCAACATCGTCACACGGTCCGCGAAGCTATACCTGTACACGCCATAAACCAGTTCCTTCGTTGTCCACTTCGGGTGCCTACCTACATAATAGGCACAGGATCCGGCTTCGCACAACTCGGCGCCAGCTGCCAACTCCCGAGCCTCAATGGCGAAGCTGCTCTCCCCACCGATGAAGAAGTGGTTCTCCCCACCGAGGAAGAAGCATACATGGCCGTCGTTGGCGTCGCGCCACTCCACCCACCGAGGGCGCCGCCCGCTGTCGCCTCCCACTTCCATCACGTAGACAGATAACAAAGCTGGCGCGTGCTCCGGATGCTGCCACGGTTGCTGCACATCGACACAAAGAAGCTTGCCTTGACATTCCAGCACGTACCTGTCGCATTTGGATTTTGCTTGAGGTAGCTCAGCATGTTAGATGTGCAGGATCAATAGCCTAAGGCATGAACCACCACAGAAGATGAAAACTAGATGCATACCTTCTCCTTGAGCTTCCCATTTCTGTTCTTCACCGTTCTTGTTCTTCCTTTTGTGATTGCCGCCTGGGGCTCGAGAGTGCTCTTCCCGGTGCTTGCAGCGCGTGTGCAATTGGTTCACAGTGAGGGCAGTGGCTTAGTTGGTGTTAGAAACGTTAGTTCTACCCTGAAGGTTTTGCCCTCCTATTTATAGGCGCTGTGCACTGGGGGGGGGGGGGGGGGGGGGCACACCCTGGTGTGTTCTAGGACCCCCAATTAAGGTCCTCAAAGTCGAATTGACTTTGGTAACGGCAGCCAGCTCATGTTTAGCTGGTGATCACCGCCTCTTATGGTGTGTGTTCACACCAACACAGCCATGGCGCAAGCCCCGCCGGCGAGGACACCGGAGGAGCAGAGCGCAGCGGCGAGAATGCTGGGCCTGTCGAGCAACACGGACTCGGGGTAACTCAATGGCATGTAGGTCAGGGGCACGACTGTTCTGCTCTCCGCGGTGATCTCGTCGTGCCGAAGCCAAAGCATGGCCGTCATGAGATGGAACTTGATGGTGCCCAAGAACACACCCACCTCGTCTCTTTCTACGGGTCTGGACGGTACAGGAAAGCAGGTTGCATCTCCGGTGAGTGGGTTGACGAGGGCGGCCATGAGGTCGTCGTTCATGATGCCCACGGCGAGGACGCGGCCATTGGCGGCGTCGGCACACTCACATCTTTCTGAGGCTGAGGTCCGGCACGCGGCGCAGGTACCGAGTCTTCTTCGTGAACGGCGAGCGGATGGGCAGGCGGGGGCGGAACTCGCTGATGGGCCCCGCGATGAGCCACGGCAGGAGGCGATGCGGCGGCGGCGCGGGTGCCTTGCGCCACGGCCGGCACACGGTGTGGAAGCTCACCAGGTCCGTGGCGTCGCTCAGGTGGCCGGCGATCTCGCTGAGCTCGTCCGCTGGGAGCTCAGCCCACGGCGGCGGCGGTGCGCGATGCATCTCCCGGGAGGTGATCGGTGTACGTAGGTAGGGTTCCGTTTGGCTTGGGCAGATGGATGCGTGCGTGTTTGGAAACAGACGGCTCCGTGGACGTCCAGATATCACGTATGGAGAGCTGGAGAATGCACCGGATATTGGATTCTGATCGTGCAACAACCACCCCGAACAAAGTCAACCGTGGACACACAGCACACCAGCAAACGCGTCGCGTTTACAGCGCATATATTCTCGGGGAAGGAAATTATATAGGACCCGGGTCCTACATGGATCTAAAAGGACCCTTTCCTATGGCTGACACGTGGCTAAGACTAATCTCAAAGATCTGTTATCTTCCCCGTCTGCAGAAATGACTTGACGAATTTCAGTATTTACAAATTGCAGCGGCTGTCCTCCTCCAAATGGACCAATCAATCAGGGCACCGGACGGTGATCTTCTTGATCACACAGACATCGAGATCAAAGGAACAGATGACGGGTGCTCAATCTAAAACAGACATCGAGGTCTACCTGCAGATGATGCTCTACCTCTCCTGCATGCAAAGGGAGGCCATGGCTAGAGGCCTAGAATTGATTTGTGATTTTCTTACTTTCTTCAATGTATTTTCTTGATTCGTCAAAACCTACTTTTGTTTGTTCCGATCCAAAATTCTGTTTTAGATTGAGCACCCCTCATCTGTTTCTTTGATCTCGATGTCTGTGTGATCAAGAAGATCACCGTCCGGTGCCCTGATTGATTGGTCCATTTGGAGGAGGACCAGCGCCACTGCATGCATGCCTCTCCGAGAGCAGCACGATTCATCAACGCAGACGTGGCGAGGACACACACAGGTTGAGGTGAAATAAAAACGCGAAATTCACTTTACAGCAGTTCTTCACATTACTCCTGTCTCCAAGTGAGAGGTTTCAATGAAATATGGTGTTCGTGGGTGAAAACAGTAGTTGAAAATGGCACAATCAGTGTAAAACCGGGCTTTACTTCGAATAGATACGAAATTAACTTTGAAAACAGAAACGTCTTTGTTCATCGTTTATCGGTGTACTGTATGCTAACAGATTGTACTACTTGATTACGACGACCACAGATCTTCTCAAGTTTACCGCTCAAGTTGTGAACGCACCACAGATATTCTCGGCCGGGGCGTAAACCACATGGACCTTGTGTCAAAGGGCGCATGCAGCTCGTCGACGATGGTCGTGGTACCGTCCTTGAAGTTGTACCTGTACATGGTCGCCCCTTTCGGTTGGTTGTCAACAAAGTAGGCGAACCCACCTATCGCCTGATCTGCGCCTGTGAACTCCCGAGCATCAATAGCGAAACCTGAACAGCTCTTCCTCCAGTTGAGAAAAGTTAAACAAGTAAATTGCCGAGCATACAACTGCATTGTATTGATGGGTACTTATAGTACAACATTGGATTGGCGTACAAGTTAGATTAACAACAGAATATCTAAACTGATCACAACTATACGGTGATTCTGTTCTATCCTACGCAATGCTTATCTGTAGGATAAGAACGGCATAACAGCCTGAAGATATGTTCAGTTAACACCCTCCCGCAATGTCAACCTATAGCCACGAGGTTGATATTGGAACGAATTTTCTCTAGCATCTGCTTGGTTGCCGGTTTAGTGAAGATATCAGCAACTTGATCTCCTGAGGAAACAAAACGAACTTGCAAAGCACCAAGAGCCACCTTCTCTCTGACAAAATGAAAATCAACTTCGATGTGCTTCGCTCGTCCATGAAAAACTGGATTTGCACTCAAATAGGTAGCACCCAGATTGTCGCACCACAGAACTGGAGCCCTCGGTTGTGGAATGCCAAGTTCTTTGAGCAACGACTGAATCCAGGTTGCCTCTGCTGTGCCATTCGCCAATGCCTTGTATTCAGCTTCAGTAGAAGACCGAGAAACTGTAGGCTGCTTGCGAGAACTCCATGAAATAAGATTAGGACCGAAGAAGATGGCAAAGCCTCCAGTGGATCGTCGATCATCAACGCACCCGGCCCAATCTGCATCAGTAAACACGCTGAGCAGAGTAGAAGCAGAACGCTGAAAACGTAGACCAGTAGATACTGTCCCTCTGACAAAGCGTAGAATTCGTTTCACTGCTTCCCAATGAACATCAGTTGGCTGCGACAGAAACTGACAAACTTTGTTCACAGCAAACGATAGATCAGGCCTAGTCAAGGTGAGATATTGAAGAGCCCCCACTGTACTACGATATGTAAAAGCATCCTTTTCTCCGAGCTTGGTGCCGCCATGGCGAGACAGCTTCTCATGGGTACACAGAGGCGTTGAGACAGGCTTACAATTCTCCATGTGAGTACGCCGAAGAATGTCCATGGCATATTTCTTCTGTGTCAAGATCATCCCCCCGGAATTGGATGCCACCTCAATGCCAAGAAAGTAGGACAGAGTACCCAAATCCTTGACAGGAAAGGAGACAGCCAGTTGCTTTAGAAGGCTTTGAGTTGCAGCAGAGGAGGAGCTGGCAATGACAATGTCATCAACATAGACCAACATGTAAATGGTGACATCTCTGGTGTGCAAAATGAACAAAGATGTATCTGCAACTGAAGAAACAAAACCCAACTGATGAAGTCGATCACTTAACCGAGAATACCAGGCTCTAGGAGATTGCTTAAGACCGTAAATGGATCTGTTGAGTTTGCAAACATGGTGAGGGCGAGATGGATCTTTAAAACCAGGTGGCTGCTGCATAAAAGCACTCTCATCAAGAAATCCGTGCAGAAAAGCATTGCTAATGTCAATCTGCCGAAGATCCCAGCCTTTAGAAACTGCAACAGAGAGAACCAGACGAACAGTGGCTGGCTTAACGACAGGACTGAACGTCTCCATGTAGTCGATGCCAAACTGCTGAGTGAACCCTCGAGCCACAAGACGAGCTTTATATTTATCCACTGTGCCGTCAGGATTCTGCTTCACCTTGAATACCCATTTGCAGCTGATGATATTCTGACCAGGGGGTTTGGGCACCAGAGACCAGGTATTGTTCTGCTGCAGCGCGGTGAACTCGGCTTCCATAGCAGCACGCCACTTGCTGTCAGCGAGAGCCTCCTGATGAGAGGAGGGAGCAGCGAAGAACCCGCGGCGGTTCGGGTTGTACCGAATCGTGCCATCAGAAGGTACGAGAGGCTTGACGATGTTGTTGCGGAGACGTGTGATCATGGTGTGCGACGGAGGATTCGCAGGAGCAGCAGCTGGAGCGGGCGCAGCCGGTGGTGGCGGGGACGGTGGCGCGGCAGGAGCAGGCGGCGCAGAGGCAGCCGCAACCGTGTCGGACGCGCCTGTGGACGATCCGGCAAGTGAAGACGGAGCTGCAGTGGAGTCATGGGCCGGCCCAGTCGATGATGGGCCGGGAGCTTGCACAGGCGGAGCGGCTGGCGAAACCGTCGATGGATGGGCCGACTGATCATGGGCCGGTCCAGAGCCCGCAGTCGGAGACGGCACACAGGCGGCGTCGCGCGTTGTCGGATGATGAACAGGAGCACCTGAAAACGGCAGAGAACTGCTTGCGGCAGAAGCGTCAGTAGCCAATAAATCAAGATTGTAATTTCTCATTTGATCAAAATGTGCGACCGGCTCAGTGGAGGGATATGACGAGGAGGAAGTGCCAGATGAGGTGGTGGTGGGGGATTGACGAAAAGGGAAAACAGCCTCATCAAATACAACATCGCGGGAGATATAAATACGACCTGTAGATCGATCTAGGCACTTATAACCTTTGTGCATAGAACTGTAGCCGAGAAACACACATTCGATGGATCGAAAAGAGAGTTTATGATTGTTGTAGGGGCGCAGATTCGGCCAGCACGCACAGCCAAAAGCTCTGAGAAAGGAGTAGTTAGGCTTCTCATTCAGAAGAAGTTCAGTTGGTGTCGAATTTTGCAGAGTCCTAGTGGGCAAGCGATTGATCAGGTAACAGGCAGTAAGAAAAGCTTCGTCCCAAAAACGAACTGGGAGAGATGAGTGAGCCAGTAAAGCAATGCCAGTTTCTACGATGTGACGGTGCTTCCTCTCAGCAATGCCATTCTGCTGAGAGGTATGGGGACAGGAGACGCGATGCTGAATGCCCTGGGCAGCGAGATTTCGAGATAGGCGTCTGTACTCCCCTCCCCAATCCGACTGAAAAACACGGATCTTGGAATTAAGCAAGCGCTCAACATGTTTTTGAAAGAGATGAAAGGCATGTTCAACATCAGATTTGCGTTTAAGTAAATAAATCCATGTGAAGCGACTGTAATCATCCAGAAAACTAACATAGTATTTGAAACCACCGACAGAGGTAATCGCCGGACCCCACACATCAGAATGGACAAGTTCAAGCGGCGAGGTGGTTACATGGACTGAATTACTAAACGGCAACTGATGAACTTTAGCACGCTGACAATCACCACAAACGAAAGACTCACTACGGGGTGCACATGCTAACTTATTGGACTTAACAATAGAATCAACGACACTTGACGATGGATGCCCGAGCCTTCGATGCCACAAATCTGGAGATGTCGTGGCAGCAGCGAGACCATGGCGACGCAACAGGGAAGAACGAAGAGCAGAGCATGGCACCGGATAAAGGCCATTGCGGCTTCTACCGTGAAGAAGAACTTTCCTGGTTTCCTGATCCTTAACACAAAAGAAACTCGGATGAAATTCAACGAAGGCATGATTGTCAGAGGCAAGCTTGTGAACAGATAAAAGATTCGTGCTAATGTTGGGAACATGCAAAATATTCCGAAGATAGAGGGGACGAGTAGAGCCAGAAAGCACAGAATGACCAATATGAGAAATTGACAAACCTGAACCATTAGCCACTTGGACGTTGTCCTTGCCGGTGTAGGGCTCGTGCACGTTCAGGCGATCCAGGTCACTTGTCAGGTGGTCGGTGGCGCCGCTGTCCGCAAGCCAGTAGGGGTCGACGTTGTAGGCTGCGGCAGCGTTGGCAGAGCGGTCGCGGGTGTCCTCGGGCTGGAACGCGTGGTTGAAGCGCTGGCGGCACCGGAGGGCATCATGCCCATACTTGTGGCAGACTTGGCAGGTGGGCTTGGGGCCGGCGCCGCCGTGCCTGGGGTTGTTGTTGGAGTTGGCGCGTCCTGGGCCAGCACGCCCTGGACCACCCCGGCCCTGGCCGCCGCGCCCGAAACCACCACGGCCGCCGCCGCGGTGACCATCGTGTTGCTGGCGAGCGACAGCATTGGCCGAGGACGGGATCTCGCTCGAGGAGTGGTTGCGTTCGTAGCGGATCTCGGCGCTGATCAGCTGGGCGTAGAAGTTGTTGAGGCTGACGTCGTCGTCGCGCGCCGTGACAGACGCGACGAGAGGCTCATAGTCGGCCCCAAGGCCGGACAGCATGTAGCCGAGGACCTCCTCATCCTTCAAGGGGTGGCCGATGGAAGCCATGGTGTCTGCGAGGCTCTTCATCTTCTGAAAGTATGCGGCCGCCGTCATACCCGCCTTCTTGGTGTTGGAGAGTTGATAGCGGATCTGCATGATCTGGGCGCGGTTCTGCGCCGAGAACATGGCGTGGAGCGCGGTCCAGACGTCGCGCGCCGTGGTGTACTGGGTCATCTGGCCCAGCATGTCCTCGTTCATGGACGAAACGAGGGCGCTCAAAACGAGCTGATCCTGCGTGTACCAGCGCAGGTAGGCGGGGTTCGGGACCTGCTGTGCGGAGTCGCCCGTGCCTTCGGTGATGAACGACGGCGGCGCCTCGACGGAGCCGTCGACGTACCCGAACAGCTGCTGCGCACGCAGCACCGGTGTCGCCTGGGCCTTCCACAGGAAGAAATTGTCCCGGGAGAGACGAACGGTGATCGCGTTCCCAATGGAGGGAACGGAGATGCTCGGAGATGAGGAGCTGATGGCTCCGGCGGCGGTGGAGACGGCCACGACGTTGGTCGACATGGTGGGTGGGTGGGAGATTGGATCTTGGCTCTGAGATACCAAGTTAAACAAGTAAATTGCCGAGCATACAACTGCATTGTATTGATGGGTACTTATAGTACAACATTGGATTGGCGTACAAGTTAGATTAACAACAGAATATCTAAACTGATCACAACTATACGGTGATTCTGTTCTATCCTACGCAATGCTTATCTGTAGGATAAGAACGGCATAACAGCCTGAAGATATGTTCAGTTAACAAGAAAGAAGCACACGTGCTCGATGCCGCGCCCGTGCTCTCTCTCCACCCACTGAGTCCCCCCGTCCTCGCCCACTTCCAGCACGTGGACGGCGACGGACATCAAAGCCGACGCGTCTGCTTTCTGATGATGACATGGGGGTATGCTGCATCGGACATCAAGGCACATAAGCTCTCCTTGGAATCGGAGCACGTGTCGCCGGCGGTTCGGCAATGGCAGTTTGGCCATGGCGCCGCGTGTAGTGCCTCCGGCCAGGACGCCAGCTGATGAACACAACGTCACGGCCCGGCGCATGGGGTTATCAAGAACCCAAGCGTCGTCAAAGCCCATCTTCAAATCCTCCTAGTCGGCCTCGCCAGGCCGCAGTATGACGGCCACCAAGATAAGGCCCACCCTGGTGTGGAACATGACAGCGCCGTCGGAGACGACGCCGCTTATCCCTAGCCACCAGTCGTAACGCGGGAAGAATTTTCGGGGCAGCGGAGGCAAGGAAGTGGCGTCTCCAGTGAGCGGGTTGATGAGCAGAGCATCGAAGCCGCCGACGGCGAGGAAGCGGCCGCTGGATGTGTTGTCTGAGCTCTCCAACCTTTTGCCTCTAAGGGCGGCGAGGGCCTGGAAGCGCGGCAGGAACAACCGTGTCTTGCTTGAGAGCGGCGAGTATAATACCACGCCGGGGTCGTCGAACCTGCCGACACCTTCCATGACGAGGTACGGGAGGAAGCTGGGCGGCGCGCAAGACGCCTCGCGCCACGGCTTGCAAACGGCGTGGAAGCACACGAAGTCGGCGGGGTCGTGCAGGTGGCTCGCGATCTCGCTCAGCGCGTCGGGGGGGGAGCTCGGCCCACGGCGGCGAGGCGTCACGCGCGTCGTTGTCGTCCATGTCGGAGCTGACGAGGGCGAACCAAGCCACGGTCAGGAGGGCTCCTTGACTCCACCAATGGGCGTGGTCGGTCTGAGTTTAGAAACAGAGGAGCCCGTGAAGTTCTGTATGACCAAACGTCCGTGTCCAAGTCCTTTACGGTCTTGGCAGTACCACGTCCGCAGAGTTGGAATCGCACCATGGCCTGGAAAACTTACGGTCTTGGCAGTACCACGTCCGCAGAGTTGGAATCGCACCATGGCCTGGAAAACTCATGGTGCGTTGCTAACCTCGTCCAGAGCTGGGGAGGTTGCCAAGGCTTCGACCACTGCGCATGGGCCACCGGCCGGAGCGGTTGCCGCGCGCCAAGTTTTGCTGTCAAAGAACTCTGGCGGAGAATGGATGGGATGGGCACCGTGAGGATATGCTGTCAAAGAGCTCTGGTAGCTCGTTCACGACCGTCGCCGTTCCATCCCTGAATCACCGGTACACGACATTGACCTTGTTCCCCTCCATCTACTTCGGGTGCCTGCCGATAGAGTAGGCGCAGACGCCCCGCACCTATACCTTGTGTGGTTTGCAAATACTGAAATATCTATTTAATTTTCTTAATATATTATGAGCAAATAAGTATATTTTTAAGTATCAAACATAAAGTACACCTGTTAGAAAGAAAGATATAATCTAATATATTAGAAACATATAAAAGCAACTAATCATGTCAAAATTTTGCAACCTATTGATACGATTTCCTTTGAGCAACTCCACCAACAGACTAGCTAAACATAAAGAATTTGGAATATATTTTACCTAACCCCTTGGAGTTGTCTTTTGAAAAATCCTTATCTTACCATAGAAAACTCTAATATATTAAGGAAACATGAAATCATATAAATCTTAAGATGTTTCTAGAGAAAAGATACTTTTTTTAAGAAGTTGCCTACCTATATGATTGATAACACCAATACTTATTTTCTATCGTTGTTAACACAAGAACTATTTGATTTTTGTTATTAATATTATGGATATGCATTTCGAATCTCTGGTTTCACATATCGTAAAATTGAGTCAATAATTCACATTATGCGCAACGAACCCGATGATCATAATAAATTTCTCAGTAAGTTAATGCTTTTGTGGAACCATATATATTGTGTATTAAAATAAACATATTTAGAAACAAAATATGAATGTTATACGGGCACTAAGAAGGGCCAAAAAGTAAAACGTTGAATCTATATCAGTTGCAAAATGATCACCACTATAAGCGCAAAATATAACTCTCGCACATAAGTCATTGTTTGTCATCCAGCCAGCCATCTCGGCCCTACTGGCTCATCACCGCTTTAGTCAACGTCGACATCGAGCTGCCGACTCTATGATAGTTTGGTCTCGAGAGGCAAGGTTGGTCACAAAGAGCTCGAGGTGACACAGGAGACATATCGATTGAAAGAGAAGAGTAGTTTAATCTTTTTCTAATCGTTCTTTTTTTAATTCTCTTAATCAAGATGTAACTTACAAAAATGAAAACTAGGGAAAAAAACATATTCGGATGTTTTGCGCGTCTCCTGACTCCGAGCTCAACTGCAAATGCGGCTGGGACGAACGGCCTGGTCGGCATCACCGGCCGGTGGACCAGCACCACGGATGCATGCCTCTCCGGGAGCAGCACGGTTCATCAGCACAGGCGTGGCAAGGACACGCAGGTTGAGGTGAAATGAAAACACAAAATTCACTTGACAGCAGTTCGTCACAGTAGTCCTATAATGTCTCCAAGTGAGAGGTTCCAATGAAATCTGGTGTTCGTGGGTGAAAAATGTAGTTGAAAATGGCACAATCAGTATAAAATTGGGCTAGATGCGAGATTGACTTGAAGACAGAAACATTTCAATAAGAACAGGCTGTAATCTTTGTTCATCGTTTATCCATGTACAATATGCTAACAGGTTGTACTACTTGGTTACGTAGAAATTCACAGGTTACAGTTTACCGCTCAAGGTGTGATCGAACGCACCGCAGATATTCTCGGCTGGGGCGTAAACCACATCGACTTTGTGTCAAAGGGCGCCTGCTGCTCGTCGACGATCGTCATCATACCGTCCTTGAAGTTGTACCTGTACAAGGTATTGTAACACCCCTACTTTTGGAGCAAAGAAAAAAGAAGAAAAGAAAAATAAAAAGGAATAAAAATCACTCCAAATTAAAATTTTTGTCCAAACCTCTCACCTTGAAATGAATTTTCAAAATAAAATTCACTAAATAAATTAAACTTAGTTTGAATGTGAAAATTTTGAAATATAAAACTTGTGCTAAAGTGTTTGCTTCATTTAAAAATATACTAAAAATTTGAAGCTTTTGAATTTACAACAAATAAAATCAAAGTAGGATTAAATCCCAAATTGATTTTCAAAATTTTGAATTTAAAACTGCATCAAAATCTCACCATATGCAATTCTGTGTTTTATTTGATTTATTTTAAGTGTTTGATCAACCTTTGTTTTTGTTTGAATTTGAAATCCATTCAAATTCGAAACCCAGTAAAAGAAAGCCTAATTCAAATTCTCCAAAACCTCTTGGGCCGAAACCTCCTTTCTCTTTTATCCGGCCCAGCCTGCTCCTTCCCTTCTTTTTCTTTTCCGGGCCAGTTCCTTTCCCTCCGGCTCAACACTACATCCGGCCCAGCTCCAGCCCGCTCCGCGCCGAGTCGCCGACACGCGGGCCCCGCCACCGCGTCGTCTTCCTCCGTCGTCCCGTCCCGTCCGACGCGACGCCGCCGCGAATCCCGCGCCGCCCATGCCGCCGCCCATCCCCGCCTGCCGGGCAACGCCTTGGCCGCCACGGCTCCGCCGTCCTTAAAAACCGCACCGCTTCCCTTCCTTTCCTCTCCCCTGTGCGCCCCGAGCCCTTTCCCCTTTCCTCTCTCACCTCGCTCCGACGAGCTCTCCGGCGTACTTCCCGGTCGCCACCGAGGCGAACCCCCCCTCTCCTTTCCCCTCACCAAGCTCTCCCGGCTTCACGCAACCCAGGCATCTCCTCGGCGTGTTCCGCCACGGCTTGAGAGAGGAGATCGACGACGAGCTCCTCGTCGCCGCCCTCCCCTCCGGTTCCGGCCGCCCTCCGCTGTTCCCCGGCCTCGCTGCACCCCTAGGTGAGCTCCCCGAGCTTCTCTCCCTCTTCCGCGCATCCTCTTTCCCTCCCGCTCCGCGCGCGCAACCTTTTCCCCTCGCTCACCGGAGCGCCGCCCGTCTCCGGCAACCCGTCGCCTCCGCTCCGACGATCGTCGTCGTCGACACGCTCCCCTCCTAGCTCCGCCTTCACGCGCTCGCTCGCGGCGACGAGCTCCCGTCTCCATCCGTTCACCCGAGACGCCGGCGGCGAGGATTACGGCAGCCCGCCGCCGTGCGCGACGCCCGGGTCCACCGTGGACCGGTGGACCGCCGCCCCGTCCCGGTCCATGGACCCCGTGGACCCAGTCCACCGGGTTTCCAATTTATTTTAAATCGATAAACCCCTTTATTGCGTCAGCACCACGCAATAAATAATTTCCCATATAAAAATAATTCCCAAATTCCAGAAAAATCCCCGGGCCCTGTACATTTTGCAGATAAGCCCCTGACCTTTTAAATAATCATGTTTAAGCCCTGCCTTTTTACAGAAAAGTACCTAAACTTTTCTATAATTATAATTTAGTCCCTATCTTTTTACACCAAGGTCCCTAAACTTTCCCTAATTACATCTAGGTCCTCATAATTTCTCTGTAATTACAGGAAAGTCCTCTGTAATTACAGATAAGCCCCAGAACTTCAAATATCCATATCTTTTCAACCATAGCTCCGTTTTGGGCGATTCTTGCGCCTACGCGTTCGTAGAAACGCATAGTACCTCATGGCACTATTATTGGAGCACCATCTTTGACCTATATACCATCAATACCCTAATTTCCCCTTTCATTTGTTATATCCTCCTCGTGGCAATTATGCGATGCCAATCTCGCACATCGCAATCATCGTTCACATGCACTTAACCAATCTTGTGGTACCATTTGATCTAGTACTTTCCTTATCACAACCCCGCTTCATCCTTGTATCGCGCATCCACACATTCGCTCGCTAGCATTAAATCTAACGATATATCTTTTATGTCGTTTCACTTCAAAATCTAATCACCTCCTTCTATCACGAACTCAACTCCAATTCTAGCCTTGATCGATCATCGCTCAATCAAACTTAATCCAACAATGCCTGCAACCCCTATTCCAAAATCCCTCGCCAAATCCTACCAAACCTTATCAATTCGTTACCCTCTTTTATAAGCGTTCTTTTATTGGATCTTATTGGAGTTGTTAATTCATTATTGTTCTAATTGCCAGTCGTCTTTATTTGATCTTAGTGTTTTATTTGCAGCCGTGCATTCATATCATACATGCTCACGTACACGTACCATCGTCGCGCGTCCGACGCATGACGACCAATCAATAATAACTTAGTCTTAGTAATTAATCAATCTAGTAAGTAATTAATAGCTAAAACAATCATTAGTTAACGACATAAGGTATAGGAGCCCTAAACTGACACACCACGTACTTCGTACACGTGTTGCATAAACCTTTATATAGGTTACTACCTGTATGAAGGCTAGCGCCATGAATGCACGAAGAACACGTACACACGCTGTCCCCGTCACTTCATGCATTCATGCTCTTCCCTTCGTGTTTAGCATTTCTCATTACACCAAAAGCCATAGAGTACGATGCATCACCCCTAATGGCCTTTTTAAGGTAACAAAACCTCGTTAAAGTAAAACTGAATGCATCATCTGTGTCTTGAGTCTTTTGTTCTTCATTTGCTGTCCATCGGTTTTAATTGGAGTTAATTGGATCTTATTCGGCTCTTCTCGCTTTTTATTTTCTTTTGCGGTAGTTTATTTATGCGTAGTATTTCTATGCGTTAGATTACGCGAGAATCGAGGAAGAGCCAGAAGAATCCAAGCACTCGTCGAAGAATCTTATATCGAGACCCGTCGAAAGATACGAGCTTCACGAAAGGACTCGAAGGCACCAACTTCGAAAGAAAAGACTGAAGACCCAAAACTTAAAGATTAGGAAAGCGATTATCAGGCAAGCCCTAACTCCCCTTTGATCATATTGATCCTATGATTGCAAAGAAAACCCACTTAGAGCCTGTTTTAAAATAAAGTGTGCATGGTATTTAAAAGTGACTTACATGCTTAGTATGTCCTAAGTACTTGTTGATTGCCATGCCTTGTTTTTGCTTACCCTGAATCCTTGTTAAACCTAGGAGCCCACATCATTAATTCTTTAATGATGTGATGAATCAAAATGCTGCTTAGGACTTGTCACATGGTTACTTAATTAATCTTGCTCACATGCTTTTGTGTTAAAATGAGTGAGTCTTGGTGGTGTGTGTAAATGTGAAAATGGGTGGGTTTGATGATAAGTGCAACCCATAGTGGGGGATGTTTTGGCGGGATCAGGCGAGGTAGTCCTCAGTGGGGAGGCTATCTCTGGGACGCCCTTCCTCGTGAGGATTGGCTATTGAAGATGCCTGATTCGGTCGTATAAGGACCGGTTCATGTGCCGCCTAGCCTAGCACCTCCCGTACAACCACAAGCCTTGTATGGGAAAGGTTTGGAACCACACCCTACTATAGCGTTCACCCGGTACCCACCAGGAGGCTGGAGTGGCAAACGGAAGCGAGGAGAAGGCTCGACGAGGTTGGCGTCGAGTCCGGCATGTGGAGACAATTCTGGCCTGTGGCCATGCTATTATATGATGATGGAAGCCCCTGGTTGGTGATTTTCCGTGGTGGTGCCGTGGTGACGCCAAGTAGGTACGGAACCATTAGTATGCCAGTCCAAACCGCGATATCGGGGAGGACTGGTGTACCTTGTGGGGAAAGTGTACAACCTCTGCAGAGGATAAGAATCTATCCGGATAGCCGTGTTCCACGGTATTGGACAACGCGAAAGCTATGGCCACACAATGATTAGTCTTTCCTGTGTGAGTTATCCTTGGCGTGTTTTTGGAAAACGCCGGCGTGGAGCCGTGCGCTGGTTTCCTGCCAGCACTTAAAATTTGGGAACTGGCGGGATGGATTGCATCTCCCCCAGGGCCAACCAACCCCACTATATCTAATGACATACCTGACCGTAGTTTGCAAACTATTTTGGTTTCAAAAACAACCCTTGCATAAAATTGGCTTTCCGCCGATATGATAAACCTCAGCCTCATCCTTGTTTATACCCTTGCATATATTTATCCCTTGTGTTAGGGTTTGCTGAGTACCTTATGTACTCACGCGTTTGCGATTGATGTTTTTAGTAGGAGAAGTCTTCGTAGGAGACGACGACGCTTTGGTTTTCGGTTCTGCTTCTCAAGTCTGCCTGTGGCTTGGGTCGTGCTTTCCGCTGTCTGTGTGTGATTGCTTCGCCTTTATTTGACGGAAGGACTTGGATACTTCTGCATCCTTGTCGAACCGTCACTAAAGGCTCATTATATCAGGTACTATATCTACTTACCCATTCGAAGTATGCTTTTGATTACCATATCTGTGTTCCTGTGCGTATCAGCTACTGATCCAGGGACTGATACATGATGCACAGAGTGCTCCAGAAATGGGATACGACAGGTATCCCTCAACGGCTCTTTCGGGTTGTCAACAAAGTAGGCGCACCCACCGGTCACCTGATCTGCGCCGGTGAACTCCCGAGCATCAATGGCAATGCCTGAAAAGCTGTTCCTCCTGTTGAGGAAGAAGCACACGTGCTCGATGTCGAGTCCGTGCTCTCTCTCCACCCACCGAGTCCCCCCATCGTCGCCTACTTCCAGCGCGTGGACGGCGACGGACATCAAAGTCGACGCATTTGCTTTCGTACACTCGGGTATTCTGTATCGGACCTCAAGGCACATAAGCAGTCCTTGGAATTGGAGTACGTGTCGCCGCCGTGTCGCGGTTATCGGCAGCGGCAGCTCGGCCATGGCGGCACGTGTCGTAGTGCCTCCGCCGAGGACGCTAGCTGATGACCACAACGTCACGGCCCGGCGCATCGGCTCATCTAGAACAACCCTGCTGGTGTCGTCAACGCCCATCTTTAAATCCTCCCAGTCGGCCTTGCCAGATCGGCCGCAGCAGGACGGCCGCCAAGATACGATCCACCCTGGTGTGAAACGTGACAGCGCCGTCGTGGGAGACAACGCCGCTTATCCCTCGCCACCAATCGTAGCGCGGGAAGAATTTTCGAGGCAGCGGAGGCAAGGAAGTGGCGTCTCCGGTGAGCGGGTTGATGAGCAGAGCCGTCCGTTCGCAGCCGCCGACGGCGAGGAAGCGGCCGCTGGATGTGTTGTCTGAGCTCTCCAGCCTTTTGCCTCTAAGGGCGGCGAGGGCCTGGAAGCGCGGCGTCTGGTACCGTGTCTTGGTTGAGAACGGCGACAGTAATACCACGCCGGGGTCGTCGAACCTGCTGGCACCTTCCATGACGAGGTACGGGAGGAAGCTGGGCGGCGCGCAAGACGCCTCGCGCCACGGCTTGCAAACGGCGTGGAAGCACACGAAGTCGGCGGGGTCGTGCAGGTGGCTCGCGATCTCGCTCAGCGCGTCGGCTGGGAGCTCGGCCCACGGCGGCGAGGCGTCACGCGCGTTGTTGTCGTCCATGTCGTCTCTGGATCGGAGCTGACGAGGGCGAACCAAGCCGTGACCAGGAGGGCTTCTTGGCTCCACCGATGGGCGTACGTGGTAGATCGAGTTTGGAAACAGAGGAGCCCGTGAAGTTCTGTATGACCCAACGTATGTGTCCAAGTCCTTTACGGTCTTGGCGCAGAGTTGGAATCGCACCAGGCTAACCTCACGGTGCGTCGCTAGCATCGACCAGCGCTGGGGAGGTCGCCAAGGCTTTGACCCCTGCACATGGGCCACCGCCCGGAATGTTTGTCGCGCGCCGAGTTTTGCTGGCCGATTGGCCACCATTGGTCCACACCATGAGGACATGCTGTCAAAGAACTCTGGCAGCTCGTCCACGACCGTCGCCGTTCCATCCCCGAATCACCAGTACACGACATGGACCTTCTTCCCCTTTATCTATTTTGGGTGCCAGCAGATAAAGTAGGCGCAGACGCACTGCCCCCTACACACATTGTGCTGTTTGCAATCAATGGAATCTCTATTTAATTTTTGTAATTTGTTATGAGCAAATAACTATACTGTTTTTAAGTATCAAACATAAAGTACGCCTGTTAGAAAGGAAGATATGAACATATATTTCATGTTGATACCCTCTGTTGGGTGAGATACCCTCTAAATTGTGAGAACAAATGTGGGAGTAGTTATACCTAAAAGCATGAAAGAGGCTTCCTTATTTATATATCAATCTATATATATTAAAAACATATAAAAGCAACTCATCACGTCCAAATTTGCAAGATATTGATATGATTTCCTTCGTGAAGTCAATTCAAAATTCCTTATCTTACAACAGAAAACTCTAATATTTCAGGGAAGCATGAAATCACATAAAACTTAAGATGTTTCCAGAGAAAAGATATTTATTTTATTTAAGAAGTTGCCTACCTAGCCTATATGATAACACTAATATTTATTTTCTATCTTGGTAAACAGAAGAACTATTTGATTTTTGTTATTATGGATATGCACTTCGGATATATAATTTCACATATCATAAAATTGATGTCAATAATTCACATTATGCGCAGCGAACCCACTGATCACAATAAATGTACCACTAAGTTAATGCTTTTGTGGGAAAATATATATTGTGTATTAAAATGAATATATTTAGAAACAAAATATGAATGTTATATGCCAATTATGTTGTGTGGTCTAAATGTTGCTCCGCATCCCGTAAACAACATCCGATGACTGCATGTTGCAAAGCACATGCTCTTGAGGGCTACGTTTCCGCTTCCTCCTCAGTTGTGAGGTGTTTTGGGGCTGCGAGATTGTCGATCTGCTGTTGTGGTGTTTGTAGTTCTACAGTCTCAACGTGAAGTCGTGGGCACGTCATGCGACGTCCATCAGTGACGCCTGGTAACAATAAGTTATTGTCAAGGAGGTAAAGAAGTATTGCCTTTTCTGTTGTGATGTATAGCTTCGAATTGATGTTGCAGCTTCAAAAGTCAAGAAGATGACAGTTTTTGGTTGCAAACTTGTTGTGTTACTCTGCGCCGCATTTTCTTTGTTTTAAATTGTTGCACAATGTGTAGGATTGAAGTCCTCTAATTTGAGAATTCAGGGACTTAAGCTGTGGACACATGTTATGCTAGTGATTATAAGAATCTGATGCAATGAAATACAAAAAAAAGGTTTCTTGATGAACCTAAAAGCTGGAACAAATGTTCTAGAATTCATCAGTGAAATTGAACATTGCAGTAAAATGTATAGACAAATCATGTGAAATCATCGACGGGTTTCAAAGTAAAACTGTTCATAACATATGTCTTTTTTTTATTGTCAATAACATATGTCTTCATTATGAAGAACAAAATTAATGTAGCATTCTTGTTTATTTTGCTAGTATATTCATGTGCTTCATACATGCAATAACTGAAAAACATTTACCTAGGTGATGCATTGTGCAGCCGTGGCATAAACCACTGCAGTCGTAACTTGTTACTCTCCGCATTGAGAACGCACGGGTGGTCGTAGCCTCGGTCGAGGCACGAACCACATAGACCTTGTGCCAAAGCTAGCAGGCAGCTCGCTCACCACCGTCGCCACACCATCCTTAAAGCTGTACCTGTACACGCCATATACAGGCTTCGCCGGTGTCCAGTCCTGGAGCATGCCCACAAAGTAGGCGCAGCCTCCAGTCACTTCAGCGCAAGCGAACTCCCGAGCGTCAATGGCGAAGCTGCTCTCATATCCGAGGAAGAAGCACAAGTGGCCGTCGGCGTCGTCTTGCGTTTGGTCCCTCTCCACCCATAGCGTCTGCCCCTCGGCTCCCAATTCCATCGCGCGGACGGACACCACCTTTTCCGGCGGCAGTGGTTGTGCCCACGGTGTTGCCACGTCGACGTCGACGCACAGCAGATCTCCCTGGAACTCGAGCACGTATCGCTTGATATTGGGATCCTCTGGTGGAAGCTTCGCCGTGGCGCGCGCCCCTCCGCGGAGGACGCCGGACGCGCACAGCGCCGCCACCCGGCGCTCGCGCTCGTCCCAGAACAGGTTGTTGGGGCCAGCCTCCTCCGCGCGTCTTATATCGGCCCTGCCACCCTGCATGATGGCCACCTGGAGATGGAACAGGATAGCTGTGTGGCTTTTGACTTCTCTTGTGAACGCATGAGGAGGCAGAGGCGGCAGAACGAAATAGGTGGCGTCGTCGTCTCCGGTGGCAAGCGGGTTGACGAGGGCGGCCCCGGGGTGGTCTCTGTAGACGCCGACGGCGAGGACGCGGCCGTTCGCAGCGTCGGAGCACTCTAGATTCCTGAAGCGAAGATACGGGGCGCGAGGCAGGAGCAGGCTCTTTCCCGAGAAGGGCGATCGGATGTGCAGACCGTATGTGAACATGCTGGGTGGGTGCGCGATGAGCCACGGGAGGAGCCTGGGCGCGCGCCGCGGCGGCGGCGGCGTGTCGAGCCACGGCCGGCACACGGCGTGGAAGCGTACCAGGTCCGTGGCGTCGCGCAGGTAGAAGGCGATATCGCTGAGAGCGTCGGCGGGTAGGTCGGCCCATGGCGGGCGCGCGCGTGGAGGCGGCCCGTAATCCATGTCGATCTGCGATGTTGATCAAGGAAAGAGTTTTTGGCTTGGCGAGAGGCGTGTATATGTGGGCACACGGCCGATCGAGTTTGGAACAGATGAGTTGGTGACGGTTTCGACTCGTCGACTCGACAGCATCACGGTACAGATGAGTTAAACACAGCACCGACTCTCGAGGTGCACCGACCGCGGCGATAAAACTTTCCGTGGATGTCGCGCGCGCGAAACGAGCAGTACTTGTTGTTTGGTGGTCTCCATTGTTAGCTCGGCACATGTCCTGAGCTAGCGCTGAACTGCGAACGCGGCTGGAACGAACGGCCTCGTCAGCTTCAGGACAGCCTCGTTGTGCTAATAGACGAAATGTATTTGGCGTGGAGCAGAACAGTTTGATGGACACTCTCTCAAAAAGAAAAAACAGTTTGATCGACACCGCAAGGACATGCAGTCAAAGAACTCTGGCAGTTCGTCAACGACGGTCCGTTCCGTCCCCGAACCACCAGTGCACGGCATGAACCTCCTTCCCCTCCATCCAACTTCGGGTGCCTGATGACAAAGTAGACCCAGCCGCTCCCTACTTCTTTCTGCGATTTGCAAACAATAAAATCTCTATTTAACTTTTTTTGATTTATTATGAACAAATAATTTAATAGTTACTAGTATCACTCATAAAGTATTTGTCTGTCTAGAAAAATATGATCTGTATATTAGAAACATATGAAACCAGCTCATCGTGTCAAAAGCTTGCAATTCAAGCTATTGACATGGTTTCCTTCACATTGTCTTTCTTGTTCCAAAAATCATATCTTACCACAGAAAATTCTAATATTTCAAGGCAATAGAAATCCGATAAATCTTAAGATGTTTCTAGAGAAAAGATACTTGCTTTAAGAAGTGACGACCTACCTAACCTATATGATAGTACTAAAAGTTATTTCCATATCTTGGTTACAAGAACAACTATTTGATTTTATTATTATGGATATGCATTTTTAATCTTTAGTCTCACAGACTAAAAAATCTAGAGAAAATTGCGTTTTTACCATCATTCTGAGAGCCAATTACATTTTTAACCCCGAATCTGCGATTTTATGTTTTTACCATCACTTTTTTAAAATGAAGGCGCCGTTTACCACCACTTTCACTCTGCCGTTAGATGGAACAAAATGAACCATTAAAAAAAATTGAAAAGAAACACAGGATGACCAAACTGCCCCCGACTGAGTCGTCTCCCTCCTGTCCCGTTTCGAGCGCATCCTCTCCTCTCCTTTGTTTTCTCCGAATGCGCGACACCATGGCCGAGCTCGTCGACCTCCGCCACGAGCGCATCCGCCTCAGAGCGGAGAACCTGCCGTTTGCGCCACCCCAACCTTCGATGGATTGGCGGCCACCACCACTCCGGTAGGGCGCTTGACCCCGCGGCTAGCCGGCCTAGCCCCTCGGCATGCCGCCGCAGGAGCTCGGGAAGCCGGCCTCCGGCGTCGATTCGCTAGCGGAAGGGGCGCTGCTGGCCCCGATGTGGCGCAAGGATGGCGGACGGGGCGCGGCGGCATCTCTCCATCAGTTAGATGCGGGAGAAAAGGGCGGAAGACGAAGCGGATGGGGGCGCAGCTGAAGGAGCTGATGCGATAAGGTTGGTTTTTGTTTTTGCAGAAGCGGATCGGGCGACGTCTTTTTCGCGTGCGTTTGCTTTGCCTTGCTGAGCCAACACGTTGCTGAGAAGGCTTGCGTTGCCTGCCGAGCCAACCGGATAAAGCTTTGCATTTCACCATATATGCTGCAAACTTCCCAAAAAAATAGTCTAGGTCTGGTAGTTTTTTTTTGGCTGTCATTGCCTCTTTGTCTGGCAGTTACAGTTAGCAGAAATCTGCCGATCATATTGAATTAGCAGAAAATGTAGATGCCACACTTCAGATTTAAAATCATACCAAATTTTGTCAAAATTTAAAATTCATGGTAATATATTCGAATGTGTTAATTTTTTCCTTTAAAAAGTAGCAAAAAACTTCAAATTCGGTTGTATATGAGTTCATGTCAAAAGTGATGGTAAAATCACAAAAGGGCAACTTGGTTTTTTCCCTCACCACTTAACACCGTTAATGAGGAAGTAACAGACTCATGGTAGAATCTTTGCTCAGTTCAAAAAAGTTGTGGTAAAATCACAAAAACGCAGATTCAGAGGTAAAATCACAATGGCACAACAAAGTGATGGTAAAAACGCAATTGCCCCAAAAATCTAATGTCAATAATTCACATTATGTGCAACAAACCCGTCGTTCATAATAAATGTCTCACTAAGTTAATATTTTGTCGCAATATATGTGTACTATAATGAATATATTTAGAAACAAAATAAGAATGTTAGGCGCTAATGGGATGGCCATATAAAAGGGCCAAAAAGGAAACGTCTTGTCCAAGCAAATAGAAAATGACCATGCATTATGCTCAAAATACATCTCCCGCACGAAATCCCTTGCGCATTGCGTCGCCCTCGTGCCCTGCTCACGTGCCATCACGCTAGGCCACGTTGAGGCCTACTGCAGTCACCACCTCCCTAAGTGTTTGATATCAAGAAGCAAAGGATGGGTCACAAAGTGCAACATGATAGACATGAAGTCATATTGGTTTAGGGAGGCGTAGTCTTCTCATTTTCATATTTTTCCAATTGGTTTCTATTATTTTAATTCACTTATTGTGGATGTGGATAACATAACTGCAAACCAGAGGCAAGAGCAGCTTTAGATATGGTGTAAAATCACACACCCTAAAAATTAGGGGTAAAATCATAATTGAAGACTAAGGTCGGATAAGAATACAATTAACCAAAAAAAATTCATGAAGTGATGATACAAACACATGTAAATCTGAGTTGTGTTATTTGAAATACATTTCGTCTATTATTCTTTGAGAATTAAACATTAATCACGCCAAATATTATGTAGACAATCCAAAACCATGCAAGAGATATGGGAAATTTTTATATTACTTATCATGGTAATAGTTGCTGAACGAGAGACCTGACAGATGTATTACAAATGTACCTGATCTGTTACCGTTCTTCTCGCACGGTTCGTGAACACACCACAGATATTGTCGGCCGAGGCGTGTACCACCACATGGACTGTATGCCAACGTCGTCGCCAGGCAGCACGTCTACGACCGTGGCCGTGCCGTCCTTGAAGCTGCTCCTGTACACTGCATATTTCATCGTCTCCTTCGGGTGGTCGTGAACAAAGTAGGCACACAGCGTGGAAGCGAACGAAGGCGGTGGCGTCATGAGCGTGTCGGCTGGGAGGTCGGTCCACGGCGGCAAGGCCTCAGGCTCCTCGTTGTCGTCCATGTCGTCTTTGGATCGGAGCTGATGAGGGCGAACTGCCGTGGCCAGGAATAGTTCTTCGCCGGACCGATCGGTGTACTGTGCACACGTTCTATCGATTTTGGAAACAGAGGAGTCCTTGAGGTTCTTCAGGATCAAACGGCTTCGTGTCCAAGTCATTGACGGTCTCGCCAGTACTTACGGACGAGTTGGAATAGCTCCGGGTCTGGAACCTCATGGTGCACCAGGCTGCTAGTTAGAGCATACTCCTACGGGAGGCACCAGGCGGGAAAGCTCTGCTTTCTCGGTAAAATAACGCTTGAGCCTTACTCAGTATATTACAAAGTAAAACTGATTGTAACAAATGATTTCATTATAACACAACTTAATCCACACTTGTTGTAATAATATTACTATGCTAGTTTTATTCATGATCATGACATGAGCTTGTGAAATCTAATAATCGAAAAAGATCTGCAATTCTGCAACCATGGCGTACTACTGTAGATGCTATTGTTCGCATACATGGGGTTGCAGCCTCGGTCGAGAGCGCACAGGTGGCTCGCTGTAGCTGTTACCACGCTTAAGTCCTGAGCGTGATGCACCTAGCCTCGGGCGAGGCGTATACCACATGGGTGTCATTACGCCAAAACCAGCAGGCAGCTCGTCCACGAACGTCGCCGTGCCGTCCTTGAAGCTGTACCTGTACACGGCATACAACAACGCATTCTTCGGGTGGTTGTCAACAAAGTAGGCGCACCCACCGGTCACCTCAGCACCGCCGAACTCCCGAGCATCAATGGCGAAACCGGAGCCGTCTCTGTTGAGGAAAAAGGAGACATGCTCGTCGGTTTTGCGTCGTCCGTGCTCTCGCTTCACCCACTGAGGCTTCCCGTCCTCGCATACTTCAAGCGCATGGATGGTAAATGATATGGAAGCCGGCGCCTCTCCTTCCTGAATGGCTGGGACATCAAGGCATAGCAGCTCGCCTTGGCACTCGAGCACGTATCTATGTGTCTCGGGCTTTGGTTGTGGCAGATTGGCCATGGCGCGTCTGCCTCCGTTGAGGACGCCGGATAAGCACAGAGTTATGGCCCGGCGCGTGTGAACATCCAGACCCTCGGTGTTGTTGTCCAAGACCATCGTGGCCACGCAGGCACTCACGTCCACCTCTTCCCAGTTGGTCTCGCCGAGCCGATTCAAGATGACCACCACGAAGGGATACCATCCCAGGCTCCTGTTGAACATGACAACGCCGTCGCCAACAAAGGCGCTTGGCCATTGTTGATCACGATATGTCGGGAACATGGTTTCAGGCGCTGGAGGTAGGGAGGTGAACTCTCTTGTAAGCGGGTTGACGAGCACGACATCATGGTATTGGTCAAACTCGTCGACGCTGACTCCGAGGACGCGGCCGCTGCCGGCGTCGGAGCTCCTTAGCTTCTTCCTGCCGCCGAGCGCGACGAGGATGGAGGTGCGCCTGTGCCGAAGCTTTCCAACTGAGAACGGCGAGTGGAGGTGCGGGTGCGTGAAGTCGTCGGACAAGGCTTGCGCGATCAGGCCCGGGAGGAAGCGGCGCCTGTGTAGCGGCGGCGGTAGCAGCGGCGCCTGGCGCCACGGCTTGCACACGGCGTGGAAGCGCACGAAGTCGCCGGCGTCGCGCACGTGGCCCTTGATATCGCTGACCAGATAGGAGAGGAGGTCCGCCCACGGCCGCGAGGCGTCACGCACGTCGGTGTTGTCGTCCATGTCTCTAGATCGAATCTGACGAGGGCAAACCACGCCGTGGCCAGGAGGGCTTCTTGGCTCCACAGATGGGCGTACGTGGTCGATCGAGTTTGGAAACAGAGGAGTCCGTGACTTTTTGTGGATGACCAAACGTCTTTGTGTCCATGTCTTTGACGCCACGGTCTTGCCAGTACCAGTTACAGCAGAGTCAAATCACAACATAGCCTGGCGTCGCCAGCCTCGACCAGCGCTCGGGAGCTCGCCAAGGTTTCAACCACTGCACACGGGCCGCTGGCCTGAGCATTTGTCGCGCGCCGAGTTGTGCTGGTCGGCCACCATCGGTCCACACCACGAGGACATGCTATCAAAGAACTCTGGCAGCTCGTCCACGACCATCGACGTTCCGTTCCTGAATCACCAGTACACGGCATGGACCTTCCTCTCCCCCTCCATCCACTTCGGGTGCTTGCCAACGAAGTAGCCCTGGCCGTCCCCTACACATCTTGTGCTGTTTGCAAACACTGAAATCTCTAATTAATTTTCTTGATTTATTATGAACAAATAAGTTTATAGTTATTAGTCTCACACATAAAGATGTGTTGTTAGAATCTATTTATTAGAAACATATAAAACAGCTCATCATGTCAAAATTTTGCAAGCTATCGATATAATTTTCTTCATAGACTCTTTCTTTTTCGAAAAAAAAAATCTTATCTTACCATAGAAACTCTAATATTCAAGGCAACATGAAATCATATAAATCTTTAGATGTTTCTAGAGAACACCTAGTTTTTAAGAAATTATCTACCTAGCCTATATGATAGCACTAAAGTTATTTTCATATCTTGGTTTATAGAATAACTAATTTGATTTTGTAATTATGGATGTGCATTTCTAATATCTAGTTTCACGTGTCATAAAAATGGACGTCAATAATTCACATTATATGAAGAGCGAACCAGTTTATCACAATAAATGTTTTGCTATGGTAATATATTTAATATTTTTATCGCAAAATTTTAGAAATAAAATATGAATGTTAGGTGCCAAACGAATGTCCATCAAGAAGGGCTAAAGAGCTCAAAATACAGCTCCATATGAAAGCTCAAAATACTGCTCGCATGCCATTCTGCTAGTCCACACCGACGCCTAGTCGTCTACTACACGTGCCACCTCCATGAATCTTAGGTGTTGAGAGGCAAGGCTGGGTCATAGAGTACACATGTTGAGACAAAGAGAGGAAAGCGCATTGGTTGAGGGAAAACATTGGTAGTCACTATCCAAAATCATGCTAACAAATTTTTAATAAAGGTTATTCATAGAGACCGGGTAATATGCGACAAAGAAATATAGGAGTTCAAATGGAGATGCATGTCAATGCAAATGATCATCGTTATCTAATTCCAAAGTACAACCTCAGACTAGTTGCGTGATGCAATCGATGTGTGGTGCCTTAGGGTTGCGAGGCCGTAGACGATATATATGTCGTTAGTGCTCATGGAGCGTTGACATGGAACTTATGTGACACCGACACCGGCAAAAATATGCTCACCAACACTGTAACCACACCGTGTGGGCCCCAAGATGCTGCACCACGTGTCTCGTATCCTGGCTTGCCCGCATGATGGAACCATGGATGATCTTAATCGAATAGATGGATGTTATTGCAACACCACATACCGTATCAGGCTGTGAGATGTAGATCGACTCAATGGAAAGGCACAAAGAGACCATGCATGGTCTCAGAGTCCCCATGCTCGGTGCTTGCCACGGACTAGATGTCCCTTGCACAACTCTTGTTCCACAGCTTACGGTAACACATTGCAGCCGTCGTGCAGGAGAAGCACCGCAAGTAGTTGCGTCGATCATATATAGCCGCACGAATAGGATCTAATGAAAATGAGAGTGCGCCATAGCCGGACGGTGTGACTCGGGATTCCGGTGGCACCGTATTATAGTGGACGCTGAGAGCTGCATAGGTCAGCGCAGCCTTGACCGGGAAGTCCAACAGCAGGCAGCACCCAAAGTGCTAAATGCTAATCGATGATGACGAGACGCAAGGTGAGGTGAAAAACAAATCGACAAAAAATCGGTCGTAAGCTAATCTTTGCTTGTGTGTATTAGTGTGTGCTTACAAATTTTTATTACATGGCGTAAGTGCTGGACAAAATTCCATCGCAAAAGAAAAAAAAAAGGTGCTGGACGAGAAATGAAGCTCTAGATGTCAGATGTCGCAGTTACAGCTCTTGTCGTGAACGAACCGCGGATATTGTCGGCCGTGCCATGTACCACATGGATCCTACGCCAACAAAGCCATCAGGCAGCACGTCGACGACCGCCGCTGTGCCGTCCCTGAAGTTGTACCTGTACACGGCCATCTCGCTCCTTCTCTCCGTCTTCTTCGGGTGGTCTTCAACGAAGTAGGCACACCCGCCGCTCACCTCTCCACCGGTGAACTCCCGAGCATCAATGGAGAAACCTGAGCTGTTGTCGAGGTTGAGGAAGAAGCACAGGTGCTCGATGCCGCGACCATGCTCTCTCTTCACCCACCGAGGCCTTACGTCCTTGTCGACTTCCATCACGTGGACGGAGACTGATATCAAAGCAAGCTTTTTTGCTTCCGGGCTCCGCGAATAGTACGTTGGGGTGGTGCATAGGACATCAAGACACATCAGCTCGCCTTGGGATTCGACAACGCATCTACGTGTCATAGGCTTCGTTCGCGGCAGTTTGGCCATGGCGCTCCTGCCTCCTTGGAGGACGCCGGATGAGCACAGCGTTAAGGCCCGACACGTGTGCTCATCCATCTCCTGGGTGTCGTTGAGGTCCAAGCAGGCCGTCACGTCTACTTCTTCCCAGTCGTCTGTCTCGCCGGGCCGAAGCATGGCGATCGCCATGTCACGGCGCATGCTTATTCTAGTGTTGAACATGACAATGCCGTTGCAAACGATGCCGGTTGCCCGTCGCCTAGCCCTAGTCCACCAGTATGAGTCCATGATTTTAGGCAGTGCAGGAAAGGAGGTGGTGTCTCCGGTAAGCGGGTTGATGAGCACGGTCTGATCACGTGACTCACATCTGGCTGCGAGGACGCGGCCGCTGGAGGCGTCGGAGCACTCCAATGTCTTGCCGGCGAGTGCAGTGAGGGTCAATATGGTGCGTGTGCGCGGAAGCTTTCCTGAGAACGGCGAATGGAGGTGCACCTCATTGTCTTCGAACATGCTCTGCTCGATTAGGCACGGGAGGAAGCGGTGCGTGTGCCGCGGCGGCGGCGCCTCGCGCCAAGGCTTGCACACGGCGTGGAAGCGCACGAAGTCGCCGGCTTCGCCCAGGTGGCCGGCGATCTCGCTGAGCGCGTCGGCAGAGAGCTCGGCCCACGGCGGCGAGGCGTCACGCGCATCTTTGTCGTTCATGGCTATGGGTCGGATCTGACGAGGGGGAACTGCCGTGGCCAGGAGGTGTTGTTCTTGGATCGACCGATCTGATTGAGGTATCTGTGCACACGTTCGATCATGTTTAGAAACAGAAGAGTTCGTGAGGATCTTCACGATCAAACGTCTTCGTCTCCTCACGGTCTCCAGGACAAAGGACTTTGTGTCCGAGTAATTGACGGTGGTTGCAGTGCCCCGTTACAGCAAGAGTTGGAATCGCACCGTAGTCTGGAAAAGTGGAAAGCATCGTGGTGCACCGGTGGCCTAGACCAAACTTGGACGTCGATGGTGCTGGAGAGCTCGCCAAGGCTTGAACCACTACTGACTACTGTGCATAGTGTCCAGAGCTTTTCTAGCACGCCGAACTCTTCGTGGCTGCCACCACCGGGAGGATATGAACGCCACGGGTTCACCAGTGACCCCAGCCGCAAAGATGCATTGCGTAGTTTATTGTCGTTGGATGCATCCCGATTCCCGACAGCACACTACTCCAGGCTCCAGCTGTATGGGCCGCTTTTGGAAACGTTTGTGATTTTATTACAAGCTGACTCGTGCATATTTTCTTGTGACATAGTAATGGTTACGCGTTGTGTTTTGAGATTGGACGAATGCTGGCATGCATGGAATTCAGAGTTCAGAGTTTCAGACAAGCTGTGCCCTCTTTTGTAAGAGAATTTTTTTAAAAAAAAAAAACTTTATGAAAATATGTCTTCAGCCTCCATAAACGCACCAAATTATTGTTTATATTAAACTAAAATTCCACGTAAAGGTTGAGCAACATATTCAGGTGAAATCCATGTATTCTAAGTAGGAACAGTCGGTGTACATGGCCAGTTACTGCGCCAGTCGTGAACCCAACGGAGATATCCTCGGCCGAGGCGTGAACCACTTGGACATTACGCCAAAATTAACAGGCAGCTCGTCCACGACCGTCGCCGTGCCATCCTTGAAGCTGTACCTGTACACGGCATGGACCATCTCCCCCTTCGTCCGATGCGGGTGCTTGCCCACGAAGAAGGCGCAGCCGCCGGCGGCTGCGCCCAGCTCTGCGCTGCCGGAAAACAGCCGAGAATCCACGGCGAAGCTGCTCTCCCAGCCGAGGAACAAGCATACCCGCTGCTAGCCAATGCGGCGTCCTCGCTCCACCCACCGAGGCTTATTCCCGTCGTAGTCGTCGAGCTCCAGCGCGTGGACGGACACCGAAACTGGCGCGTCCGCTCTCCGATGAACACGCGGATCGAGGATCAGGACGTTCACGCACAGCAGCTCGCCGTGGAGGGACTCGACCACATATCGTTCTCCGTAGAGCGTCTCCGGTGAGCGGGTTGACGAGGCTGGCGGTGGGGTCCTCGCCCAGGAAAAGGCTGGGGGAGGCGGCGAGGAGGCGGCCTCGGGCGGCGTCGGATCAGTCGAACCGCCTGGTGGAGGGCGGGTAAGTGCTCCAAGTATCCTCAGCTTGCTTCAAGAACGGCATGCGGAAGCGCAGGCCGAAGGAGAGGCGACCGGGCGGTGCCATGAGCCATGGGAGGAGGTTAGGCGGCGGCGACGCCTCGCGCCACGGACGGCACACGGCGTGGAAGCGGACGAAGTCGGCGGCTTCGTGCAGGTGGCGGGCGACCTCGACGAGCGTGTCGGCGGGGAGATCGGCCCATGCCCGAGGGCCGCGACGCGCGGCGCCCATGTTTGCGTTTGCAGATCAGTGCTGTCTGCCGTGTCGATTCTCGTACAGCTAAGGTTGCGAACACAGAAATACGTAGGGGCTCTGGACGCTCAAGCTCAAAACATTTGGAGACTAATAACCTTCTTACATCTCCATATACTTTTTCTTGAATTAGACCATGAACAACAATATTATGATAGTTATTAGTGTCACATATATAGTGTGTCTGATAGAAACAACGATATGATCTATGTATTAGAAACATATAGAAGCATATCATCATGTCAAACTTTTGCATGCTTTTGATATAGTTTTTCTTGTTCAAAAATCTAATTACCATAGAATTGTGATCATCACATCGACAATTGTCACAAAATGATAACACCAAAATTTTAAGCCACCAGAAAATCATATAAAGCGTAAGTTGTTTCTAGAGCAAAGATATTTTTTTTCAAAAAATTGGCATACCTAGACTATATGATATACTAATAGTTTTATTCATATCTTGGTTAATAGCACAACAAATTTGATTTTTTTTATTTTGGATATGAATATCTAATTAGTTTCTCACATATCCGAAAAATGATGTCAATAGTTTGCATTGCATACAATGAACTTGCTTGTCACAATAAAAGTTCCTCTAGGTTTATATTTTTACTTTAATATTGTGTACGGCAATTAAATATATTTAGAAATAAAAATGTGAATGTTAGAAATCAATGGAATATCCACAAAGGAGATACAACATATATACTCATGATTATTCTTGACAATATTTAACAACCTTGAATTAGGCAAAAAGGTTATATGACAAAAGATGACCATGATGTGATGGTCTTTGCCAAAACAGATCACTCTGAGTTCTTTATGTAGATTCGTCGAAGTACATTAAGTATATATGTAGTATATTTATCGAATGCAATGTTATCTAATGGACTAGAAGCTCTTAATCTTAAGTCGACTAGTTGAACACAAAGTTGTGAGATAATTGATGAAACAAAACATGAACAATAAGTAGTTGCTTGTTGTAACACCCCAAATTTCAAAGCATTATAAAAAGGAATAAAAATCACTCAAAATTTAAATTTTTGTCCAACTCTTACCTTTTTATGAATTTTCAAAAACAAAATGCACTAAATAAGTTAAAACCTAGTTATAATATGAAATTTACAAATATTAAAATAGTGCTCAAGTGTTTGCTTACATTTAAAATTCACTAAAAGTTTGAACTTTTGAATTTTACAACAAACTAAATAATTGTTTGATTTAAGATCTTTAGCAAACTCACCTTGAATTTTAAATTTTCAATTTGAAAACCTGCATGAAAACCATCGTATGCATTTTTGGGAGATTTATTTTGTCTGCTAAATCAATTTTCTCTCCTATTCAAATTTGAAACTATCTCAAATTTGATCAAACCCCAAATCCCAGAAAAAGAAAAGGTCTTCCTTTTCCCTAAACCAACTCGGGCCGAATTTCTTCTCTTCCCCCTCCTTTGGCCCAGCCCAACTCCTTCTCCTCTTTTCTTTTCCTGGAAAACGCGAAGTGGGCCGCACTCACTTTCGGCCCAGCACCAGCCCGCGCGGCTTGCATCTCCTCCTCTCGCTGACATGCGGGCCCCGCCTGTCAGCCGCTTCCCCTTCCTCCTGCCAGCGCCAGGGGCGCGCACATGTCGCCGTGACGACGCTCAGCGTCAGCCGGCGTCCCGTCGCGTCCGTCCTCGTGTAGCCATGCCGCGCTCGCGTCATAGTCATGGGCGCCCACTCCTCTGCCCTCGCCTCGTCCCATCGCGGCAGGGTGACCACGTCCCTTTTGACCGACGGCCGCGCAAGACCGGCGAGCCTCCATGCCTCGTCGTCATCTCGCGCAAGCAGCCACGTCGACCCATCCCATCCTTCGCCCTGTGGCCATCTCCTCGCTCTCGTCACCGCCCAGACGCCCATCCCTGTCGTCGCGTCCTGTCACCATTACTCACGGCGACCGGAGCTGACGCTTTGACCGCCGCGACGCGCCCGCGCCACTCTCCTCCCTCTCCCTCTCATCCACCTATAAGACCGAGTGCGCCACACTCTCCTCTTCCTCTCCCCACCAGCCGTTGCCCTCCTCGACCACCACCAAGCTTCAATCGAAGCTTTTCCCTTTCCCCTCCATCGCCGGCCACCGCGTCGATTCGTCGCCGGTAGGGCCTCCCTTTGTCCCTCTCCCCCGTAGTAAGCTCCTCGCGCACGCCCCGCATCATCTGCGCCCCTTCACGCAGCTCGGCAAGCACCGAGGCGCCCCTGCACCGCGCGCTGCCGCACGCCGCTGCGCGAGCTCGCCGTCGGCCTCCTTCCGGCCTCGCCTCCCGCACCTCGCGCGCGCACTACCTCCGCCGCGCCGCCGCGCACCTCTTCGGCCCGCAGAAATTTGACGCGGCGCGTCCTCCTCTCCTCCCCGTCGAGCGCCGCCAACACCGCGCCCTGCGCCCCACCTCTCCACCGAGCGCGTCCCGGACTCCTTCGACGACACGAGCTTGCTGCCGAGGTCCGCGCCGACGCACCGCACCTCGCGCGCCTCACCCTCTTCACGCTCCGCCACTGGAGACCCACCCGCGTCGAGTGCAGCTGCCGCGCTCCGCCTCTCGACGCCGCAGAGGCATCACGACCGCCGCACGTCATCAAGAAGCCCCTCCGTGAGTTCGCCTCCTCCTCCTCTTCCTCCTCGTTCAAACGCCATTGAATCTGGCCCACCGGAGCGCCGGAACGGTCGCTCCGGCGAGGTCTCGCCATGGCGCCGCCGCGCGCGATGCCGCCGGCCACCGCGCGTCGCCCCTTTCGCCCTGAGCCGTCCGCTCCTAGACCGACGGCCAGGATTAGAAGCCACGTACCCTTTCGTCATCTTTAAATCTTGACCGCCCATTTAAAATCCAACGTACCACATCTCTCTGGTCCATCGTGAGCCGTGGACCAGACCCCAGCCCCGGTCCACAGAGCCCGTGGACACGGTCCATGCTTTTTTCCATTAGAAAATAATTCCAGAAATTCTAGAAAATCCCCAGCCCCGGTAATCTTACAGATAAGCCCCTGAACTTTATTCTATTTATGTTCAAGTCCTGTCTTTTTACAGAAACAACCTTATATGTTTCTGTAATTATATTTTAGCCCCTGTCTTTTTGCACTAAAGCCCCTAAACTTTTCCATAATTACAGATTGGTCCCCAAAACTTTCTGTAATTACATTTCAGTCCCTAAATCCTTTTGGTAATTACAGATATGCCCTCGGTATGTTTCTGTAATTGCAAGTAAGCCCCTGGAACCTATAAACCTATGTATCTTCATCACCGTAGCTCCGTTTTGAGGGATTCTTGCGCTCACGCGTTCGTAGAAATGCGTAGTACCCTTTGGTACTGAAATTGGAGCACTAGAACCGACCTACAAGCCATCAATGTCCAAAAATCCCATATCGGCCAGTCATATGATGTCAATGTCACTTGTCGCAAGTGCGTGTTCGTCATTTGGCGTTGGGCCTAACCAATCTTGCAACATCTTTCACCTTAAAACCTAGTACCTTCCTTATCTCAACACATCTCACTTCAACCTTGTATGTCGCACGTACACCCTGACTCGCTAACATTGAACCTACCCACTCCTTCGTGATGTATCGCTCCAAAATCTAAAACCCTAAATCCCATGTCGGTAAATCATGTGATGTCACATCAATGCTCGTTTATCTTTTGGCGACGAGCTTATCTAATCTTGTCGTACCGCTCTATATCATAACCTAGCAACCTCTGTCATCGCAACTCTTTTACAACCCAAACCTAATTCAATCGTCGCTCAATCAATCTTAGTCTATTTGATTACCACCGATCCTTGCCGAGCTCTGTTATTTATTGCTATTCTCGTATTTATGTGGTCCTTTCATTGGAGGTTATTGGATTTATTGTTCATCGTTATTTAAATTGCTAGTTGGTCTTACCGATTGAGCTATGTATTTTATTCGCAACCATGCATTCATGCCATACTCAATCACGTACACGTACCATCGTCATGCGCTTAGCTCATGACAAATAACTAGTGGAATAATCCTAGTAATTAATCAATTTAGTAAGTAATTAATAGCTAATCACCATTAGGTAGAAACCTTAATCTATAAGTAATTAAAGTGACACACTTTGCACTGGTACGTTTGTTGCATGAACCTTTATATAGGTTACGACCTATATAAAGCCGTAATGCTGCCAATATACATCTAACACATACACTCGCCCTTTCCACCTACCCGCATGCATTTATCATGGTTTAGCATCTCTCATTTACATCAAAAGCCCTAGTGCCCGATGCATCACCCCTACTAGCCTCTCTTAAGATAATAAGATCTTCCCAAAGTAAAACCTAATGCATCATGCATGATTTGTGTCCTTTGTCTTTTCCCGGTGTTCTATCGATTCTTTTGGAGTTAATTGGATCTTGTCTGGTTCTTCTCGGTCTTTATTTCCTTTGCGGTAGTTTGTTTATACGGTATCTTTTACACGCTAGCTTACGCGGGATTCGAGGAAGAACTAAAGGAAGATCCAGAAGATACAAGCTTCGAGGGCGAGCTTCGACGAAGGACTTGAAGACATCGACCCCGACATACGAGTCAGAAGGTACAAGCTTCTAGGAAGGACCTGAGGACCCGGATTACGAGGACGTGAAGAAGAAGACTAATTAGTGAAGGCAAGCTCTACATCTCCTTGATCATGATTGAACCTACTGTTTTCGCAATGCACCTATAGAGCCTACTCTAGTATTATGCATTACTTGCTATTTTACTGCTTGTGTAGCTATAAACCTACTTGCTTATTGATATTGATGTCTGTTACTAGGACGTTAATATCTGAATCCTTGTTTACCCCTTTGTTTACCTGTCACCTTGATAACTCTAGGAAAGTTCCATCATTTCTATGATGGCACTTTTACCTTGCTACTAGAATGCTTAGGACCCCTGCAATGTTTCTACATTGCTACACCTTACACACATATATGTTTTATAACTGTGTTAAATGAGTTTGGTGGTGTGTGTGATATATAATGGGTTTGGGAGTAGCACAACTGTGTTAGGTGATGATGTTGATGGTGGCGGTGATGATGGGATGGGTTGGATTGCGGGCAAGGCCACTAGTGAATGGATGTTGATGTTATAGGCCCCTAGTGTGGGATATGGTGCTTGCCCGGCCACATAAGGACCGGTTCTGACGCCGTTAACATAATGATTCTCGTACAACCACGGAACCCCTATGGGAAGGACCTACCCTATCTTCCTGGTACTCTTGCAAATGCCATCTGGAGGCCAGTCGAGGCAACGAAAGCTCAGGAAAAGGACATAGGAAACGTACCTATGCTCCGGCTTGCGGAACCCGCTATAGGTTACGGGAGTGCCGCCCGTCCTGGTATATGTTACAGGATCCTGCTATTTGTTACAGGAGCATGACGTACCCCTTTTACAGGCGTACAGTGCCAGTGTGTGACCTTTCATGTCACAAGCTCCTGGGTGTGATTTCGTGGTGGAATTGTGAGACTACTCGGAGGATATGGACTAGGCGTTGTGTTACTCTCCGTACAAGAGTGCATAGCCCGTGGAAAAAGATGTACAACCTCTGCAGAGTGTAAAATTCATCCGGATGGACGTTGTCACGGCATATGACACATTATTGTTACGCACGTATGGATTAGCCACTTCTCTCTTTCCTTGACGTGTGAGTGGGTTGTAGTCAGCCCGTGTTTTAGAAGTGTTGGCAAATGTGCCGGGTCGGTATGATCCTTGAGGTCAGAAGGCCCAACTAAAACTTGGGAACTGGCGGGAAGGCTCCATACTCCCCCAGGGCCAACCAACTAAAATATTGACAATCATTTCCCTGTTTTATCTATGAATCCTTGTCTTGCTTTAATGAACCCTGCATAAAACTTGCTTTGCTGCAAATAAACCATATAGCCTCATCCTTGCTAAAACCAAGTATGCATGTATATATACCCTTGTGTAGTGTAGGGCTTGCTGAGTACCTTATGTACTCACGCGTTTGCGATTGTTGGTTTAGTAGGGGAAGACTTCGTAGAAGACGACGACGTTTGGGTTTTCGGTTCTGCCCCTCAAGTGTGCTTGTGGCTTTGGGTCAAGGTTTCCGCTGTCTGCTTCGCCGTTAGCTGGTTGGTCGGACTTGGATATTTCCTTGTCGTGCCGCCACTAAGGGTCCTATCTCAGGTATTATGCTTATTTACCAATTCGAAGTATGCTTTTGATTATCATATCTGTGTTATTGTGCGTATCAGCTACTGATCCAGGGACTGATACAGGATGCACAACATATTCCAGAAATGGGGTATGACACTTGTGATCATTGCACTTCACAAACTATACAATCCAAAAGGGGAGCTTGAGAAGCGGTTATGCGCCCAGGAACTTTTATAGGAGAGATAATGTAATAATAGAACATTGCAAACTTCAAATACTTGTTACAATGTTTCTTACTTGTTAACTGATTTAGATATTTATTTTTAGGCTTATGATATATTTTAGGGTACAACCTATGATTTGTGTTTGTGAAACCAACTTGTATGAGGTTGTCTGAGGAAACTACCCATCGATACAGCACACAGGGCACATCTGTTTTCAAGGTAGCAGAACGTCTTGCTGTTATAGTGAATATTGAAAGTACTCAAGGCATCAAGGATGTTGTCTTTGTCCAAAGTATTTTGGCATATCTGCGAGAGAACCTTCCTGATGCAGATGTACACAAAAACTTTATATTTCCTTAATGAAAATGACACCCTATTTCAGATTTTGGTTGAACCTAATAACATCTTTATTTTTCTTTGTTAGGGAAATGCTACTATCCCAGCCTTGCTGAAGGAGGTAAGTTTTCTCACTTTGGCCCCCAACACTATAAAGCCATTTAGAAGTGTTGGAAAAACATAATAAGTTAGTTTGTAACGAGCTCTCTCTGTTTTTTTTTTTAGTTTAGAGTAAAATGCATCTCAAGTCCCAAGATTCTCATCTGGGTCCATAAACTTTTAAAACAAAGATTTAGTTGGGTCCTTAAACTATTTTAGAGATCTCATCATGTTCATAAACTCTTAAAACGTCAATTTAGGTCTATAAACTATTTCAAAGTTCTAATCTGAGTCCATAAACTCTCAAAACAAAATTTGGTTCACTAATCTTGTTTGATGCTTAAGCAGCCATTCAAAGATACCGCTTGGGCCCGAATCATGATGAGTATGACATGCTAGCTCGGTGACTCACGTGCTAGCCACCTCCTCCTGCATAAACTCTAGATTTTTTTTTATTCTGATGTGGACCCTCTAGGCGACGTGCATTTGTGACACCGTCACACCAGCACCAGCAACAAGCCAACAATTTGCTTGCCATCGGCTCCTCCCATGGTCACCGAAAAGCACAAGATCAGGTGAGCAGAGGGGAAGGTGACGCCGAGCCACCTTCTGAAGGATGAGTCTGTCCGGTATATTGGCGGAATATTCCAGTGAGTGGCCATCCCATCCCTCCTTACACAGAATCAAACACTTCAAAAGTTGAGGCCATCCGATCCCATCCCTCCTCATCCCTCAAAACAAACACACCCTTGATGGAGGACGACTGTTCCGTCTTGACTGCATGACGGAACCATGGATCATATTTATCGAAGAGGCCAGTGGATGCTATGGTGCCGGCTCAGACCGGACTGTGAGCTGCAGCATGACTCAATGGAAATGGACGGAGAGACCATATGATCTCGAGTGAACAGATGTTCCTTGGCTCCATATTTGGCGGCTGCCTTGTTCCGCAGCTCACAGGAGCACAGCGCAGCCGCCTTGCAGGGGAATGCACTGCCATTTCGTGCGAGCGAGGAGATTACCTCTTTACCCTGCAAGTAGACGCGTAGATCGTGGCCGTAGAAATAGGATACGCGGCTATGAGAGACAAGACAGAGGTGGTCGATTTTTTTCTTTATTGTCGGATGTTCGGGAAACTAAATAGCAACCTCACCTTGGCACAGGTGCACCGGCACCATTAATTGATAATAGCCCACGCTGATCTGGCAAGGGTTGCTGGAGCTCCGCGGACCGCCGTGCCGCCAAAGCCACAATGGCTGGTCCGATGGACACGCGAGGGACGCGCGACGCCGCAACCGACTCCGGCTGGATGTCCCCGGAGGCTTCAAAGTACGCGAGCGGCAAGGATGGGTGGCGCGGCAGAAAAATGAAGTATCAGGCGATGACAGCGTCTCGAGACTTCCACGAAGCGTCATTAGATGCAGGTCGCCGAGAGCCTCACCACTCATCGCAGCCTTAATTGGCGAGGAAGGTTGGCGAAGCAGGCAGCGGGCAAAAACGTATATCGATGACAAAATTGATGCAAAATTCACTTGAAACTACGTCTATGCTTACAACTTTGTACTATTACTTGTAATCATGGCAACAAGTTATGGATGAGAAATATATATAGCTCTAGGAACCTGATCTGTTGCGGTTACTGCTCTTGTCGTGAACGCACCGCAGATATTGTCGGCCGAGGCATGTACCACATAAACCTTATGCCATCAAAGCCATAGGGATCAACAAAGCCATCGGGCACGTCCACTACAGTCGCCGTGGCGTCTTGGAATCTGTACCTGTACACGGCACAACCCCTCTTGATCCTCCCCTCCTTCATGCGCTCTCCAACAAAGTAGGCGCACCCACCGATCACCTCCCCGTCGGTGAACTCCCGAGCATCAATGGTGAAACCTGAGCCGCTCGTGCCGTTGAGGAAGAAGCACACGTGCTCGAGGCCATGTCCGTGCTCTCTCTCCACCCACCGAGTCCTCCCGTCCTGGTTCACTTCCAGCACGCGGACGGTGACGGATATCGACGAGTTTGCTGTTCGGCTGCAGAATCCGAACTCGAACCCTGTGTTTCCCAGGACGACATCAAGACAGAGCAGCTTGCCGTGGGATTCAACCACGTATCTACGTGCTGTAGGGAGCGCTCGCGGCAGCTTGGCCACGGCGCTCGTGCCTCCACGAAAGACGCAGCTCAGAGTTAAGGCCCGGCGATCCAGATACCAGGTGTTCGCGAGGCACGTCGACACGTCTACCTCTTCCCAGTCGTCGGTCTCGCCGGGCCGATGCGAGAAGACGGCAAAGGAGGCCACGTTGGTGTTGAGCATGACAATGTCGTTGCTTACGGTGGCGGTTGACCGTCGCCCAGTCCAATCGTACATTGGGTACATGATTGGAGGCAGCGCGGGCAAGGAGGTGGCGTCTCCGGTGAGCGGGTTGATGAGCACGAGCGTGGCCAGGCTTTCGGAGTCGACTGCGAGGATGCGGTCGCTGGAGGCGTCGGAGCACTCTATTGTCTTGCCGGCGAGGGTGGAGGTGCGCGTGTGCCGAAGTTTTCCAGCTGAGAACGGCGAGTGGATTTGCAAGTCCCGGTTTTTGTCGAGCAATCTCTGCGCGATCAGGCACGGGAGGAAGATGCTGGGCGTGCAAGGCGGCGGCGCCTCGCGCCACGGCCTGCACACGGCGTGGAAACGCACGAAGTCGCCGGATTCGCGCAGGTAGCCGGCGATCTCGCCGAGCACGTCGGCGGGGAGCTCGGTCCAACGCGGCGAGGCGTCACGCGCGTTGTCGTTGCCGGCGGCCATGTCGTCTCTGGATCGGATCTGACGAGGATGTTCCGCCGTGGCCAGGAGCAGTGTTTCGCTCGAGCGACCGGTCGATCAAGTTAATTATTTTGGATACAGAGTCCGTGTGTGCTACGTCATTTTGTGCTTGTGGAGGACCAAACGAGTCGCACCGTAGTTTGTTTGGAGACCTCGTGGTGCATGGGCGGACTCGACCAAACTATTATTGCATATTCATATTTAATTAAAAACCAATGAGATCCATGCATCCCAAAATAGGAACAGTCGATGAACATGCCCCCCGTGTTCCGTCTTGGTTTCTGGCTTACTGCGCGCGTGGTGAACTACTCAACGGAGAAATCCTCGGCCGAGGCGTGTACCACATGGACATCCCGTCAAACAACTCTGGCAGCTCGTCCACGACCCTCGCCGCTCCGTCCCGGAAGCTGTACCTGTACACGGCATAGACCTTCTTCCCCTGCACCCACCTTGGGTGCCTGCCCACGAAGAAGGCACACCCGCCGCCGCCCACCTCTGCCGCGCTGCCGGCAAACTCCCGGGAATCCACGACGAAGCTGCTCTCCCAGCCGAGGAACAAACAGACTTTTTGAAGGCCACCGTCACCACGCGAGGACGCCCGACGAGCACATTGCCGCGGCGCGGCGGCCGTGCTCGTCCATAAGCATGAACTCGCGGTTGCTCATCCCCTCGGGGCAGGGCACGTATACGTTCTCCCACTCGGTCTCGCCGGGCCGCACGACGGCTGTTATGGGGCGGCCCAGTCGCATGACGTAGAACAGGACAGAGCCGTCAGCGCAGACGAAGCCACGTGTCCGGTCAGGGCCCCGGGCGACGTCTCGAGGCAGATCAGGCAATGCGACGGCGTCTCCGGTGAGCGGGTTGACGAGGCTGGCTGTGGCGTCGTCGTCGTAGAGGCCGGCGGCGAGGAGGCGGCCGGTGGCCGGGTCGGAGCTCGCGAACCTCCTGGAACGGAGGGCGGGGTGGTGCGCCAGGTACAGGCTCTTTGTCTTCGACGATTTCGAGAACGGCGTGCGGAGACGCAGGCCGGAGGAGAAGAGGCCGCACGGCGCGACGAGCCACGGGAGGTGGTGGGTCGTCGTTGACGTTGGCGGCGGCGCCGCGTTGCGCCACGGCCGGCACACGGCGTGGAACCGGACGAAGTCGGCTGGGTCGTGAAGGTGGCAGGCGACCTCGGCGGCCGTGCCGGCGGGGAGCTCGGCCCATGACCGAGGGGCGCGGTGCGCGGCGGCGGCGTCCATGTACGTGTGCGTGGAGTCGACGAAGGATGGCGGTAGGATTTCTTGTGGGCTCTGTCAATATATAATGGTGTGGTGTCGGCCGGCCGTGTCGGTTCTCGGTTCTCATGCCAGGTTGCACATCACGTCACGTTACAGCGTCGGTGGAAATTAAAGGACTTCATCTCCATGAGCCGGCCGGCCGCCGCCTCTGTTGGTCGGGGGCGTGGCTTGGCACACCACACCACACCACTGCAGCAGCTTAGCTTGGTTGGTTGGTGGTGCTCCGGCAAGCCGGCCGGCGAGTTGGTGATCGATCGGTCGACAGATGACAGATCATTGTGTGCGGTTGGAAATATCGGAGACCCTGATGCTCTAATGGATCGAACAAACGGCTTCGTGTCCAACTACGTATATACGTACCGCCCTGCTGTCTTCGATCGTTAGAAATAGGGACTTCGTGCCCACTCGAGTTCCATGTGATCTTTGAGTTTTTCTGTTTGAACAAGGGGTCAAAGTTCTGAAATTGGCATCAAAAGTTGTACAACAATATTGCAAAATAGTTGTAGCTAGCTTTACCCCAAAAAAAAAACAATTCATAAAATTATTCATGTGTATTTTTAGATAATTATTGTCTGGCTAGAGGTTCCATGAATTATAAACTATGTTTCAAAAGGTGTTGAATTGTTTATAGATGAATCTCTTAAGACCCTAAGTTTTTTAGTCACTGCCTAACAAATCTTTGGTATTTTGGTTTATTATATCATCTGACCCTAAGTTAAGTGATTACTTTCATGAAATCGCACGTTTATATGGAAAAATGAGTATGAATATAAGTTGAGTTTAATTCTTGCATGCGCAAATGTCCCAATATATCAGATAAATGGAAGAAATAAATCAAAGGCATCACCACTTGATCTCAAATATAAAAGCATGTTCACATACCACACTCATGATTACTTTGGTAAAGGTGTGTTATAGTCACAAAACCCGAGTTTAGTGCTGTAACACAAGTTGAAATGAATTTGTAAGACTTCGACTGTAAAAGAAATTCAAATAGATCTCAAATTTTTTTGCGAATTAAATAGATGTCAAATTTAATGTTATGGAACTTCATTTTGTCTTTGGTCAACATATTGATTCTTGTCACCAAATGTCTGCTACAAAAATGAAACCTTTCTCCCTTGAAAGTTTCTGTTGTGTCATTGTGAAATTCTAAGGGTTTTTTTTTGTAACTATGTTCTTACCTTTTTTTTCTCGAATATGCAGAAGAGCTGCGTATTATTGATTGATAAAAAAAAGAAATGTTTACAAGTTACACGACGCAGAGCTTAACCCACGCTTAGACTCTTAGGTTGTTCGTTTACACGAGCCACCTAGACCGTCCTCCAACACACTAGCCGACTACTTGCACCTTAGTCGACCTAGTTCTTTGGCGCCCGCCATTGACCACAGCACGACCTCTTCATGTAGAAGATGCAGCCGCTGATGCACGATGTTCTTACCCTCACTTGTGTGATTTCGTGATTTTATCCCTGCTGAAACCAGAGGTAAAATCACAGTAAAAAAACTGAGGTAAAATAATTAGAGATAAAAGCTTTTTTTCTTTTTGCCAAATGAAATTCAGTGGCTCGCCGAGCCAGCCGACGCAGGGGCCCGGCGCCGTTCATTTTTGGATGACCGGTTCTTCTCGCTATCGACGCAGAGAATCGCAGCAACAGCGGGGAATCGCAGACTCGCGCCCGCCCCCTTTCTCCCTCCGCCGCGCAAGCCGAACCTGCAGAGCCCGCAGGCCCCGCACCGACTCACACCTCCATCGCTTCCGCTCGTCCTCCTCGAACCCCATTCCCAGTAAAGCCGCTCCAAGAAGTCCGATTCCGCTCAAGAACGAGTTCGTTGCTCTGAGGTAGCCGCGATGCCTCGAAATCGTCGATTCGCAGCACTTCTTTTCCCTCGCGATTCGGTTAATTTTATTGGGTTCTTTCTTTTCCGTTGTAGGACGAGGCAGGATGAAGTGGTTGCGCCGTTGCTTCAAGCCGCAAGATTCTGGGTCGGGCAAAAGGGAGAACACCACGGCGTCCGCGTCCGCGTCAGCGTCAGCAGCAGGTTTGGTCTTTTCTTGGGTAGCTTTCGTTTGAGGGCTTTCTAGGGGTTTATAATTTGGGTTCTTGGATTCTTTGTTTGGTTAATTTGTTCTAGTGCCGAGGTGCGATTACTCGCTTTGTGATAGCTTGGTTAGCTTCATGGTCGTTGCATCATAATTCTAACTTGGAGTTGTTTGCAGCCCCAATTAGTCCATATACCCCAGATTACAAGTGCGAAATTCATACTGATCTACGAATCCTGATTTGTTCCTGGAAATGCAAGTCGCCTGAGTAGGGTTCTTGTATTGTTTTCCTTTAGTACAATTCCTAGAAATGCAGGTTTACTTGTATAGTTGGTGGGAAGAAAAAAAGGAGGACAATAGGCTCATTTTGTCGTTCTTGATTTATGTAATTCCTAGCTCAATTACTCGTTTCTATGCAGAAATGACTGCCATATTTGATCAATTCAGTTTATTGTCTGCTTTGGGTAGTTAAGATCCTTAGCATTGTATAAGTTCTTTTGAACTTAACATGAAAAATCAGGTCTGGCTTTGAAACTAATTAGCCGTGTTCATCCGCAGTGTCCACTGGATCAGATGATGAGCATCCAAGTTTCAATTTGAATGTGGAAACATTTACCTTCTCAGAGCTTTCAGCTGCAACTGCTAATTTCAGTGAGAACCGCCAGATAGGCTCTGGTAGCTCCGGCCAAGTCTACGAAGGCCTCTTGCCCAGGTTTGGAAAGGTTGGTACTAGTACTGAACATGTTAAAATAATGTCACTGTTTTCACAGATTATGCCAGATGAGGAGTCTTGGCCAAGGAACAAATTGTCTAGAAATAAATCATTTTCTCTTGCTTTTCTTCATCCATCTTATGTGGGCACATATCATGTATTAGAAGTGCACTTGTAGCTGAGGTGGATCATTACAATCTTCATAGTGAAAATAATATAAACCTCAATCTTTGTATTTGAAGAAGAAAAACTTAGAACACAAATTCTGATTTTGTGCCTAGATTTTTGTTCCTGCTTTGGAAGAACTACAATAGTTTCCCATTGATAACAGTTCGTTGTTACTATGAACTAGGTTGCTGTGAAGCGGTTGTCCTTTGGTGGAAGCAGTAGACATGGTATTGAACAGCGGAAAAATGAGTTCCTTAAGGAGGTCTACGCGCTTAATTCAATGGACCATCCAAACATTATAAAGCTAATTGGTTGCTGTTCTGAGGGAATGGAACGCCTACTTGTGTACGAATATATGCCAATGGGGACGTTGCGGAAATGTTTGAGCGGTGAGTTCGATATCTGCACTCAGTTTGAACTTTACCTGTGTGTCCTTTAGTTATATGAACTGATAATGGTTGGCTGCTTACTTGCTTGATTATGTTTAGTTGGGAAAGTGAGCAAGGAAGCTTTGGCACCAAAGGTCTTTTCTGTTGTAGAGACTTTGGTCGCGAAAACACGGTAGCCCGTCCATTTCGGGATTGTTTCGACCAGATGTTTTTGCAGGAAATATTCAACTTTGCATTCACAATTTTCTACAATCCAATTTTCGCTGTCTGCACTGTTCGTTTATATTTTTGTGTATTGAACTTGCACTGCAGGTTGATTTGGATTTCTTTATCTCTAGTGCTTGGTATAATATAGGTGCCTTCAGAATGAATTTTGTTTGTTTGCATAGGAAGAAACTGTACCTCAAGGAGTAAAGCTGTGAATCCCATTCATGTGTTTTGTGTGAACAGGTCACTGGTGTATGCAGTATGTCAAACAAAGAAAGGAAAATGAGCTTATGATCTTCATCGTAACCATGAACTGCTTATTGTGTGACAAACATTGCTTTTCACTTTGATATGCGAGGAAGTTTGGTATTTCTACTTGCAGAAGTTATCTATAACTACAATATTCCTGAACTCTGGCTTTACTGTTTAAAAAGTTATTAAGTCTCAATGTTTTGTTAATAAAAATGAGCTGAACTTTTACAGATGTGGAAATAGACTTGGATTGGAAGACAAGAATGAATATTGCCCTCGGTGCAGCTAGGGGTCTGGAGCAACTCCATCTTAGAGCCAATCCACCAATCATTCACAGAGACTTCAAAGCATCCAACATTTTGTTAGACAAGGACTTTCAGCCAAAGGTTTCTGATTTCGGGGCTGCTAAAATTGCCCCAGCTGGTGATGAGCTTTTCGCACATACAGTTGGAATGAAGGGAACACCCGGATATATTGCACCAGAGTATGCTTTGTGTTCATCCCTATCAATTCGGTCAGATATATACAGTTTTGGGGTTGTGCTCTTGGAAATCATTACTGGAAGGAAAGCCATTGATAATACTAGGCGAGAAGGGGAGCAGAATCTAGCTTTCTGGGTATGCCTCTTGGTTCCAGCAATATATTTATCTTTACTATTTTTCCCTGTATCTAATTTGTTGATCCTTTCCGGGTGGAATTAAAGAGCAAGTTGTGAGCCTATTATGGATTTGGATAAAGTTTTGGAGCCTATGATGGAGTTAGAGAAAATTTTGGAGTAGTGACTCATTTGAGCTCATTTGGGAGCACATCTATGGATGGTTTAAAGTGGAAACATCTTTTCTGGAACTAATGGATTTATAAAAACTGATGAGCATGCCGACATATTTGTGGTTCTCTTATTTGTCTGAAGTTGAATATACCCAAGAGATTTCAGATCAATGGATGGTCTAAAGTTGAAACATCGTTTCTGGAACTGAGATATATTAACTGAAGGACATGCCAACATACTTGTGATTTCTCTCTTGCTTGCCTAAAGTTGAATATACCCAAGAGAGTTGGTTTCTACCACATCTGATTGTATTGCCATTGGCGTGGAGATATGCTACACCTGGTTGTGGGAACCATCAGTGGTACACCTTTTGCAAATATTTAATCCTCATTTATTCCTAGATTAATTCATTTGAGAAATACTGCCTTTGCAGGCAAGAGACAAGTTAAATGATCCAAATAATTGTGAGGAACTTCTTGATCTAAGGTTACGTGGCCGTGTATCTGTGGATGTGCTCTCCATGGCTCTTGCGGTGGCCAAGAATTGCATTATGGAAAGTGATGTTGATCGACCTGAGATTCAAGGTGTAATTGATGGTCTTCTCTGTGTAATCTCCAAGTCATGTGATCTGACAGCTTCATCCTCATCATCAGCCAGTCGCCAGGGAGTGTCATTGCAAGAAACATGAGGGCATCGTTTCGTGTATATGTATGACTCGGTCACTCCATCTTCAACGTCCTGCTCAAGCACGCAAGAGGCAAATGTTGTAAAGGAAACAAAACTTCTGTCCTGGAACGCATCTGTTCAATGACCAGAGACCTCATCAGTTTCTCAGTGGACGAACATAAATCCCTGTCTGACTCTCTGTCGATGGATAATGCAAGTTAGATACTGTAGGTTGAGATAGACTGGAAAATATTGTGGCTTGTGAAATTACTGCTTGGTGCAAATATATAGTTCGTGCATGTGAAACATCCACCCGTTGTGAGGATGACGATCGAAAGAAAAACTTTGTTTTCTGTTGTCAAGGCAGTACTGAGATTAAAGCATGGAGAAATGTAGCTGCCTTTCTATTTTCCTGGTGACCACAGAGATATCTGATCCAGTGATTCTTAGGGTCCTACGCTCTTGACTCATTGTATCTAAAATTCTGATGGTGTACCTACTCCGAAAGTAATGCTAATTTGTTTTTACCATTGTTCTGGATAATGTCACTGCTAGTTTTTGTGCTGTCACGTTAAGCACTACATGAAAAGCTTTGAATGAGCGCTTCATCATCTTTCTGCACCTATGCATATAGGCTTCTTTTGTGATGTGCATTGGCGATTGTCCATCTGCTGGTATGACGGAACGAGAATCTGTTGGAAATGCACAGGGGACTTGCAACATGGGCTTTTCCAAAGCCTGTGGCAGCTGCCGAGCCAATTAATAATAAGCTCGCCCGCTGCTGGCGAAGAAGCAGTGCCATGTCATTCAAGAGCAGGGGTAGTATAATGAGAGAGTTTTTCAGCCGGCTGTTAATTTGCCTCAATCAAATATTTAAGTATTCAATGCTTGTACGTGCACATTCACCATTGGGCAGAGAAAAGAAGAGCATTTGCTTCAGCCTGCATTCATGCACTTTTCTTCTTGGGCCTTGAGCTTGAGCCGGCGACGTGCAAATCGCCCGCTCCATTCTCTTTCTTCTCTTCTCACTCCTCCAACTCAGATTTCGATGACGTGGAATATGTTTTAGCCTGCTGACTAGAACCCATAATACTTGCACTAAAGCTGTAAGTCAACCTACTGCGTTGATACTTTTTAGGCCAAATTTGCTGGTGGACACTGTGACTTTGTAGAATTGGCTAGTGGACACTGAAAAAAGTCGATTTGGCTGCAAGACACTATCAAAATGTGAAAATTAGCTGATGGACACTATAACATAGGAGAATGGTTGTTATGAAATTTTTTTCTCAATACACGTAGCACATGATGACTTGAAATTTCACATAAGTATGTATTGTTGCATTCTCTAACTATGTGTTTTTTCCACAAATTGTCTTCACTGTTTGTATAGTTTAATCTGAAAATTAAATACTCTTTATGTTGAAAAGCTATGCAAACAATCAAAAATAATTATGAGAAAAACACATAGTTAAAGAATGCAACAATACATAGTTATGCAAACATTTCAAGTCGTCAGGTGTCATGTACATCGAGATAAGAAATTCATAACAATCATTTCTCCTATGTTATAGTGTCCATCAGCTAATTTCCACGTTTTGATAGTGTCCTGCAGCCAAATTAACTTTTTTCAGTGTCCACCAGCCAATTCCACAAAGTCACAGTGTCCACCAGCAAATTTGGCCTAATTTAGATTATTTTTAGGTGAGGCGAAACTACGGCAGGCTGACCTGAACTTTTTATTGTAGATGATGGTGCTGCATCTAAGATTTCAGAGCACAAAATGGGAGGGAGAGAAGGCCATGGGTTGGGTTCCTAATTTACATGAAACAATCTATTGCCCCATTGGCGCAGATCATGGCAAAAGTTACATCACGGCTTCTAGCAGCTGCCTTTCTTGCGATTTGTAGGGGTCTTAAGACCTCCTCTATGAGGATCTCGTCGTTTCTGTTCTTTCAGATATTCCAAAAAACTGTTGTGACCGCCAGGAAACCTGGTTTCGGGTAGCGGGTTGGCTTCCAACACCTATCTCCTGACGGAAATGATCCCCCCTTTCGTTGAATGGTGGCTTAAATCGCGTAAAAGGGAGCCTAAGGCTCTACGCCTCGGGTTTGACACCCTAGCCATCTTGGCCGTCTGGAGACTTTGGAAGGGAAGGAACAAGAGGGTTCACGAATTTCAAGTTCTCCAATCAGTCGCTTTAGCTCAGGAGATCATGACGAGGCAAACCTATGGTCTATCATCAAGTTCTCGACGTCCTCATCCCAGGGCTTCATCAGGCTTCATAGTTCATAGCTGTACTGCTAGGTTGCCCCTGGGCTCGTCGCCTGTGTACCTTTGTTTCTCTTTTTGTGTGCCCCCCTCTTTTTCGTTTCCCGGCTTCAACCGTTTGGCCCTAAAACCTTGTATTAAATCTTGTAACTTCTCTCTTTCTTAATGAAATATATGCTATGCATGTTTTCTTAAAAAAAAAGGATCGGGGAATACTGGTGGAATCAACCCAGACATTGCTGGCTGTGCTTTGTGCTCCATCGCTATTTGAGGACGCAATGTGGAACAGAGGAGCAACGAATATCAATCTACAAGACTCAACAACTCATGCCAAATTGTTCCTTTTTCACATCCATACATACTGGTCCATTCTTGTGCGTTGAGAGCGCACATGCGTGCCAAAGTTTTTCCCCTCGTACATGTAAGATTGTCCTGTGAGGTAACGGGGCTGAGAATAAACTGCACTGCCCACTACATCTAGTCCTGTCGAATATCTGACTGACCCATGAAGAATCAGGGCTACCTAGGACGGTACGAAGTACGAACCGCGACCCTCCCTCTGATAGCATCAGTGTCACGGCTATTAGCAGGTTGATTATTTCCTCTTGCCATGTTGCAGGTGATTCATGGATTTTTTTACTTCGCGTAAAATATATTCATGTGGTTTCGAGGTAGGAGCCCACCAAAGGCCAATCGGTCCATGCTAATATCAGTTCAACGATCATATGTTAAGACCTTGCCTCTGGTGATGATTAGTAATCTCTCTCTCTCTCTGATTTTTTTCTTGACATTAAGACAGGAATCTTAGTGCAAAATTGAAATGTGTGAACGTTTAAAAAAAGAGTTGAAGATAGTACTTAGTAAATAGAAGGAAATAATCAACCTGCTAATGGCCCTGTCTCCATGATTACGACTTGGGCAGTTGGGAACCTTATTACTCAATACGTTCAGTTCAATGGAAGGACGCTGCAGATGTCAGCATCTTGCTTACGTCTAGGAAGTACCAAGATTGCACATAAGCATCTGCCTCTCCCTCCCTCTCTCCTAGTCACGTTGGCACGGTTGCATGTGTTAATTGCGCCCTGAAATCGTAATTATATACTTGTCATATGTTTTGCCGAGAAAAAGTCCATTTACTTTGACATTTGACCTCCGAACAAATACGGGCAAGTCCCAAATTATTTAAATCATCCCAATTTACTCCCATATGCCATTTTTCCATTTTTTTTTCCGCACATAGGTTGAATTTAAAGCTTAAACTTTGCCTGTTGATAGCTGATGCAATACCTTATGTTAAGAAACTATAAATTTTCTGTATTACTTTCACATTACAATAGCATGTGATTAATAATTTAACAATATAAAGATATGTAAATTGCATGAAATAGTACTGTATAATAGTATTCATTCTCGTGATACCATATTATGTGTTTTTATAGTTTCGCACTCCGATGATGCTGGTAGTGGACTTGGTAAAAAATGAAGCTTGAACTGATCACCTCAATGAAGAAAATGAAGTTCAACTAATAATTGTACTCCCTAGTATACAACTTATGCTCGAACCTTTTTCTATTTAGTAATTCTTTTTTGGAAAAGGATTCCCATACATTCTTCAAAGCTAGTATCCACCTTCTTGTTCCTTAAATAGTACTTTGATGAGGACATGATCCAGGACTTATATACATCGAGCACGTGCAATAACCGTGTCACAAGAGGAACATGCTAACTTTATTGGGGAGGCACTCCATCGATCAAGCCTTAATGTCGTAACTAATCACACAACGTAGTCCACCAGTAATTAAGGGATATATGCAGATGATACTGCAAGATCGAGTAAGTCTGCTTGTCCATCAACAGTCCATGTTCACACGGGGGCCAGCTCGATGTTCTCTCCCTGCGCAGCTGTGCTCGTGGCGGCGCCGCCGTTCGGCAGCGGTGGCGGAGGCGGTGGCGCGCTGCCATCGTCATCGTTCCCGGCGTTGCGGTACCAGAAGTAGAGCCCTATCTGGACGCAGCTGAATAGGAAGCCGGCCACGTTCGGGTACTGCAGGTGAACAGTGGACCATACGTGCATGGTTAGCAAGTCGTGTCACGCGTGTCCACGGCGTTAATTACATTTGAAGCTGAATTAAAGTCAATTGGTCAGTTGGTGATTACCATGACGTAGCTGTCGTTGGTGAAGAAGCCGTAGAAGAACCAGGCGACGGCGCTGAGCAAGAGGCAGAAGGAGAGGCCGAAGGGCAGGAACTCCACGCTCCTCGTCCTCACCACCTTAACCTGACATGCATCGATCTAAAGTTCAGCCAAAATGCTAGTAGTACATGCAGATTTGCAGTAAATAATTAATCAACAAGCGCTAGCTAGCTAGGTATCTTACGATGACGGTGAGCGGCGCGGCGAAGACGGCGAGGGAGAAGGCGAGGCAGACGCCGCCGAGGAACTTGACGCGGTGGTCGCGGCCGGCGAATCCCTTGAGCGTGGCGGCGATGACGACCCCCATGGCCGTCGCCTCGAGCAGCACGGCGCCGAGCGTCCTCAGCTTCTCCTTCCTCGGCGCGTAGGCGATGAAGAGGGCGGTGTAGATGGTCTCGGCGACGCAGCCGACGATGTTGATGGAGAGAAGCAGGTGGGAGTTGGTCTTGACGTGCGCGTAGAAGATCCACAGCGCCGAGCTGAAGAGCGCCACCAGGTACGGCACGGAGCTGAACCCGCCCGTCGTCCGCCTGCGGCACACCTCCCAGAACGTCGTCCTGCATCACCCACGTCATTCAACTATATACTTGCCAGCCAATTAGTTCATTAATGAATCAACGTGTTGCGAGTGGAAAAAAAGTACTTACACTGGGGCAAGGAACACCATGAAGGAAATGATGTTTCCTGCAGAATTGTGAGCAACAAGAAACTCTTGTCAGTGCCATCGTGCTAGATTTTTTTTATTCTCATTGCTAATGCAAAGTAGCAGTGGTTTGTTGGGTGGAATCTCATGGTTTTAATTAATTGTATTTTGTTAATTCTCCCGTGCTAGTATTTATGGCAAGGTTTGCAGGAACACGCCTTCCTTAGTCATCTACCGATCGTCATTTTTCCGAGTGAGTGCTTGTGAGCTGTGTTGGACAGCAACTCTCATCATTTATGTTTGTAGCTAGAAATGTAAAAGGTGTTAGGTTTAATTTTGGAATTTGGAGAGGTTACTACGCCAGGATATGTGATGTGCCATTCACCACCGCTAGCTAAAGAAGTAAAGGTAGATCAATGTGGCCGGAAAGCTGAAGAAGAAGGAAGCGTAAGAACTAGAAAAGATGAATCAAAACTACTCATCAATCAACAAAGGATGTTCTTCTGTCTACACGAGCTAGATGCATGCCCAGAAATACAAGATGTATGTGCACCGTAATGCAATGGCACGACACACGAAGCAATTCAGAGATCAGAGGAGAAAGAAAGTAAAATGAAACCATGCTCGTCAACATGCGACGTGCACAACATCAGAAAGAACTAAACGGCGAAAGGGAGAGTATAGCATCAGAAACTACATGCACGCGCGTACGTTCCGTTCCCGCCCATCCAAAGACATTGCAACACGAAGGAAGAAGAGCTAGCACCATGGTCTAACCTGATTTCCGCACTTGTAAGGTCACTGGCCATGGATTGATGCTTACCTAGTATGCCGAAGATGATCGCCACCGGGTGAGCCATGGAGAAGAACCCTCCTGCCGCTGCTAGCAAGTTCACTGACGATGAAGGTGGTAATGAGGAGAACAGGAAGATGAGAGACCTAGTTCACAAGAAAAGCTAGAGGTTGCTGCCAATACAACTGCATGTACTAGGCTGGGGTTTGCCCTGGGGTGAACTCGGGGCTCGGGTCATTTATAATGGAGGCCTGCACCTTTTGGAGTTTGCCCTGGGGAATGCTCCCACTGCAGTTCTGTCTAGTGTCTACTAATCCTAGACGCACGATTCATCAAGAGCAGATCACGGTCGTAGAAACGGCTTGTCTAATGACTAATGTGCACGGATGAATAGCAGCGTTGTAATATGCACCTTCTAATTTGTGTTCAGTATTTCTTTTTTTATCTGAGGAGGTGTAATTTGTGAGTGCTTGTTATGATATCTGTCCAACTGCCGTCCATTTCCTTTCAGGGTGTGATAAGGACACAAATTTAGATCAGCGACTCCACCCAACGTTCTTTTTCCATTATGGACATATGAACATGAGGTTTCGTTTCCACTCAACTCAGAAGCAGAATGGCCTAGCGCGACTTTGGTTTAGTTTCAGTGTAAATGTAGAAATGCAATGCAGCGAAGAAAGACACGCGTGCACTCTTCTACACTTCATTTTGATATGAATAGACTGGAGTGAAACAAGGTGACAACCGGATTGTTGCTTTTGTGTGAGTGATCGTCTAATGTCTCTGGATCGGAAGTAGCATGTTGATCAATTCGAGATGGAAAAGATATGGGGAAGTTGCGTTGGTATGCGTACTGAAAGGTGCCAGTTCAATCGAGGCACGTTACAACCTGCCGACCGAACTGAAACAGCCAGAGGATTCAACAAGCACCTGTGCATGAAAAGTATTTTCAGAGTGTGTAACCTTCTCAACAGAAAAATTATACATGTTTTGGGTCATGTGGAGTGTCCTGTGAACTTAATTGGTTGGTTAGCTTAGCGAGCTTTGAAGTTGTGGAAGTGATGTTCGATTCCTCCATTGTACAATTTTTTTTTTTTTGGATAATGAGTAAAATGGATTGTTTTCTGATTCTTCATCATGCATAAAAGTCTGAGCTTTTTTTACAGAGTTCAGTAATAAAACAACTAAAACAATGGTGTGCACGCAAATAACTGAAAACGCCTTTAGATGTTTTGATAGTCATCTCCGCTCGAGGTAACTGAATGACGCCATCCGCTGCTCCTGAAACGAATTTGGCGAAACTCAGTACTCCCTCCGTTTTTAAATTGTTGTCGCCATTGACTTTTTTATTTACGTTTGACCGTTCGTCTTATTCAAAATAGTTGTTCGAATATGCAAAATTATAAGTTAGGTTCAAACTTACTTTGAAGATAAAACAAATCATCACAAAATATATGATATTTTTAAAACTTTTTTGAATAAGACGAATGGTCAAAGATAGCAAAAAAAGTCAATGGCGACAACAATTTAAAAACGGAGGGAGTACGTTAACGAACGACTTGTGATGAGAGTACTTTTGTCCTTGTTTGCAATCGCCTCTGAACATTCTGAACTTGACTTGAGTTACACGGAACGGTGAGCATCTGATTAACCTCTTGAGTATTTTCTTGTCTGCCGCATGGTCCGTGAATCAGGTTCAAATTTACGGCGAACGGTACCCATCTCTCCTCTGCCCTCAGCTCTGTCCAAAATTCCAACATTTTCCAATCCATTTGTGGTTGACAGACCAGCGAGTCCATAGTGATGTCGGGGCGCGGTGTCGAACACCTGGCGTGCGTGCGCCGTGGACTGGGTGGGGACCGGCTTCTGCGGCCGCGCGAGTGCGCGACGGATCACTGTACTCGAGCTAGTCAGCTGGCCTGGTGCCTGCATGTGTACCGCTGGGAATTCGTATGTGCGATGCGATGCCGGCCGGGAAGTTTCCCCAACGGCGAACAGCTCAAGACCACCTACTACTAGCTAGTCTGCTACTGACGCAAAGAACGTGTCTGAAAGAATCGGTTCTGATCGATAACCCCTCTTCCGAACATAGTATATATAATAATGCGCTAAATGACTGAAGAGCACAGCATGAGCTAGTCAGCTGATTTTGCAAAGATGACGACAAACAAGGCCCTGCACCTCCTCCTCCTGACCTTCTTCTTCTCAGTTATAATTCCAGCGTTAAAACCATCATCAGCCAGTGCCATCACCGGCCTGCCCCAACATCTCCGGCCACTGCCCCGGCGGTTCCCTCCTTTCCGAGGCGCGCCGCCGCCGCCGCCGCCACCGCCGCCATCCTGCTTCGTGCCTCTGCTTCCGATGAGCGCCTGCGTGTTTTTCCTCACCAACACGAGCGGCGTCAGCGCCCCGACGCCCGCCTGCTGCGACGCGCTCGAGTCCATACTGGCCGACGCCAGCGACATCATCTGCCTGTGCCACGTCATGGACGACGACATCAACGACTACACAGTCGTCGCCAACCCCATCAACGTCACGCTCGCCCTCCTCCTCCCGGCGGCCTGCGGCGCCGCCCTGCCGATCCGGGCGACCCACATGTGTTCCCGTACGGTGGTTAATTGGTTAGTTTGTCATCAGCAGGATATTCGATTGATACTAATATACTGGTACGGTTTTTCTTGTTTCGGCAGTGGAGCGGGTGCCGCCCATGAATGATGAATCCAGGCTGTCCGCGCCCCCTAGGATCGCCGGAGCAGTCCCAAACAGCTGAAGCAGGCCGAGCTTGACTCGGCCGTTGGTACATATAGCTGCATAAAAGAAGAGGGAGCGACATCAGCATGCAAGATGGTGAAGAGAAACTATAGATTGTGCTCAAAAAAGAGAGAGAGAGAGAGAGAAACTATAGATGCAAGTCTTAGAGCAACCACAATGTGATAATAAATTGGTCAATAAAGAATAAAATAATCATTGTTGACTGTATGAAACATTGTGTAACTAGTTTATAAAAAATCAATAGCAAAAGTTATCTATATGTTTACAAACTGGCTATAGTGAATTAAAAAAATATATTATATCACTTTCTTCCTTCTATTGTACTATAGATTAATTTTAGCTCAGACATTCAGCTTGTTCGGCAGCTGCGATTCAGCAGCTACAGTGTTCTAGTTATTTCTTCAGTACCTGCTACAATATTCGTAGTTATTTTTTCAGCATCGCTACAGTAAAACAGCTGCGATTCAGCTTACCGAAACAAGGCGATTGTGAAGTAGTTTATAATTATAGACTAGCTGCTATGGGACTGCTTTTGGCTGCAACATTGCGGTTGACTTTATGTGTCAAAGTGGCTGCATGACTGGTAGACCGCATTTCATTATCACGGTTGTCCAAAGGATCGTACGTGTCTTCAACTTTGTCAACTGTGTTTCCTTGAATTTTTTGCTCTTTAGTACTGCTTCAACAACAAAGTTTTATACTATATGCTCCCAGCTGTTTGCTAGTGCAGGACCATGCTAGCTCATGGTGAGAGAAACTACTATACCAACTGAAAAGTGACGGGCGCTCACACAAAGAATAAGTTAATAAAAGTTAAAATGGATGCTCTGTTACAGCTAGCCTTGCTGTCTCCCCTTACACTGACACTTGAGTTAAGCACACCGGCCAGAGGGCTGTTACAAAAGACTGAAACGTGATTAGAAAGCACACATGCGCGCGCACAGTAGGCATCGAGTAGCAGCCTATCGAGAGAGCCAAGGATGACGCCGCCTCGAGCTCCATGCACTCATGCGAGTTGTGGAGCTTTTTATTTTTTAATTCTTTTCTAAGTAATATTTCAATAATAGTTTGGCTCAAACTAAATTTGCAAATCTAGCCTATTTGGTCACTCCAAACTGATTGGCGTGACTGAACACACATTCACTCCAAACAGATTGGCGTGACTGAACACACATTCACTCCAAATAGATTGGCGTGACTCAAAGTTAAGTCACTCCAAACCGTTTGGAGTGACTGAACAATAAGTCACTCCAAACCGATTGAAGTGACCAAACCTATGTGATAGTGCTCAATTTATAGGACAATTAGGGTGCTTTGAGTATATTAATTACCCATCTATATATATTTGTAGTTTTCTTTTTTTATGTGATTTGTAAAGAAAATAGGTAACACTCAGTGGCATTCAGAATATGCAGCATTAGTTTCGCCACTACATGCTATATGAAAGTTCTCGTTGATATAATTTAAAGTTATAAAAACTATGTCAGCTCTATCCCACGCAATTTGCGTGAGTCACCTTACTAGTTGTTTATATGTTGAAGTGAGTGTGGTAACCCTATTTATATGCTTCTACCTTATTATTTATAGGAAAATTTGTCTCCGACGTACCGAGAAACGGTGGCTTCGTCATAGTATTCACAAAACAAAGATCATAAGATTAAGAGTTTTTCTTCCTTTTGATAACGATGATCAGACTTGGCCGCCGTCATCGCCGCAACCTTCAACCCTAGGTCAAGAACTCGAGTGGGCACGTACATTGGTACTACTTATCAGCGATAATTTAGACATATGTCATCGCCGTTATCACTGTTTTTGCTAACCAACAATAATTTAGTTAAATACATCATAATGCTTACGTTTTTTGCTAATTGATACAATTTTGAGACACATATGTGGCGCATATGCATTGGTACTACTTATCCTTAGAATCCTTTATCTTACCTATTTTCTGTACAGATCACATAAACACAGGAAACTACAAATATACATAGATAATGGGTAATTAAGATATTCAAAGCACCCTAATTGTCCAATAAATTAAGCATTGAAACGCAACACATAGGTTTGGTCACTCTAATCAGTTTGGAGTGACTGTAGTTTCCGTCACTCCAAACCGATTGGAGTGACTCAGCATTAAGTCACGCCAATCCGTTTCTGTTTAGAGTGATCGTGTGTTCAGTCACTCCAATCAGTTTGAAGTGATTAAATGGGCTAGATTTGTAAATTTAGTTTCGAACAGGCTATTATTAAAATATTACTTAAAAAAGATTAAAAAATAAAAAAATGGCGAGTTGTCACCCATGGTGAAGTAGATCTCGTGCACCGCTGAAGTGAAAGCTCTGTTTCTTGCAACCATGCCACCGTGTGATTTCGGATGAGACTGTTAAGTGCCCGTGCTTGGCATGCGGCAGGGCAGCATAGAGAGCAATGTCGATGTAAAATGAGGGTGCGTCGCGCGGCGCCTTGCCTGCCGCGCAAGCTAGCACACAACCTGGAACATGCTCCCGGTGACGCGCGCGCGTGCCATTATTGGCAGCATGCGTTCTGGCGGTTAACGGGTAAGGTGGGTAAGAAGACAAGCAGGGAGTCAGGGACTCTGCCGAAGCTGGAACGACCTCCGGTGCACTCGCCGAGCGCCGGAACATGGCCCAGACAAGGATCCCGGCGGCGTTGATGTTGGGGCGCGGTGTCGAACACCAGGTTTGCGTGCGCTGTGGAGCCGGAACCCGCGGCTTCGGCGGCCGCGGGAGTGCGCGACGGATCACGTGACTCGACTCGAGCCAGGCAGCTGGCCGGGTGCTTGCCAACCGCTGGGAACCCGTACGGTTTGACAGACTTCGAAGTGACGGTGAACTGCTCCTCAAGAGCACCTACAAGTCTGCCTACTGACGCAAAGAACGTGTCTGAAAGAATCGGTTTGATCCATAATTAACCACTCTTCCGAACGCTCGTATATATATCTAAACGCACCAAATGACTGAATAGCACAGGCAGCACGAGTCTGATTCAGCAAAGATGACGAGAAACAAGGCCCTGCACCTCCTCCTGACCTTCTTCTTCGCAGTGATTCCAGCGTTCAAACCACCATCCACCGTCACCGGCCTGCCCCAGCTCCCGCCACTCCCCCAACTCCCGCCACTGCCTCCGCTGCCGCCATTGCCGCCGCTACCTCCCCTACCACCCTTCCCACCGCTCCCTCCTTTTCCAGGCGCGCCAGCGCCGCCGCCGCCGACCTGCATGGAGCCTCTGGCTCCGATGAGCGCCTGCGTCGGGTTCCTCACCAACACGAGTGGCGTGCACGCGCCGTCGCCCGCCTGCTGCGCCGCGCTCGAGTCCATCCTGGCCGACGCCGGCGACATCATCTGCCTGTGCCACGTCCTGGGTACGGACATCAACAGCTACACCCGCGTCCGCGACCCCGTCAACCTCGCGCGCGCCCTCCTCCTCCCGGCGGCCTGCGGCGCGGTCCTGCCGGTTCGAGCGTTCTACATGTGTTTCTGTGAGTGTAATTAAGGTTGATTAGTTTGATGGTTAATTAGCGGAGTTTGGTCAGCGATGCGATTGACTCTGTTTTTCTTGTTTCGGCAGTGGAGCCGGTGCCGCCCATGCAGCGGCACCTCCGAGGTTCGCCGGAGGGAGCGGTCGACGAGACGACGACGCAAGTACACGGACGAAGGTCCGCTGAAGCAGGGCGAGCTTGACTTGGCAGTTGGCGCAGCTGCAAAAAAAGGAGGGAGCGACAGACTTCAGCAGCTGGTGAAGAGAAACTAGAAACTATAGATGCCAGTCTCGTGTCAAAGTAACGTGTCACGACTGCATGACTGGTAGATCTCGATCATTTCATTATCACAGCTGTCGAAAGGGATCGTGTCTTGAACTTTGAAATAAGCCATGTTTTCACTTCTTTTTCTGTTTCTGTGTTAAAAAAAAAAATCGGTCTGTTCCGTGCGCATTAGCTGGTTCTGGTTGTCCAAAAATGCGGGTTGCTGCGCCGAGCAGCAGCTCCGCTCCGCCCGGCCGAACCGCCGATCCCGCGCGGCTCCGCTTCCTTCCCGAAAAGGCTCGCGCACTCGTGCAAAATCCACCGAAATCAGCTTGTCCGCCCGCGCGTCTCCGCCACACCGCGCGGGCTGCTGGGGCTTGCCGCTGCGCGACGCCGGCGCCGAGGAAATTAAGCACGGTCCGTGCTGCACGGAGTGGCTCGGCTCGGCACGGGCGATTTGCATGGGGCTGCGCACGCGCCGACGTATGTACTAGAGCCAGAGGCTTGCATATGCCGGACGCCGGCGGGCAGAGCGCCGGGTGATGCCGCCGACACACGACCCACCGCCACGAACGACGCGCAACGAAAGCGTACTACGTAGGCCGCTTTCGGAGCCGGTAGACCAGGCACTGTGGATTATGCTCGGCGCACTACTCGTCGATCTGGACTAGTGCTGGGACTCGGGCCGTGCTCGGGCCGGCACGGCACGGGCCCGTCGTGCTTCGTGCCATTCCGTGCCGTGCCGTGACGGCCCGTCGGGCCACGTCGTGCCGTGCCGGTCGGCCCGGCGTGATGAAAATGCGGCCCGGGCACGGCACGGAGCACGGCGGGCCGTCGTCGGGCCGTGCCAAGCACGGGCACGGCCCGGTTTCAATGGAAGTCTCTTTCAGGAATGCGTTTTCAGTGAAGAAAAGACGTATTTTTGTTGTTTAAATTGATTTTTTATAGTGTTACATGAATAAAATAATTTTAAAAATTCCACCAAAATTACAATAGCTTAGGATGGATATATTACATGTGTATATCAAATTTGAGTTCCAAAATCATTATACATTGAGTGTGACAAAGAAAAACAAAGGAAAAGTGAGCTTTTGCAATTTTTATCTCCAAAAATATATTGAATTTTGAACTCAATTTTGGTGTGGAGTTCTTCCAAGTCAATACCAACCTCTACAATTTCCGGGGAATTTTTTCAACAATGTTTGCATGAATGTGTGTTCAAAATTTACTAAACAACATAGAAGTTATGAGCGTTTGTGACAAATGAGGAGCAGTTCAAACTTACATGAGTGTAAGTGCCACAAAAAAATTTATACAAAATTCCTATGTGTAGATATGTAGAAGTTGTACATTCACACAAAAAATTACTTAAAAATTCAAATTGGTTGGGTGTTAACAAAAAAGTAAAGATAATGGTGAATAGTGACTATTAGTGTATTGATTGATCAGTACAAAATTGAACTACAGAAGTTTGCATACAAAGATTCCACATGATAGAGATGACTTTTTGAAGATTATAGAAAAAAGAATCATCAAATTTGGACCACGTATGCAAAATCTATACAAGTTTGTATTTTGAAATACGAATCAAAATAACAAAAATAACGTTGGCTAAAGAACTTGACAAGAACACACTGTCGGGCCAAATCCGGGCCGCCGGGCCGCCTTCGTGCCGTGCCGGCCCGAGCACGGCCCATATAACAGTGTCGTGCCGTGCCGGCCCGATGTGCTAAAAACCCGGCACGGCACGGCCCGTCAGCTCGGGCCGGGCCGGCACGGCACGGAATCCTATCGGGTCGGGCCGTGCCACGGGCCGTGCCAAACATTCGGGCCACGGCCCACCCGGATTTGGCCCGGCCCAAGTCCCAGGACTACTCTGGACCAACCGACGAGTACTGACACGGTGGGGCATGTCATCATGCGCTCCAGCATTCGCGTTCCTTTGCGCAATGACATCAGTCTACGAACCTTAGCAGCACTACGTAGTGAGAGCTGGTAACGATCCTCTGCCTGACCGACATGGTCACATTAACTTGACAGTTCCCAAGTTCATGTATCTGGCCCACCCACCACTACTTCTGTTCACCAAGTTTGTGCTCGTTAAATATCTCAGGAGACAAGTGAGGTTTTTCCTCCCAAAAAAAGTGGGCTCTTATTTTTGTTTGGATTAGCACATTTTCCCCTCTTGGAATCTTTTGCTATTTAGTATAGTTTTGTTTCAACAACAAGGTTTTCTGTTCCCTGTTTGCTAGTGGAGGAGCATGCTAATGGTAAGACAAACTGAAGTGAAAGGTGCTCACACAAAGAATATATATGTTTGTCAACAAAAGTTAAAATAGATGCCCTGTTACAGCCTTGTCTCCCCATACATTGACACTGAGTTAAGCACACCGGCTAGAGGACTGTAACAAAAGACTGAAACGTGACAGATCGCACACATGCTGCGTACAGTAGGTAGCTAGCTTGCCTTATTTGCACCGACCAAACCACTACGACATAATTAGAGAGATGCACTCACGCTGAAGAGGTAACTAATCACACACGATGACACAATCGAATAACGGATGAACCAACAACTAAACGACCAGCAGTTGATAACTGATAGATGCACGGCACGATCGACCGTAGATGAGAGATGCTTCTTCCAGCTTCAGAGTGTCCAGTGTCCATCCGCGTGACGGTCGGTCACACGGCGGCGACGATCTCGATGACCTCGGGTCCCTTGTTGACGACGCCGTCGGCGTTCGCCGCGGCGATCTTGCAGGCCTCGTCCTTGTCGCCGGCGGTGGCGTCCGCCGCCGTCATCACCAGCTGGTCCACCGCCTCGACCTTGTGCACGCCGAGGATGGAGATGGGGCTCACGGACCGGATGACCACGGTGTGTGCCGCGGGGAGCTCGATGGTCTGGCCGTGCGCGACGGGGATGGCGCCGTCGGTGGTCGTCGGCAGCACGGCGTTGGTGGTCCGTGGCTTGCGGTACCAGAAGTAGAGCCCCATCTGGATGCAGCTGAAGAAGAAGCCGCCCACGTTCGGGTACTGCAGAAATACATGCACGGTTTGGTCAGAACAGAGTCGATCATGTCATCCAGATTATATGTGAATGTCTCACAATGTGATGAAATGAATCAACTGATTGATCAGTTGGTGATCGAATTACCATGACGTAGGGGTCCTTGGTGAAGAGTCCGTAGCAGAACCAGGCGACGGCGCTGAGGGTGAGGCAGAAGGAGAGGCTGATGGGCAGGAACTCGACGCTCTTGGTCTTGACCACCTTGACGATGATGCTGAGCGGCGCGACGAAGACGGCCATGGAGAAGGCGAGGCAGACGCTGCCGAGGAACTTGACGCGGTGGGCCGGGGAGACGAGCTTGAGCGTGGTGAGGACGATGAGCGCGAACGCCGCCACGTCCATCAGGAGGAAGTAGGCGATGGTGCGGACCCTGGCCTTGCGCGGCGCGTACACGAGGTAGAAGACGATGTAGGCGGCCTCCACGCCGCAGCCGAACGCGTTGATGGTCAGCAGCGGCCGGGAGTTGGTCTTCACCAGCGCGTAGAAGATCCACAGCACCGAGCTGAAGAGCGCCACCACGTAGGGAACGGAGCTGAACCCGCCCGTCGACTTCTTGCGGTACACCTGCACGAACGTCGTCCTGCACCACAACAGAAAGAAACATTCAGTCGTCTGTCATTCAAAGATCTCGTGAAAATGAAGACTGAAATGATCGATGACGGGGACAGTGAAATTGATTCTTACACTGGTGCGAGGAACACCAGGAAGGAGATGATGTTTCCTGCAGAAAGAGAGAACATGGGGACCACTTGTCAGTGAGACTATTCAGAATAATATTTTTCATATAATTAATGTGCACAAATATGTCTAAGTAGAAATCTAAATGACAACGTATGTATGTTTGTACTGGCTAGAAAATGCTAGATCGTTTTGGGTGGAAATGGTTTTAATTCCGTAATCTATTCGCTGGTGCGAATGTGCAACATATAGGAAAGTTTGCAGGAACACGCCTTTATCACTGCTCAACCAATCGCCATTTCAAGGAGGACAACGTATATAGTACTTGCCCCTAGCTAGAGAGCGCATGGCGTGAGCTGTTGGCCATTTTAATCCGTCGGTACAGGTGGTGCACTCCTACCATTCTTCAGTTTGAAAAGTTGCTAGGCGATCCTTTGCATGCGTGTTAAGCTAGAAACAGAAGGTGTTAGGTTTTGGAGGCTACACTAGGGTGTGTGAGTTGTGCTGCCAGTGATCACTGCTAAACTAGAAAAAGCAGATCAATGGTGACAGAAAGTTTTAAAGATGGAGCATAACAAGAAAAGATGAAAGTAATTGGTATCGATTAAAAAGACTGTTTGTTGTCATGTGTGAGCTGCATGTCTGCCTATAAGTCTAGAACGCAAAAAGGTCTGTGCACTTTGCAAGGTGCACAAAATCTAGCAGTGACGTCGTACAGAACGAGCAATGTCAGCGGAAACCCCAAAAGTGATGTGAATATTCTGCAAGAAAGTTTGGAGAAAGAAAGAAGGCCAGAGTCCGGTCATGGCCGGCATGGATCATTACCTGCGATGCCGGAGAGGGTGATCGCCGGGTGAGCCATGGACAAGAAGCCTGCCATTGCTGACGGTGAAACGGCGACGGCGAGGAAGGTGTCAGTGAGGAGGACAGGAAGAGGATCGGAGAGAGACTAGCTAGAAGCTAGAACTCAAGAGATCTTTGTTCTTCTCCTGCTTGGCAGAGAGAAGAAACCAGAATCTCTTTCCTACTCCCTTCCCTGACTCCCCCTCGAGAGAAGCTCTACTAGCTACAAGGTGGTGCTGCTACAACTGCATGTGTGGTTTGGCCCTGGGGATGGGGAGTGGTTTATATAGCTGGAGCCCTGCCCGTTCTGGGTGCTCGACAGTTGGGTCCACTCCTAGCCGCGTGATATATCAACCACAGTGGTGAGAAATTGTGTGCGTGCACCAGCAGATCGTGGTCATACAAAGGGTGTATCTAATCTGCGCTTTTTGTAGTCGATTTGTCTTTTTACATCAGTGAGAAATAATTTGTGTGCATGCCAGCTTGCCCTTTATCTCAACATATGTGGTGGTTATAACTTCATGTGTCTGAAGTTAAAGATCCATACATTAATTTCAGCCAACATTTTCTGCATTTTGAACACGTGAATTTTAGTTAGATGTAGGTCTTTTTCTATTGATTCAGAAGTATATTAAGTTATCAAAACTTTTAATTCTGCAATCTAGTATATAAGTAGAAACATGCATAACTTGGAGAACAATCTACCTATTCTGAATTCTAAGCATGGTTTTTCAGTCAGACAGAAACGGACTTTTTGCATCTGCTTCGCCAAACAAAACTGCACAAAATCAGGGAACAATGCGTTGTGCGTAAGCAGATCTATCATCATCCTGAAAGCAAGGGATTAAATCCCAATCATTGGGAGCAACTGTCAGCTTATAATTATTGGCAGCTACATTTGGGACTTTGTATTACAAACCAAGTAACATGATGGCTACAAAATGGTATCCCTGATTAGCTGCAAGCAAGCTCGCCTAATTAATACTGTTCCTAATTCACACGGTTCTTCCAGCTGCCAGCTTCTACGCATGCAAGTACGGTTCCACTACGTTTTTTCTCAAATCAGTTCAGCTCTTTGCCATGTTCATAGCTAGCTGGTCAGTGAGTGGAAGACAACATGCCCGGTACTGTTATTGATCAAGCTACTTTTCAGTGTTCATGGTCATGGGAGAACTGAAGCAGATGTTTTCTCTGTGGCTACTCTATATACCCCACCAGTCAATATGTATCGGAACCATTGCTCTTGTCGGCCTTTTATTTTTCTAAACAAAATGGTCTTGTCGGCTAAGCTGTTCATGCTAGCTTATGATTTAGATACGTGTGCCTTTTCTTTACCCTTTTCACTGTATCTCTTCCTTTTTGGGCAGAAAAGATGTTCTAGGGGAGGATATTCCCTAGGTCTTCATTTGAACAACAAGGAAATGAAGTGTCTCTTGTGAAATATCTTCACAAGTCTTGTGAAATATCTACGTTTCATATAGTGGCCTTTACTACTAATATTTACATATAAGAGGTTGTGCTAGATATATCTTCCTAAAATTTCAAAAGCAAATTCAAATTTATTTGAGAGATACTAAAATGAAATTCTACTTATGTTTCTCTTATGATGGTGTGTAGCTGTATTCCTAAAAAAATGGTGAGCAGTACTTTTCTATTTATTTTTCTTTTATGATGGTGTGTAGCTGTATTCCTAAAAAAATTGGTGAGCATTATTTTTCTATTAATTTTCTTTTATGATGGTGTGTAGAATTGCTCTCCAATAACCTACAGCGTGCACGCATACTTCTTGAATCTTAGACCCTCTGTCCGATCCGATTTCAGCTCGGCCAGCAGATTGTACCCGAGCTGCACCCGTTCTTTGTTCTTCTATTGCCTCTTTCTTGGAGTCCATAGCAATTACCCCGTGTTGTCGCCAACTATATTTGAACATGATAGCTCGATTTTGCGCGTTATTCTGTTGTGCAGTGCTGTTTCTCGGCCTCTCTTCCCCTGGGAAACGGAACATTTAATAAGTTGGATTAGTCTTCCAGCAGACAGTTCGAGCAAATAAGAGAGTCGAGTTTGCGTAAGTTTTTACGAGGAAAGAAAAGAGATGGTGACGATACAAGTTCATGTATCTAAATCTTTTTCTTACCGAGGCTTCGGAATGCAGAATCAGGGGCCCTTAAAAAAAAAGGATAGCACCTGCAAAAGCGCATCATATTATTGTCCTGATCTGGAGCTTTGTGCGGGATACCACAAATCTTTCCATCTGATAATATCATCTTCCATAGCTAATTGTGTTGAGGCAGCAGCATTAATTTGTCAAGACGGAATTTGTGTAGATGCAGAAGAAAGAGCAGGCTCATTAAATATTTTTGAACCAATAGAAGATAACTAAATATAGAAATTAGTTTCCTCTTACGCTACAGAAATGCGGAAATTTGAAGTAGTTAGGGTGGTATTTTTAGTAGCTCGTACTCATCCAGGACAGTTTTCTGTTCCTGGAAATATGAAGTAGATGGCCTCCGATTTTTGTACATGCTGCCAAATCTCAGTATATTGTACTCATGTGGCATGAGTAGGGTATTATCCCTGTATTTATTTATTGATGGAGACATGACTCATGTCGCCATCAATTAATAAATACAGGGATACCCTACTCGTATCGGTCAATGAATGGGGTCACCTCAACGTTTGCCAAGCAATTTTGGCATAGCTTGTAAGCAAAGCTAAGAGGAGTGTAACCACCTTTGTTGCCTCAGCTCATGCTTTGAGGTGCTATTTTGTGTGTGTGAAAAATTTTAGGTAATACCACATTTGGTGCTTTAATTGTTGTGTGATATACATTAGATTAATTACTGGGCTCTTCTCTCTTGATTCTTACTACTAATAAGCTTTCTAGTCCATATAAACTCGCCATTATCAGTCGTCCCGGCGACGCACGTGAACATGGTACAGTAACCTGGGCGTTCCTTGGGCCATGCATGCACATATTTCAGTCATCGCATTGCATATTTGCAAGCACATATGTAGGTGGACATGTAAGTACGTGGTCACTGGTCGCGCGCGTTCACATGACGTCCTGTTTGTTCCTCGTAGTCTGCTAATAACACATTTCTGTAGTACAGCCAGCAGTGCTAGCTTCTCTTGGTCTTCCTAGGACGACTTGATTTACTATGTGTTTTCTAGGACGACTTGATGTACTATGTGTTTTTCAGGACGACTTGATGTACTATGTGTTTCCTAGGACCAAGAACTGAAAACGTGAAGCACACCGTACCAGACTCGGAAAGAACACGCACACACGGCCATCACTCCCTGTTAAGCGTATGAACTGCCTTCCAGATCCCTGCAGACAATACTTTATAGTTGCTTGACTGACATGCTTGCAAGTCTTACAGGTGACTTCATTTTTTTTTCCTTAAGAGATTAGGTACCACATTGATGCTTTAACGTTGTGGTACATCACTGGGCTCTAGTACTTCCTAAGCTTTCTAGTCCATATAAATATTCCAACATCCAATTGCCAAAAAAAAAAGAAGATAATGTCAAATTTTATATTTTCTTGTGCCAAGATAGTTCGTCAGTTTGTTGTTTTCATTTCAAAATTAGGAAAGATAGGTTCGTCAGTTCTCATCATCGTGCCAGTATCAACCTTCATTAATTCTGCATATGCGTATATCGATATCCTATCATGTCTAAAAGTGCAACATCTAGTTTGACCTTATTGCAAATGTGCTGTAAAAACTAACAGTTAGACTGCCCACAGTAGTGAGTAAAACCGGTGCTGAAACACTCTCTCTCCTGTTTCAGCACCGGTGCTGTCTATTGCAGGTGGCGATGCTGAGTTGAAAAATCGAGCTCCCGGATCATGTAGAAGCATCGATGCCGAGTGAATAAAATATTGAAACGGAAGGCAAAGCTGGTGAGTTCGCGGGAGGAAGCAACGAAGCGCTTCTGACCAAACAGACCCCACAAATGTTGGGGCATCGGTGCTGGCTGTTGTGGCATGCAAACAATTTTCGGCATCGGGGTTGTGTGTCAGACCAAATCGGTTTTCAGCACCGAAAATATTGTGGACAGTCTTAGGCACCTCCTATATATACTCTTTTTATACCAGACTACCAAAGATATAAGTGGGTGGCTTCGATTGGTAAAATTTTCTCCCCGCCTTCTATGCGTAAGATGGTTAAGTTTGTAAAAGGTCAAGCCACTTTTTGGAGAGCTAGAAATTTTAGGTAACCGTTCCTTCTCACAAGAACCGAGAAGAATTCCTGATTCGATTTTCGAAACGTGACCTGACTAACCAAGTCTAAAGGCTTCACAAGCCCCATGCAAGGGGGCATTCACTAGAATATTGGCGACAATTTTTAGATGAACTTGTCATTTTGATCACTTTCACTTACTTTTTGATGCTGCTACATTTGCCCAATCATGAACTTGGAGACCGAAAGTTGTGGGGCCTAGTTACCCAGTACATTTTACCAATGGCTGGAAAAGAGATCTCACTCGCGCAAACTAAAGGCGCAGTCCACTAGCTCTGTGGTCAATGGTGCATGCAGCTTCACTAGAACTCACCATCTGTTGCTTATTCAAGAACAGCACAAAGGATCCTAACCTTGATCCATGTGTCTCCCTTGCTTCTCATTTCACGTTCAAGGAGTGGTGAACTAAGATTTTGTCTATTCGGTACGTTTCACGGACACGTAAATAGTATCCATGAGGATCAAATGAAGATCACATGTCCTCGTCCCAGTTGTGCTATTTAAGAAAAAGCGGTTAAGATTTCTCAAAGAAATGAAGCACCATTCTCTCATCTGACGCAGAGGATCCCATGTGTGTGGCGATCGAGCCTCTTTTTTTCTTCAGAGGCATTTCCCAGTGACAGAAGGACTAGCTTAAAAGGAGTTGACTGAAGGAAAGCACGAATTGACCAGGTGACATGACAGGCAGCACTTCCTAGTCGTGCATATACAAAGTGATCTGGCAGCCAAATCAGCATGGGCGCCATCGATCTCAGCTTGATCACAGCCTTTGATGCCATTGCTGGAGAAGCAGCGGAAAAGGAAGCAACAATGCTTATTGAACTTACTTGGCACTTTGACATTTTAGATGTAGAAACGGCAATGTTTGCTTTCTCACTAGCCTTTTGATCATCCTTTTGAAAGGCTTCTGGGTGTAAAACTTCCTTCGCAAAGGAGAGGATGATGAACTCAGAGACGCTTTGCACATTGTGGCGATGAATCAGTATGCAACGCTGCATGGTAGTTGACCGGAAAAGTTCCCTGAAAGTACATATTAACTAGCTTGAAGAGAAACCCCAGCTACCATGCATCTAACCCAAACAGACGGTGACAGCCACTTGTAAACCCATAAAGAACTTGAACGACCCATGCATTACCATCAGACACGGCAGAATAGCCGTCTCAATCATGACTTGATTAGCCGTGCAAAGCTGTCATTAGTGTTGGAAACTCCACGAGGAGATAAGAACTTGCTGGTCCTTTCTTTTGACGAAATGGGTCTGAATCCTGGAAACCGCGCGAGCATGAATACGACCCTTTTTTTTTTTTTTTGAAGCAAAGCATGAATACGACCTTGACAATGCTTGACAGTGGCTTGTTGATTGACATGCGTGCAATTCATTTTGCTTGCAACGTATAACCAATAGATGGCCAGATCGATGAGTAGTGGTGGTGGTAATGCTGTGCCCATTTCTTGTGGGACTTGGAGGGGCGTGATCTTCCCGGCGCGGGATAAGAGATGCTCGCGCGGGCAACTTGGATGGTCGGGCCGAAACCTGCATCCGATTTTCACTTGCTAGTGGCGGTCGCATTGCAGTGCAGGGCAACGCGATTAGCTAGCTGGCTGGCCCTTTTGCCTTTCTATCTCATCGCATCCCCCCAACACTTCTGAACCTTCGCCCAGTGATAACGGCATATACCCCCCGGCCCGTATCTTGCAGAAAAGAGGCGGTTGATATGGAAGATGCATCTCTGTGCATCTTGCCGATGCAGTTCGAGCCATTGTGCGTGGTTGTGATCAGATAGATATTCCGCATTATTTCCCCTTGGGCACCAACACACAATGCAAGTTGGCCAGCACAGTGACCTGCCTAGCATTAGCCTACATACACCTATCTAGCCTTCTAGCTGAGTGAAAAAATCATGCACCGTCCGGCAAATCACGGCATGTTTGAATTGGGGGATCATGCATAGCACTTTAGGAACGCAGGAATTTCACAGAATTTTATCAGCGACACACTGGCATAGCACGGCTCAGATCTCTCCCTTGTGTATTTTCAGTGACAGAGTGGCATACCTTCATTATTATACTAGTGGTATTATAAAGGGTATCACAGTCGTTTTAATTCTAACAATTCACTTTTCATAGCGCCTTCATCCACTGAAATTCTTGTGTCGACATGGATTTACTCTAGTATTATTGACACCACTCAAAAATACTTGGAGATGGAAGAAGAACTAATATGAATCGTCGGATTTAAATACCAGCAGCAATATGTACTAGTGCCATTTAAGATGTTAATTGGCGGTTCTGCTGCTACAAAGGATCCGGACAAGATGCACCGGGGGCCTCCTCTGAACAAGGCCGACGCCGCGTACACGGCAGAAGCTGCCTGCCGACCCCGAGGCCGCCGTCCACAACTGTAACACCCTGTGTTTTGCCCATGTTTAAAAATTACTAAAAAATTTGAACTTTTTCAAATTTGAACAAAATTCAATCAAAGTAGAAGTCAATTTCATGCCAAATTTAAAATCTCAAATTTTAAATGTTCATCAAACACCACCATGTGCATATTTGGAATTTTTCTTGTTTTTATTTATGTGTTCAGTTGGTGTTTGTTCCTTTGCAAATTTGAATTCCATTCAAATTTGAGCCAAACCAAAATCCAGAAAATATTTAAACGTTTTCTTTCCTTCCTGGGCCGCCCCTCTCCTTTTCTCTTTCCCGCGGCCCACTCCTTTTCTTCTTTTCTTTCCCGCGCCAGCCCGAGGCCCAGCTCTCCCTCTCTCTTCCCTCCGCCCCAGCAGCAGCCCAGCCCGCTCCGCCGCGCCGGGCCCCACCTGTCAGCGTCGTCTCCCTCCTCCTGCCACCACGCCAGGCGCGCCCATGCCGGCCGTCCCCGCCTCGTCGCGTCGCGCTACACCGCCGCCGCAGGAGCTTCACGTGCACACGCGACGCCGTCGTCACCAAGCCCCGCCTCGTCCCATCGTTTTGACTCACTCGTCGTCCTTCCGCGCGGACCGTTGACCTCGACCCCGACGACCGGCGCTTCCCCATGCCTCGACGTCAGCCCAGCCTGGTCGCCGTCCCGTCCGCCGCACTGTGGCCGTCCCGCGCGCCCGTCATCGCGCGCATGGGCCTCGTCCTCCCTCTGGCACGCCGTCGCATCAATTCTACTCGGGCGCGGACCGAGCCGACGACCGCCGTCTCGAGCCGGCGCCCAACGGCTCCTCCTCGGCCGCCCATAAAAGGCCACCGAGCTCCGCGCCACATCCCTCTTCTTCCCCTCGAGCTCAATCTCGCCAGCTCGCGCTCAAGCGCCGCCATTGCCCCTTTCCCCCACCCTCGGCCTCAACTTCGGCGACCGCCCCGTCGAGCAATTGTTGAGCAACTAGTGGGCCTCCGTCCCCCTTTCTTGCTCCTCTCGCTCCCTCTCGCTCCCTCTAACCTCATGAGCCTCACCATTTCTGCAGTTGAGCTGCGGAACATGGCGGGCATGGGAGGCTAGGGTTCCGGCCACCGCAAGCACGTCAACGTCGAGCTTCCGGCCTCCTCCGCCTTCTTCGAGCCCACGGTGAGCTTCCCCACGCTCACCTCTTTCTCCCGCGCCATTCGCTCTTTTTTCCCGCGCACGGACACGAGCTTGGCTTCGAGCTCCGCCACCCGCCGCCGCGCGACCTCGTCGCCGGCAGGCTTCCCGGCCGCGCCCGGCCACTCCGAGGCGCGTACCGCACGCGGCGCACTCACGCGCACGCGCACGGCCACACGAACACGTGCGAGCCCGCGTGCATGCGCCTCCCACCTCGCGCGCCACCGCGCTACCGGCCTCCGGCGAGCCCGCGCTGCTGCTCCGCTCGCCGCCGTCGTCAACGCGTAGCGCTAGTAGCTTCGCCTCCACGCGTAGAAGCCGTAGGTGCTCACCGCTTCGCCATCCGCGCCCTGTAGCCGTCGCCGACGAGCTTTCTGGCGCCGCGCCGCCGCGCGCGCTGCTCTCCGGATCAGTTTGACTGCGCCGCGCTGCCATCCGACGTGGCGTGCCACGTCGGCACCCGGGCCCGCGGAGAACCAGTCTCCTCTGCCCAGTCAGCGCGAGTCCACGGACTCGGCGCATCGTGGACCGCAGTCACGTGCTCCCCCGGTCCACAGCACACGTGGACCGAGTCCACAGCACAGCCGCGCTGAGTGTCCTAGCCCCGCTGACCCCACCTGTCAGCCTCACAGACACCTCTGTAATTGTTAGATCCACACACAGAACGTACACAGAAGTGTATTTCGAGCACTTTCCTTTATCAGAAAAATTCCACAAAATTCCTAAAAATACTAGGTTATCTCCTGATCATTTTGCAACACTTATTTACTCCATAATAATTAGTATTATGTCTATAGTTAATTACTTAGCTTAATCCTATTTATTTCCTATGTTGCAAACTTGTAAAATCCATATCTTTTCCATTTTAGCTTCAATTTTGGTGATTCTTTCACCAAAATTCATCTAAAATCTTGAACTATCTGTTGTTACCAGAACCCTCGGTTGTTGGTCTCTATTTGGTCTTCATTTGATTTATTTGCTTGTTAGTTCAATTGTTTGATCGGTAGATTTATTCGCTCGTTGTTTACTTTTAATCAATAGAAGAGCAAGCTTTTGAGGAAGGAGCTGAGGATCCGGATTACGAGGACTTAGAGGAAGAAGACTTTGGTGAAGGCAAGTTCTAATCCCTTTGATCATATTGTTCCTATATTTGCAAACATCCAACTTAGAGCCCAGTTTAGAAATAAATATGCATGATGTTCAAATGTGATTTAAATGCTAGTATGCTCCTAAATACTTGTTGATTGGCATGCCTTGATATTGCTTATCCTGATTCCATTGTTAGACCTAGGATTCACTATCATTAATCCTTAATGATATGTTGATATGATATGCTGTTTAGGACTTATTACCATAGGTACTTAATTAAACTTGCTATACATACTTTTTATGTGAAATGGTGTGTGTGTGTTTGATGGAGTAGGTGTGAATATGAAATGTGGGCTGGTAAAATGCTAGTGATAATTGTGCAACCCATAGTGGGGATTTCTTGGCGGGAGCAAGCGAGGTAGTCCTCAGTGGGGAGGGCTATCTCTGGGATGTGACTCCTCCTTTGATGATAGCTATTGAAGATGCTTGCTTCGGTCGTATAAGGACCGGTTCATGTGCCGCCTTGCCTAGCACCTTTCGTACAACCACATGCCTTGAATGGGAAAGATTTGGAGCCACACCCTACTATAGTGTTCACCCGGTACCCACCTGGAGGGCAGGAGTTGCAGCGGAAGTCAGGAGAAGACTCGACGTAGCAGGCGTCGGGATCCGGCATATGGTGATTATTCAGGCCTTTCTACATGATGATGATGATATTGTGAAGCCCCTGGTTGCAGTATTTCCGTAGTGGTGCTGTGGTGACACCAAGTAGGTACGGGACCATTAGTATGCCTGTCCAATCCATGACGATGGGGAGGGCTGGTATGCCTTGTGGGGAATTGTGTACAACCTCTGCAGAGTTAAAAACCTATCATGATAGCCGTGTTCCACGGTAATGGGCAGTGCAAAAGCTTGTGCCACACAATGATTAGTATATCGGTGTGAGTTACTCCCTTGGTGTGTTTTTGGAATACTCCGGTGTGGAACCGTGCGCTGGTTTCCTGCCAGCATTAAAACTTGGGAACTGGCGAGATGGACTGCATCTCTCCCAGGGCCACAACCCCACTAAATACCACTGATAATCTTGACTGTAGTTTGTGAACTGTTTTGTTTTCCAAACAACGCATGCATAAAACTGGCTTTACGCTCAGATAATAAACCCTCAGCCTATCCATTGTTTATACCCTTGCATATATTTACCCTCGTTGTTAGGACTTGCTGAGTAGTTTATGTACTCACCCTTGCTTTAATCATTCAGATAAAAAACCAGAGTACATGGAAGATAGTGATGAAGAGTAGGGTCCTGTCTGCACTCAAGATGCCTGTGCTAGTGCCGTTTCCGTCTTCCGCTGTAGTAGTGTTTAAGTGGTTCTGCTGTTGCAGCACACCAGCTTGGTGCTTGATGTAATAAAGTGGCCTTTGGTCGGGTGTTGTAAGACCTTTTATGTATGAAGGCTTGTATGAGACTTGGTAATATTTATGTAAGTGATGACTCTGTGTTATTCATTCTGTGTAAGTGTTCGTATCAGCGTCTAATCCAGTGACTGATACGGTAAGCACTAGTGCTCCAGAAATGGGGTACGACAGAGTGGTATCAGAGCCATGCTTGACTGTAGGATGGACCCTAGGCTGGGAACGATTGTGAGAGAGTGATATTTTATATATATAAACTATATTACAAAATTTACTCTCAGTTCTGTATTTACTTTGCAAATTGTTTTGTTACCTTGTACTTACCCATCTTCAACTTTTGTTGAAACAGATGGAGGACCAGGAGCTAGACGACGGGTGGATCCGCAGCTACCAGATCGGTGTTTCAGGTTTCCCCACTATCCTATGGGAGGCGTTGCAGAGGTTCGGCTACACCGACCGTCCAGAGTACCGCTCTCTCAGCTTCGTCCAGTACGGCACCCAGTACTGCGAGGTGCACGTGACAGTTCTCCAGCCACGTACACGCCCAGACTTGGAGCCCCTGACAGTGACAGCTTTTGGCACCCAGTCCGGAGACGCCCACCAGATTGCAGCTCGCAAGACCCTGCTACTCTTCTGCCAGCACCACGAGGAGGAGGTACGTGACACCCCGTGTCGCTACTTCCCGTTGTATGAGCACACCGAGGCACAGTGGCAGTACAGGTTGAGTGCTCTACAGGGACCGGACCAGCTTGAGGAGGACCCCACTGTGGTAGCGTCCGCTCGGTACATATTGGCCATGGACAGTCTGTTCGAGTCACGCCAGAGAGGGTTCGAGAGCAGTATCACCAGAGCTGAGGCAGCAGAGACTAGAGAGAGAGAGATCTCAGGGAGCAGCTTCAGCAGACCCAGACTCAGCTTGCAGAGGTCCAGGCACAGTCTACACAGACAGCGCACGTCCTCGAGACGACTGCACCGATGTGGGATGAGGACACGCAGAAGCTCACAGAGGTTCAGGCCCAGCTTACAGCAGCCCAGGCACAGCTTGCACAGCTTCAGACCCAGCTCACCGAGTCCCAGACAGAGCAGGCACAGATTCAGTCCACCCTCGAGGCAGCTATGGGCCTCTGGGAGGAGGACGCCCTGTACCTTATCAGAGAGGTTGACCGCTGCTACGTGAGACTTCACCAGGTTGGAGCAGGACCCCGTCGCAGGTTCACCCCGAGGATCGGAGGTCCCAGACGCCACCTGCACTATGCTTGCCCGACAAACTCAGAGGGTGACTCCAGTGACAGTGAGGACTCAGGAGGCGCAGGACCGTCACGAGGAGCACAACAGCCAGCTCCAGTTCCCACAGAGGTTGCGCCAGCTCCAGTTCCTACAGAGGTTGCACCAGCTCCAGTTCCTACGGAGGTTGCACCAGCTCCAGTTCCTACGGAGGTTGCACCAGTTCCAGCTCCAGCTCCAGCGCCAGCTTACGGTATTCTGTCAGAGTCAAACGAGGAGCCCTCAGAGGAGGAGGATGCCCAAATGGCAGAGGACGACCCTGAGCTAGAGTTACTAGAGGACCCTCTGCAGGGTGAGGAGGACACAGAGACCGATGGTGAGATGGATTATCCGACAGACGACGACAGTTACTCAGAGTCGATGGACGAGGACGACTTCCCAGAGATTGACCTATCCCCACCACACTATGACCTAGTGATGGAGGAGGTAGGCAACGTCGTCAACTTCTGGGTTAACGTCGACGACCAGCGAGTGGTGATTGACCCACCAGCTCAGCAGGAGCCAGCACCTGTTGCCAGCACTTCTTGTACCACCAGTTCACCACCAGCTAGCTCTTATGGCACCTCCAGCAGCTCAGTACCCACCAGCGCTTGTTACACTTGGACCACTGTTCTCGTACCAGCGAGTTCTTGCACCACCCACAGCTCAGCACTACCCAGCAGCTCCACAGCAGGAGTGGAGTGACCCTACGACTTGTACCGTGCGTGGCGCAGGGACCACGGCTACGACCAGTACTGAGGAGCAGCTATCTCTGATGGAGTCAGTTACCAGCAGCAGTGCTTGTATCCGTAGTTGGTAGCTAGCAGTTTGTAAGCAGTCCAGCAGATGTGTGTCGTTGTATCCTAGAGTACCATGTTGTCGAGTCCTGTTGTTTAGTTGTAACCGTCAAGTCCTCCTGTGTAAGGGCTTGGGTATGGGTGATCGAACTCTGTTATGATGTTTATGTATGCTGTGATGTTGTAATGATGCTGGATCTTATTATTTGTGTGTTAGAAAATCATGTGTTCCTGTCTTGTTGCCTAGTTTCAGCTTGTCTCAACCTCGACTTGTTCTCACCCTTCGCTATCCTCTGTCAACTTAACAGATGCCTCCCGTAAGGCAGTCTGCCCGAGTGCGGCAGCGTCGTGAACGTCAAGCTGCACACGACGAGGATGCCCCAGGGCAGGGCAATGCACGTGGATGTGGAAGAGGCAGAGCCAACAACCAGCGTGGCAGAGGTGGGGGCAGAGTTGGAGGCAATGACCAAGAAGATAAGGCAAGCCAGAACAATCAGAACAACCAGGACAACCAGAATGACCAGGAAGGCCAGGGTGAGGGTGGAAGTAATCAGCAGAACCAGAATCAAGGTGGAGGAAACCAGAACCGTGGCAGAGGTGGACGAGGTGGACGAGGTGGAGGTTTACCTGACCCGCCTGTCACCAACCTTGTCACCGTGATGGATAACCAGACTCGTCTGATGGAGATCATTGCTCAAGGACTTCTTGACCGTGCACCTGGTCCCCAGACCAAGATGTCAGAGTTCATGAGGCTCAGGCCACCGACCTTTGAGAATGCTGAAGAAGACCCCCTGGCAGTAGATGATTGGCTGAGAGGCATCACCAAGAAGCTTCAGGTTGTGAACGCCAATGACAGGGAGAAAGTCCTTCTGGCATCGCACCAACTCATGGGAGCAGCCAGTGAGTGGGGGACAACTACCATGAAGCTACAGAGGATCTCGATGCTATCACTTGGGATGAATTCCAGGAAGAATTCAGGAGGTACCACATCCCTGAGGGTATCATAGACATGAAGGCAGATGAGTTTCGCTCTCTGAAGCAAGGAGCCATGACTGTGAACCAGTACATCAGGAAGTTTATGAAGCTTGCACGTTATGCACCTGAGGCTGTGAGCACTGACAAGAAGAAGCAGGACCGCTTCAGGAAGGGACTAAGTCCTAGTTTGAAGATGCAGTTGGTCACTCACATCTATTCAGACTTCAACACTCTGATGAACCGTGCTATTCTTCTGGAGGATGCACATTCTCACATCGAGAGTGACAGGAATCACAAGTTCAACGCGCAGAAGTTCAGGCAGCAGGAAAGGAATCAGAGGTCAAGAAGCAACTTCTCTCAGAAGCCTAGGTACCAGCCAACCATGCAGTACAGGGCCCCATCGTCAAACTAGCAAAATGCAGCACCCTCTTACCACAACCAGAATCCCAGCAGCCAGCAGAGGAGCAGTGCCAGTGTTGCCCAGCCAGCTCAGAGTGACAAGAGGACATGCTTGACCTGCCGTGAACCAGGTCACATGATTGCCAAGTGCCCTTATCTGAACCAGAATCAGGCCCCAGCTCAGTCTCAGCAGCAAAGCAACACCAGAACTGCAGTGTCAGGAGTTGGACGTGGTGGACAGCAACCCTCAGGACAGCAGCGAAGGAACAATCAGACCTTCGGTCGAGGCAGAGTCAACCACATTGACACCCAGGAAGCTGAGGAGGCACCAGATGTTGTCCTCGGTGAGTACCTTATCAACTCCACTCTTGCAACAGTTTTGTTTGATTCTGGAGCTTCGCATTCGTTCATATCTTCAAGGTTTGTTGCTGCACATGGTTTTCCGACTGTTTTGCTCAAACAACCACTGATAACACGCTCTCCTGGAGCGAAAATCAAGTGTTTGTTGGGATGTCCCCGGGTTAAGATTCTTTTAAGTGGGGTAGTATTCCTAGCAAACTTAATAGTTCTCCAGTCAGCCGGAATAGATGTTATCCTTGGAATGGACTGGTTGAGCAAACATCAAGGCAATATAGCATGTGATACCAGCAAAGTCTCCTTAGTAAACCATCAAGGTATTAAGGTTGAATGTGAGCCAAGAAGAGTGAAGGCCACACCTATGGTATGCAGTTTGGAAGCCACACCACTGGAGGAAGTACCAGTTGTCTGTGAGTACCCAGATGTCTTCCCCGATGAGTTACCTGGAATGCCACCTGACCGAGACATAGAGTTCATCATTGAGCTCATTCCCGGAACTTCTCCAATAGCCAAGAGACCCTACCGGATGGCAGCTAATGAGCTAGCAGAGTTGAAGGAACAGATAGCAGAATTACAAGAGAAAGGTTTCATAAGACCAAGCTCTTCACCATGGGGATCACATGTTCTGTTTGTCAAGAAGAAAGATGACAGTCTCAGAATGTGCATTGACTACCGTTCACTCAATGAAGTTACTATCAAGAACAAGTACCCACTGCCCAGGATCGATGACTTGTTTGACCAGTTGAAGGGAGCCAAGTTTTTCTCCAAGATTGACCTGAGATCAAGGTACTACCAGCTGAAGATTCGAGAAGGAGACATACTCAAGACAGCTTTTGTCGCTCGCTATGGTCAGTATGAGTTTACAGTTATGCCCTTTGGACTCACCAATGCACCAGCATACTTCATGAATCTGATGAACAAAGTCTTCATGGAAGAGTTAGATCGGTTTGTCGTCGTCTTCATTGACGACATTTTGATCTACTCCAAGAGCACAAAGGAACATGAACAACATCTAAGAATCGTACTTGAGAAGTTAAGAGCACATGAGCTTTATGCCAAGTTCAGCAAGTGTGAGTTTTTGTTAAAAGAAGTCCCTTTCCTTGGTCATATCTTGACTGAAGAAGGTATTGCAGTAGACCCAGCTAAAGTTGAGGCAGTTACCAACTGGAAGCAACCCACAAGGGTGACAGAAGTCAGAAGTTTTCTTGGACTGGCAGGTTACTACCGCAGATTCATATAAGGGTTCTCCAAGTTAGCCAGACCAATGACTGCTCTGACCCAGAAAGGAAAAGAATTCAAGTGGACAGAAGCTTGTGAGAAGAGTTTTCAAGAGCTAAAGAAGAGGTTAACAACAGCCCCAGTGTTAACCCTACCGGATATATATCGAGATTTTGTCGTATACTGCGACGCATCTCAACAAGGTTTGGGTTGTGTGCTAATGCAAGATGGACGAGTAGTGGCTTATGCATCAAGACAGCTGAAAGTTCATGAGCAGAACTATCCAACACATGATCTAGAGTTAGCAGCAGTTGTCCATGTTCTGAAGATATGGAGACACTATCTTATTGGAAATAAGTGTGAAATATTCACGGATCATAAGAGTCTGAAGTACATCTTCACGCAGTCAGACTTAAATCTCAGGCAGAGGAGGTGGTTGGAGTTGATCAAGGATTACAATCTGGACATACAGTATCACCCTGAAAAGGCTAATGTAGTTGCAGATGCACTGAGTCGCAAGGCTCACTGCAACAACATCAAGCTACATAAGAGAAGACCTGAGTTACTGGCAGAGTTCAAGCAATTAAATCTTCATTTCACCCAGTCAAGTCAGATAAACAACCTGTATGTGGAACCAACTCTAGGAAATCTAATCCGAAAAGCTCAAGTGGATGATGAGGAAATACATGATCTCAAAGCTAAAACCGGAGTGGATAAAGCACTAGGATTCAGAGTAGATGATCAAGGCACCTTATGGTACAAAGATCGAATCTGTGTACCCAAGAATGGTGGGTATCAGCAGCTTATCATGGATGAAGCCCATAACTCCACTTACTCCATCCACCCAGGATGCACCAAGATGTACTTGGATCTGAAACAGAAGTATTGGTGGTCAGGAATGAAGAAGGATATAGCAGAGTTTGTTGCCCGATGTGATATCTGCAGCAGAGTCAAAGCAGAACATCAGAGACCTGCAGGATTGTTGCAACCAATACATGTTCCAGTGTGGAAATGAGATGAGATCAGCATGGACTTCATTGTGGGATTACCCCGCACTCAGAAAGGAAATGATTCAATATGGGTCATAGTGGACCGTCTGACGAAGGTTGCACACTTCATACCTCTCAAGACAGTCTATAGAGGAGACAAATATGCTCAGTTGTATGTGGATCACATACTCAAGTTGCATGGAGTTCCGAGCAGAATAATCTCAGATAGAGGAACCCAATTCACCTCCAAGTTCTGGAAAAGTTTGCACAAGTTGTTGAAAACCAAGCTGGATTACAGTTCTGCATATCACCCTCAGACAGATGGACAGACCGAAAGAGTCAATCAAATCCTGGAGGATATGTTGAGAGCATGTGTACTAGCCTACGAAAAGGTTTGGGAGAAAAGCCTTTCCTTTGTAGAATTCTCCTACAACAACAGTTATCAAGCCAGTCTACAGATGGCACCCTTTGAAACTCTTTATGGCAGAAAGTGCAGAACCCCGCTGATGTGGTCAGAAGTTGGAGAACGATCTTTCTTTGGACCGGCAATCATCAGAGATGCCGAAGAGAAGGTAGCTCTAATCAGGGAGAATCTGAAAGCAGCCCAGAGCAGGCAGAAAAGTTATGCAGATACCCATCGCAGAGATCTGAGCTTTGAAGCAGGAGACTATGTGTACCTCAAGGTATCACCGATACGAGGTACCAGAAAGTTCAGAGTCCGAGGAAAGTTGGCACCCAGATACATCGGACCCTTCAAGGTACTCAAGAAGATAGGAGCAGTAGCATACCACCTCGAGCTCCCCGAGGAAATGTCAGACATCGACAATGTCTTTCATGTCTCGCAGTTGAAGAAATGTCTGAGAGTCCCAGAGGAGATAGTACCACCAGAAGTGATGGATCTTCCACCGGATCTCCGTTATAAAGAGAGGCCTATCAAGATCTTGGATGTTGCTACTCGGTTAACGAGGAGGAATGCCATACGGTTTTGTCGCGTGCAGTGGAGTAATCATACAGAAGCAGAGGCAACATGGGAATGTGAAGACGACCTCAAGAAGGAGTTTCCCTACCTGTTCGAGGAAGAGCCTGAATCTCGAGGACGAGATTCCGTTTAAGTGGGGTAGGTTTGTGACACCCTGTGTTTTGCCCATGTTTAAAAATCACTAAAAAATTTAAAGTTTTTCAAATTTGAACAAAATTCAATCAAAGTAGAAGTCAATTTCATGCCAAATTTAAAATCTCGAATTTTAAATGTGCATCAAACACCTCCATGTGCATATTTGGAATTTTTCTTGTTTTTATTTATGTGTTCAGTTGGTGTTTGTTCCTTTGCAAATTTGAATTCCATTCAAATTTGAGCCAAACCAAAATCCAGAAAATATTTAAACGTTTTCTTTCCTTCCTGGGCCGCCCCTCTCCTTTTCTCTTTCCCGCGGCCCACTCCTTTTCTTCTTTTCTTTCCCGCGCCAGCCCGAGGCCCAGCTCTCCCTCTCTCTTCCCTCCGGCCCAGCAGCAGCCCAGCCCGCTCCGCCGCGCCGGGCCCCACCTGTCAGCGTCGTCTCCCTCCTCCTGCCACCACGCCAGGCGCGCCCATGCCGGCCGTCCCCGCCTCGTCGCGTCGCGCTACACCGCCGCCGCAGGAGCTTCACGTGCACACGCGACGCCGTCGTCACCAAGCCCCGCCTCGTCCCATCGTTTTGACTCACTCGTCATCCTTCCGCGCGGACCATCGACCTCGACCCCGACGACCGGCGCTTCCCCATGCCTCGAAGTCAGCCCAGCCTGGTCGCTGTCCCGTCCGCCGCACTGTGGCCGTCCCGCGCGCCCGTCATCGCGCGCATGGGCCTCGTCCTCCCTCTGGCACACCGTCGCATCACTTCTACTCGGGAGCGGACCGAGCCGACGACCGCCGTCTTGAGCCGGCGCCCAACGACTCCTCCTCGGCCGCCTATAAAAGGCCACCGAGCTCCGCGCCACATCCCTCTTCTTCCCCTTGAGCTCAATCTCGCCAGCTCGCGCTCAAGCGCCGCCATTGCCCCTTTTCCCCACCCTCGGCCTCAACTCCGGCGACCGCCCCGTCGAGCAATTGTTGAGCAACTAGTGGGCCTCCGTCCCCCTTTCTTGCTCCTCTCGCTCCCTCTCGCTCCCTCTAACCTCGTGAGCCTCACCATTTCTGCAGCTGAGCTGCAGAACATGGCGGGCATGGGAGGCTAGGGTTCCGGCCACCGCAAGCACGTCAACGTCGAGCTTCCGGCCTCCTCCGCCTTCTTCGAGCCCATGGTGAGCTTCCCCACGCTCACCTCTTTCTCCCGCGCCATTCGCTCTTTTTTCCCGTGCACGGACACGAGCTTGGCTTCGAGCTCCGCCACCCGCCGCCGCGCGACCTCGTCGCCGGCAGGCTTCCCGGCCGCGCCCGGCCACTCCGAGGCGCGCACCAGAAGTGTATTTCAAGCACTTTCCTTTATCAGAAAAAAATCCACAAAATTCCTAAAAATACTAGGTTATCTCCTGATCATTTTGCAACACTTATTTACTCCATAATAATTAGGATTATGTCTATGGTTAATTACTTAGCTTAATCCTATTTATTTCCTATGTTGCAAACTTGTAAAATCCATATCTTTTCCATTTTAGCTCCAATTTTGGTGATTCTTTCACCAAAATTCATCTAAAATCTTGACCTATCTGTTGTTACCAGAACCCTCGGTTGTTGGTCTCTATTTGGTCTTCATTTGATTTATTTGCTTGTTAGTTCAATTGTTTGATCGGTAGATTTATTCGCTCGTTGTTTACTTTTAATCAATAGAAGAGCAAGCTTTTAAGGAAGGAGCTGAGGATCCGGATTACGAGGACTTAGAGGAAGAAAACTTTGGTGAAGGCAAGTTCTAATCCCTTTGATCATATTGTTCCTATATTTGCAAACATCCAACTTAGAGCCCAGTTTAGAAATAAATATGCATGATGTTCAAATGTGATTTAAATGCTAGTATGCTCCTAAATACTTGTTGATTGGCATGCCTTGATATTGCTTATCCTGATTCCATTGTTAGACCTAGGATTCACTATCATTAATCCTTAATGATATGTTGATATGATATGCTGTTTAGGACTTATTACCATAGGTACTTAATTAAACTTGCTATACATACTTTTTGTGTGAAATGGTGTGTGTGTGTTTGATGGAGTAGGTGTGAATATGAAATGTGGGCTGGTAAAATGCTAGTGATAATTGTGCAACCCATAGTGGGGATTTCTTGGCGGGAGCAAGCGAGGTAGTCCTCAGTGGGGAGGGCTATCTCTGGGATGTGACTCCTCCTTTGATGATAGCTATTGAAGATGCTTGCTTCGGTCGTATAAGGACCGGTTCATGTGCCGCCTTGCCTAGCACCTTTCGTACAACCACATGCCTTGAATGGGAAAGGTTTGGAACCACACCCTACTATTGTGTTCACCCGGTACCCACCTGGAGGGCAGGAGTTACAGCGGAAGCCAGGAGAAGACTCGACGTAGCAGGCGTCGGGATCCGGCATATGGTGATTATTCAGGCCTTTCTACATGATGATGATGATATTGTGAAGCCTCTGGTTGCAGTATTTCCGTGGCGGTGCCGTGGTGACACCAAGTAGGTATGGGACCATTAGTATGCCTGTCCAATCCATGACGATGGGGAGGGCTGGTATGCCTTGTGGGGAATTGTGTACAACCTCTGCAGAGTTAAAAACCTATCATGATAGCCGTGTTCCACGGTAATAGGCAGCGCGAAAGCTTGTGCCACACAATGATTAGTATATCGGTGTGAGTTACTCCCTTGGTGTGTTTTTGGAATACTCTGGTGTGGAACCGTGCGCTGGTTTCCTGCCAGCATTAAAACTTGGGAACTGGCGAGATGGACTGCATCTCTCCCAGGGCCACAACCCCACTAAATACCACTGATAATCTTGACTGTAGTTTGTGAACTGTTTTGTTTTTCAAACAACCCATGCATAAAACTGGTTTTACGCTCAGATAATAAACTCTCAGCCTATCCATTGTTTATACCATTACATATATTTACCCTCGTTGTTAGGACTTGCTGAGTACCTTATGTACTCACCTTTGCTTTAATCATTCAGATAAAGAACCAGAGTACATGGAAGATGGTGATGAAAAGTAGGGTCCTGTCTGCACTCAAGATGCCTATGCTAGTGCCGTTTCCGTCTTCCGTTGTAGTAGTGTTTAAGTGGTTCTGCTGTTGCAGCCCACCAGGTTGGTGCTTGATGTAATAAAGTGGCATTTGGTCGGGTGTTGTAAGACCTTTTATGTATGAAGGCTTGTATGAGACTTGGTAATATTTATGTAAGTGATGACTCTGTGTTATTCATTATGTGTAAGTGTTCGTAGACGCTCCAGAGACTGATACGGTAAGCACTAGTGCTCCAGAAATAGGGTACGACAACAACGGAGGAGATCAAACGGCCATCGCTATCCCGGTTTCCGATGCGTTCCGACGCGCTGCTGATGTGGCCGGCCATTGTTCTCTTCCGGAACGGCAAGCCAGTTGCGCTTGCGGCGCGCCCATGCCTCTGAAGAGCCTCCATTATTTTCAATTCGCAGCTGGTTGCCAGTGTGTGAGCAATGCCATCTTGCGATGATCCTATCCTGCGCTGCTACGTGCCGCGGCCGATGTGGCCACTGATCTCCGACGCATCGCGTGCATTATTAAAGCGCACGTCGATCGCGTGTACGAGGTAGTAGCAGGGATGGTGGTGGGCTGGCGCTGGACTGCTAGTGGTGTGGCGTGGACAGTGTGCTTCGTCTAGTCAACAGTTGTTAGGCATGGCCAGCCAATGGTGGAGTGCCCAATCATACGGGAACAGGATTCCACTGCATGCACTTCAAAAGAGAAAGGATTATTCATACAGCAACGGGGAGTAGTGTAGACCGAGACAGCGGACGTGGGAGTAGGTGCACGGATTTATACATACGCACTACTACAAAATAACAGTATTAGAAGACTACTAGATGTAATATCTGCGTGTTGTGTGTATTGGCACGCAAATGCCCTCAGTCCTTCATTTTTAGGCTCCATGGCGTGTGATGGGGGTCAATCCTGTTGGTGTGAGCCTGTGAGGTAGGAGCCAACTATTGACAAGGACCTTTTACTACTTGATTTTTTTTTCTTTTATTGAAACTGACGGTTTGCATCACAACAGAGTTTCTGAATAACACTTTGAATATTGTTAGAACAGTGTCATTGCCAGGAACAGGAAGGGGTTAAATCAAACTCTTAAATTTATGTGTACAAACCACATCACTCTATCACATTGCCAAATCTCTTTTATCAAATTTTCTTTTTTCTGATGTATGGTAACCATCTCTCTGACTCTACCTAAAATGTATAGTATCAAAGTTTTCTCAGCTCTGTACAAACGGCCACTTGTAGTCCTAGCTGCTTACTGTCTTGAGGGCCGGGAACTACAATACTCGTAACTGAATCCCTCAGTCCTTTCGCCATCAAACTTTTCCAGAAACCAGAAAGAATCCAGAACAAGTGTTGTTACATTTTTAGGCTTCATGGGGTGTGATGGGGTCAATCCTGGGCGTGTGAGATAGTGGGCCCTTTTTTTCGTTACAGTTGGAGAAATGAAATTTCTAGTTAAGCATTCTACCAAGTGTTGGCACTCTTTTGTTGATATTGGCGGTTTGTATCACAACAGATTATCTGAAGACACTTCAGAAACTGTTAGAGAACACATGATCACGAACAGGAAGGGGCCCAATTAAATTCTTGTTTTGAACAAACCTCAAATCTCTCACCACTATCACATTGACATTGCCAAATTTGTTCAGTCAGAATTCTCTTATGAAATGTGGTAATCATATCTCTTTTACTCTATACATGCCATAGGCCTTGCCATTAGCTAGAAATCCAATATGTATGAAAACGAGTTGCATGTATGGTAAGAATATTCACCTGGATTCATGAAAAAAATATATACTGATTTTCCCAGCTGATATTTATGCAGTGCATTTTCCATGAAATCATTTCCCAAATGCAACAAGGTATATCTGTATCTTTGTTTTGTAGAAAGGGCCACTTGCAGCCCCAGATGCTTCTCTTGAGGGGGAACTAAAAAAGTGAAAAGTTCGGTTAGGGGAAGGGAAATTCTCATAACTGAATCTCAGTCCTTTCGCTATCGACCTTTGCCAGAAACCAGCACGAATCCAGAACAAGTCCCATTGATTCCAGATGAATTTTTGGCCGTCAGTTCCGTGACCTCCAAATGTGGAGAGACATGATGAGGTGATAGGGTAAGTGGTTTTAGCAGCGGTCGCGCTCTGCCCCGGCCGTCAACATCTTGGCGAGCCGCGAAAGCAGGCGACGAAGCTTCGTACCTTGATTGATTCAACCAAAGTGCACGTCCTGTTGCCGCCGGCTTGTCATCATCAACTTGGTGTACGTACCATGAATTCAGCGGCCAGCATTTTCTGAAACGAGCAATGCTACAAACCGCCATCACGTACCATTTCTTCACTCTGATTGTGGCTCAGTTCCCACTTATTAGTCGGTGATTAGATCACTTTGGACACATGGTCGGTAAGTTGACAAAGGGATCATAAGAATGTGGTAGATAATGTGTTGAACTGACCTTGCTCATTGGCATTACTAACTGGCTGACATATAGACCCCCACATATAGATTAACTTTTGCATTTCTCCTCGGGTGGGTCCCATCAAACACCAAAAGGTTAAAAAAGGCGGAGGGTTGAAATTATGGAGGAAAAAGAAAGTGTACTTCACAAATTGAAAAAAGGGACAAAAGAATCTCCATTTCCTTTCGGTGGGGACGGGGTTGGCAGGAGGCGAGTGTATATTATGATATAAGCACTTTTGTGAATTAGCTATTAATCCTCAATTGTAAGCATTATAATGACCACATAGCCAGAAATACTTAAATTTTGAGATGAAGGTGATTCTGTTGTACTACGGAATTGCATTGTTTTACTCGTGTGCCTGAACCTATGGGAGGTAGCAATACCCTTGGAACAACACATTACATGTACAAATTGCCACTCATTTAAGTAGTTCTCAGCCACACAAGGTGCCAGTGCCACACCATCAAGTTGGCAAGCAAGCCAAATTCCGGGAAAACAGGGTGCACATAGAGCGGTATAGGAACCGGGAAAACCGCTGGCCATGCATGCAAGCACCGACCTTTCAGCCCCAGGCGCGCGCGTGACATGCAACGGTGGCTGTTTAGTCGTTGGGACTCTGGACTCAGCCACAGCCAGAACGGCGGCCAACTTCTCAAGTTGCTCGGTGCGCGCGGCGATCGATGATATTGATCGTTCGGATCGGCACACATGCAATGCATGCACGCCTCGATCGATCGCCTGGCTAGCTAGCTGTTGCTCACTCTCCGATAGCCAATCGAGCGAGTTCCATGCATCACTTGCGCTCTACGCGTCGGTCCTGACTCGGCCGCCGCCGCTTTTGCCGTACGCCGCGCACAAACCCCAGCAATTTGCAGGGCACTACCGGAGGGTGCGGCGGGTGAATATTCCTCTGCTGCTCGGCTCGCTCTGTGCGTCTCGTTGGGAGACACAGCAAAAAGCGATGTCAAATTGTCAAGCCTCTGCAGAAACGTGCGAGTTCAGTAAGTGAGCTACTTGCTCTAGCTAGGCTACCTCATCATGAGAACTGTCTCCATTACTGACCTTTAAGCACAAAACATTCCACGAACGCTGAGGTTCTCGAGAAAATATCAGGCTCCATCGGTGCAGCTCGATCGAGCTGGAAGGCACCGTACCGTGCATATGATTGAGCTTGAGCCGACGATGATCAATCAACACTACCACTGCAATGGTCTGCAGCCGCACATCTACAGAGCTCGATCGGCGGCTGGATCGTGGGAGTAAAAAAGATGGATCCGGGACTGGGGTGTAATCATCAGGTGGTCGACCGGCCGACGACCGCTGGTGTCCTGTTGAAACGTTCCGGTGCATGTACGTACAGAGACGTATACAGGGGTTGGGAGTTGATCATCGAGCTGTAGGCGACCTAGCTCACCTACCAAACCCCTCACCACTCTTTGATCATCATCAGGCCGTCAGTGCATAGCTAGTCCCCAGCACTGCAAGTCTGCAACGCTGCATGCAGGGCACTTGCGGATCCCTTTAATTATCCCTTCCAATCGAGAGAAATATCGCATCACTCCTGCATTATACTGCTTGCTGTGCATCTACAGGTAGTTGCTACTGCTTGCTAGTGCGATGAAGGGCGTCTGCGCATGTCCACCCATCAACAACTGGACGGTCCACATGTGCCACGTCGGTATCACCGGAAGCACACCGAGTCGTCTAGTCTCGACCTGGTCTTGAGTGGCTAGACTGCGGTACAATTATTGTCCATTTGCAATGCCCAAACTTCAGGATGTGTTGGTTGGCCTGGACTCTGAAACGTGCGTCTGGGCATTCAGCAGCAACATGCTCCTTCAATAATCGGTTTAAATGGATGGCAGTCAGTGATCAACAATGCATACTTGCTAATTAGCTAATTCCCCTGGAGGGAGTAGAAAAAACGGTACTTACATTCATGTCGAAGAAGTTCGCCCACAAGTTCAGGGAGTAGAAAAAACGAATGCTATTCTCATGTCGAGTGCTGCATTGCAAGTAAAGAGGACTGAGCCGTATGAGAACCAAAACGAAATGTAATGGAGCTCGAAGATCATCAGGTTGATAACTGAGAACGGATTCATCATTTACAAGAGGCCGTTGAATTGGCTCTGTAATAGTAAGCATTAGCTAGATGACATTCTGAGAAGTTTTGCACGCAAACGCGACAAACCACAACATCTGTTACAACCTGATCCAACAATAATATATACAGGTAAATCATCCGAACCAGGCGAGAGCTACTTCATAAAACACCACATAAACAACAACAGCAGGAGCTCATGAACTACAAGGGATGAACAACAGGAAGCGTGTTTAGAATTACAATTGATCCAGGACCTTGCCCTGGCACACGTGGTGAACACATGGCAATTCATGTTGAGACATGATCAACAACCCACTTGATGCAGCATAGAAACACACTGGATGACATTCTTTTCTTTCGCTAGCGTGCGCCTCTCATTGCAGCCATACTATCTTCCATAGCAGCCATCTGCATCACAACACGGTCCCCTGAGTCTGAGGTTCCAGTTCTGTTAACCCAACTTGAATGCCTCGAATGCATGCCAGCTCGACCCTCCACAAGCTCAGATGGAAGACCATCTCTGCTGAGATCTGGGGATGCATGGGCGATCCTGCCCGCCTCTTTCTCATCAAACATGCCTCCAAGACCTGCTTCCAAGTCCCTAATATCAGCTGCTGTCCTTGGCTCATCCCAAGCTACTGGCTTCCTTCCCATTTCAAGATCTCCCGTAGGCTTGCCCATGTTGGGGCTCATGAAACCTCTAGATTGCACACGCGATTGTTGCAGCCCTTGCTCTACTGTGACTCTTGCCCGGAAATTGTTCTTTGAACGGGGAATAGCAGTGCAGAATATCTCTAGAAAGTTATTCAGAATACCTCTATTATATGGGTTAGCGCGACGATCATAGCGGTATCTGAAATTCTCATAGGTTGTCTGCAAAGAAAATGGAAGGATTAGCTAAGAATTGCACCTGCAGAGCTAAAGAGAACAGATGGAATCATCTAACGCCTACCTGGTTGGTGCTCATCAGATAGCAATGGAAGACAGACAGACCACCCACAAACCACACACAAAGAAAGCAGTAGCCAATCAGAGCAATAGAAGCTGGTGTCTTTAACATGGCCTTCCCAAATGATAAATGCTCAGCTTCTCTAATCTTGAACACATACACCCAGCAGAAAGCAAATACATACAGGCAGAGCAATGTGGTCGAGAATACAAACATATAGAAGAACCGATAATTACGCTGCATAGATATTCTGACAATTAGTCTCAACAAATTTGAAAAGCGGTCAACAGATAGATACTCTGGAAATCTAGCATAACTTACCAATCCTATACATTGGCCAACCCATGGGCAGTGATGATCAAACCGTTCCACACAGTTATTGCAAATGGAACAGTGTGAGCATCGGGGTGGCCTGTACAGCATGCAGGTGTCACAGTATTTGACCCTAACACTGATTCCATTTACAATAACTTCCCTTGTGCGGGGCAAACGTAACTGTTGTGGAGTCTGACCTCCAATTTCATTGGTCCCATCAATGGCTTCAGGTTCAGGAGGATGAGTATTACGAGGTATTATACCAGGATCTCTACCAGAAGTAAGAAGCAGCAGCGTCAAATCCTAGGAAACGAAATGAGTTCAGTTATGGGTCCATTCATAAAATGCATACACCCTTGAAAATAAAGCAGAAAATACATCAGCAAGTCAGGTGAGCTAATCAAAAGTAAGCATAAGGAAATAACCCAGTTAATTTTAAAGGGAAAAGCTTAATTGCTTATTGTAAGTAAGTAATGATATGACTGCAATGATATTACTATATTCTTACATAAATGGTGAAGACAACTGCCACTACCATCACTGAGATGCCCCAGTGATCGGGAAATTCATCCATAAGAGGTCTTGCGACAAACACACAGAAGATCACAACTGGTGCAATGATGAGGGACATAGTGAGAAAGATGGATCTCACATCAGGCCCAAATATGAATCTTCCCTGAAAGAGGAATTCCTGCAAACCGAAAAGATACAAATGTGAAATGCCATCAACAAAGTCTAAACAACTCCATTTTCTTTGAAACACGAGAAAACATGAAATATTTGTTTACACATAAGTTGTCTCATTTTTATTTTATTTTTTTGTTATAGAAATGCCTGTGTGCAGTATCTTAGCTAGGTACAGAACGAAAAATTAGATAGGCAGTGCCACAATGGGACGAATAGACCTTTTACTTGAAAGTTCAAAGTGAAGAAAATGTATAGTATCTTTGGTGTTCAGCTTGATAAATGTTTCCAGAATGCAATTGACCATTAAAGCTACAGAAGTGGACTAATGGAAACTTATGATTACTACAGCTCAAAAATTATAACATGATTGTTTCCTGATGCTCAAGATATAGTGATTACGTAATGAAAATATAATCATCAGTCAGTTCTGAACAATGCAAAGTGATAAAAGAAACAGTAAAAACTGCAACAGAAGATTGAAGCTATCTCCTCTTCCTGTCACCAACACTATCCCCAGGCCGAGCATGTGCCATTGCACTAGGTCATACGAAACTGGCGCACGTAAAACTAATTCTAATTTTGGTGGACTGATATGGTTCCAGCAGACCCATAGGCCACTGTCACCTGCCAGCTTTTCCGACATCTTAAGTGATGGAATTATGCTGACTAAGGAATCTGGTTACAAATAAGGTTGGGGATATGATAAATGAAGAGGTTTGTACGAATGTCCAGAAATGATGGTTATCACTGCTGTGGCATGTTTTGTTGTGTGGCTTTAACTTTATACAATATACTAATGCCCATTTCTTTTCACCGAAGGTCCTAATATTCCATTTCAAACTAGCCACTAGGAGCATCTTGAAGTCATCAGTTAATGAGCAAGGATTAGTTAATTCATTCATTATAGTGAAATCCGGTCATTAAAATGGTTGTTGGTGTGTCAGTACATAACGGGACCAAAACAATCTACTGACTGTAGTCACTGTACTGATCATAGAAATATTCTTCTCATTGAGCTCGCAACAATGACCATACAAAATGATGCTGAAAATGCAACGCGATCTTACAATGGCCGCATGTGCTGTAAATGATGGCAGGTTGATATGGCAAGGGTCAAATTAGCTATGCCTTATTTTCCTAAAATGGGACCAACATTTCGTACTAAGCACCAAAAATATTGATGCTCGCAGAAGTTCGCCGCTCCTAGCACAAACCATTTCATAATTATTGAATACACAAAGCAACCACGTGACGAGAAGAACGGGCATTCTATCACGAGAATTGCCAGCAATTCCGCCAGCATCACTCCAATCCACGTAGCATCACAGTAGTTACAGTGTTGTGAACCAGGCCCCTTGAAATTCGCCTAATCAAGCGATCGCCCAACCAACCAAACGAGTAGCAACGGGTTCGGTTCCAATCAACAGCTCGCTGATCACTACTGTATCTAGTGCGCAGACCATCCAGATCCGTACCTACCCTACGGCACGAGACAGCGATGGCGAGAGCGAGGAGGGGAAGAGAGATTTCTTACATTGCTTCCCCGCCAGACCTGGTAAACCCTAGGCAGCTCGCCGTCCACCGCGTCACCGCGGCCATCGGCAGCGCCGCCGGGCAGCGACGGCATGTACATCCCGCCGGCGCAGGGGGGCAGGAGCCCGAACAGCGCAACCCTCCCTCCTTCCCTCCCTTCCTCCTCGTGCGCGGCCGCTGGGCCGCCCGACCAGGCCTTCCCCGAGCGAGTCGCCTCCCGCCGCCCACGCGACGACGGCGCCGCCGCACCGAGACGTTCGTCCCCCGGCGATGAGGTGGAGGCGGCGGCGTCCCGCGGGTGGACGCACGCAGCGCGGATTGGGACGGGGATGAGGGGAAAGGGGGGGGGGGGGGTGGAGGAAGAGGAGGTCGTCGGGTTAGGTCGCGGGGTGGGCTCGGCGTTGGGACGTGCGCGCGTGTCGTGTGTCGTGACTGTCGTCTGGTCTGACTCGACCAGCGCGCGTTCGTTCGCGCCCGCGCATGGGGACGTCTCGGGGTGTGCGTAGCAGCGGCGGGCGCGCAGCTGGGATGGTGGGTGGGCCCGCGTGTTTTCTCTCGTTTCGTGGACCGAGCTCCCTGGTTGGGCCGGATTGGACCGAGAGGCTCTTCGTCTTGGGCCGTTCGGACGAGCAATCGCTTCGTCACGACGAGAATTTTTTTTATTTTTAATCGAATTTCTTATTATATTTTTATTAATAACCGCACGTTTTCAAAATTTGTAAAAGTAGCCACCTAGTCGCCCGAGGTTTGGGCGATTAGCCCTTGTCGCCTTTCTGCTGGGCGATAGCAAATACAAGTCGCTTGTACAAAAGGTGATAGAACCAGTCGCCCACTGAACGGGCGACAAGCCTTTAGTCGCCCAACCAAGGGGCGACAAGGAGTCAGTCGCCCACAGGAAGGGCGATAAGGTGTTTTTTTGGGCTAAATTTTTTTCCGGCGCAGATTTTTTGTTCCATAATTTTTTTTTCAATCGTAGTGGCATAACTTAATAAAATAGCAAACATGGAAAGTAATAAAATATCGTGCATGAGTACATATCATACAAAATAAAAACCATGTCACACACAAATGATACAAGAGATAGCTAATGCCTGCCACGTTTAGGGGGCACACCCTTAACAGTGCCAGGCTTAGGTGCCTTGCGACCCGCTCTCACGTGACCGGCTGAGTACGTCAACGGCGAAGGAGGAACCACCTGACGTGTGGGTCGACCTCCAGCAGGCGCTGGTGTGTCGTAGTACTGCTGCGAAGACTGTGTCATTGGTGGTGCGTCACCTAACTGCGAAGGACGAAGTGTGTCCTGCTGCCCCTCAGCCATGTACGCGTCCAGGTCGAAAGGCGTCGGAGATCGTCGGCCATAACGCTCGTAGTGTCCGGAGACCTCCTCGTCGTCGTAGTCGTAGTCATCCATCTCATACCCTATAAGAAGAAAATTGTTATGCAAAAGTTAACAATAATTTATACTATGAGGAGAACTTAGTAGTAGACCTTACCTGGAGCCATAGCTGGCACCTGTGAAGACGAGGCTGCAACGTCGCCAGTTGGTCGCCAACCACTATAGTTTGTACCTGCTCATAATGAATGATACATGTGAGTAAGGAAAACATGATTGTTTTGTAGAAATAATCATTTGAACGAAATAATATAGGATTTGACCTGTTGTGAACACCGGAGGAGGAGGAGGAGGTGGTGCTGCAGTCCTAGGAGTGTAGGCCGGATGCTGAAATATAGGTCGCTCCGCCCTGAGTGCTGACTGAGAAAGGTGCGGGACGGCATCGGTATGCCGGCAACAGGAAGTGCAAGAGTTGAGCCTGACGATGTCTGTGGCGGTGTCATAGATCCTCTTCATCGCAAGGGAGATCTCCTGTCCGGTAAACTGAATGTCCTGCCTCATGCACTGTAGAACTGATCCCGACTCCACGGCGATCCGCTGTGCTAGATCAATCTATTAAGAGGACATCGAGTTTAAAATGAGTATTGACATAACAGAAAATGATTGCAAAGAAATAAGTTAGTAAGGATAGTACCGCCAGCGACGAGGACTGGTCCCTGTGGGTCGGGTACGTGTCTCTCAGGGTCGGGATGTGGCTTTGTCGCACTGTGGGTGTGTGCGTGACCCTGGTCCGTGTGCGAGGGATGTACCAACGTAGGTACTCCTCGTAAGCCTCGGAGGTGAACGGCCTCGTCTCCTGTATGACGTCCGCCAACGCCTGACCCCACTGTACCACTCACGGTTCCATACGTGTCCACCAACTGGTGCCTGCCGCCTGCCCCTTCCGCGTGTAACTACATAAAGAGTGGAATTAGACAGAAAAAAACCAAATGTTTCATAGATTTAGTAGATGCAGTTGAATAACTTACGAGTGAGCTGACGGCGTAACAACACGAGGAACCGTCAACGGGAACGCTTGGTGACGACCGAACTGGCGCATCACCCGGTGAGGTGAGTACTCCTCGACGAAGATGTCGAAGACGAGGGCTTTCCGCGTAAGCCAGTACTCGCTGTCGAGCGTGCAAAACGTCGACAGCCCAGCTGGTGCTCGAGCAGCAACGTCCTCTGGGCTGTAAGGTGTCCAGCGCACGTCCTCGTCTCCTCGAATTCTGTCGAACTCTCAAACGTACTCAGGATAAGCCTTGTGAACCTGCAGGTTTGCCCAAGTAAGCTGCATAGAAATAAAACAAATCAATTAGATGTACAGAATGGAATAAAAGTGTACAAAATTAAATCACGCCAAGTGAGAAGAACTAACCCGAGCAAGGAGGACAAGAGGCCACCCACGTTCTACAGCCTTGTCCACATATTTACTTCATGTCGATGTTGCATTCAAAGGCACTAACTCCCAGTAAAATCTCTCACGTGCACGACTGACCATACCCATCAGGTTCAGTCCGTGTTAGTCTGTATCAAGCTGAAACAGCCGCATCAACCAATTGTGCACACCAGTAATTGTCCTCTCATTTGGCCTTGTGATTCCTCTATAAACTGATGGAAACCCTGACAGATCAACCCCCTCTACCCCATGAACAATATCCCCTTCTCCATAAAAAATTTGGAACACTATCTTATCTGACATACCTGTCAACCACCGAGATTCAAATTAACTACATTTTTTAATTGAAATTACTTACAGCCTTATAATACATCTATATCTATTAACTACTAATTTTTTAAAAATATTATAACTATCTTACATAGAATTATATGACAATTGTTTCTATTATATCTGAACTATTTATTTAAATGCTACATAATCTACAACTATATAAAAATAACGTTTCTATTATATCTAAATATTTATTTACATAATCACAAAAACTTTTTATTTAAATACTAGTAAATCTATACCTACAACAGTCGTATTTAAATATGAATACAACTATAGTATGCTACATTATTTATTTACATACTAGTAAATCTAGATCTAGCTTACAAGATATTACTTCTACTAAAACTACACTATTTCTAAAATAGAACAGTACATCTAAAACTACATTTCTAACTACTGTCGAAAAACTTACCGAAATGGCGACACGTCGAGCAGCACGCCGCAACCACCTCCCCCTCTCTTCTCTTCTCTTCTCCCCTCCCTCTCTCTTTTGTTTTTTTCCGAATTTTTGTGCAATTTAGGCCGAAATTCGCCCGTTTATAGGGCTCGGTTCCTGTCGCCCGACCGTTGGGCGACTGGGCCCACCACCCACGCGTCCCCGCGCCTTGTCGCCCGTTGAGCAGGTTATTTGAGAGGTTGTCGCCCGTTCGTCGGGCGACTGGGCCCCACAAAGCCGCGCGTCGCTCTTGTCGCCCTCTCAGCGGGTTATTTGAACCGTTGTCGCCCCGTCGTCGGGCGACTGGGCCCCACAACGCCGCGCCTCGCCCTTGTCGCCCAACGGGCAGGAGATTTTTTTGTCTGTCGCCCTTCGGATGGGTGACTGGGCCCCACCCAGGCAGCTCTGCCACTTTATCGCCTTTTCACTGAGCGACAGGAGTAAATCGCCCGTACCTCGGGCGACTAGGTGGCTAGTTTTGCAAATTTTGAAAACGTGCGGTTATTAATAAAAATATAATAAAAAATTCGATTAAAAATAAAAAAAATTCTCACGATGATGACGATCAGCACTTGCTTTAAGCGTTGAAAAAAAAATATAAAGTGCAGTCTAGGTCCCTAAACTATTTTGAGGTTCTCATCTAGGTATATGAACTCTTAAAATAAATATTTAAGTCCCTAAACTATTTCATGGTTCTTATCTAGGTTTATAAACTCTCAAACCAAAGATTTAGGTCCTTAAACTATTTTTGAATTCTCGTATGGGTCAATAAACGACTCTCAACATAAAGATTTTGGGCTAGTGCTCCACATCCATCACCGCCAGTTCCAGCCTAGCCCACTGCCTCCGTCAAATTGCTTCTTCACATGTAGTCTTTTGATCTAGTTGTCAGCCGCCATTGTCTACTGTCTTTGTAAGCAATCGGCACCAGGCCTTCATCCAGTCATGCCCTCGAATGCCTGAAAAAGGAGAATTGTGCTTGTGGAGGTTTGCATCTTCGAAAATCCTGATATTGAACCTGTCGAAGCGGCTAATATTAGCGGGTATTTGGACCGGTACGAAATGTTGCTTCTTTTGTATCACTCAAACCACCATAACAGCCTATAACCGCCAGTATAAGAACAACATTCAATGATAAAGTCGAACCTCCGTAAACCCGCGTAATTACCAAGCTGGCACGCCATGTCATCCTGATTCAGGTGCAATCCGCATTTTGGATAGCTAATTGGGTGCTAAACAAGCTAAGTTTAGAGACTCAAATCTTCATTTTTATAGTTTATGGACTCAGATGAGAACACTTAAGTAGTTGAAGGACCTAAATATTCAATTTAAATATTTATAGACCTAGATGAGAAACACCAAATAGTTTAAGGAACTGGAATGCACTTTACTAAAAAAAAAAAACACTTTGCTTCAAGCACGTGTACTTTGTTAACTCCACATGTTGATTAATTTCATCCTGACTAGACTGTTGCACACGACCAATCACCTACGCACGCGTGTTCGGCATTCCTCAACCGAAGTTGGCACCTCCCGGTGCACATTTGAACGGTGGAAAAAATCATCCGCCTAAAGCGAGAATTGGGTTCAACAATATGTCACACCACAAGCTATTCACATCGCACCACGTAAGCGTCACACCACTGCAAGTGCGTCTTTCCCACGATTATACACCGACTTTCTACACTCAGCTAACTAAAGCCGTGGTAAACCTTTCTGCATGTATACTTTCCTGATCGAGGCAACAGAGATAAAAGCTCTGCATTCACATCATTTTCACACGTCCCCGTACGCAAATAATGCTGCTGGGTTCTGTATCTGATCTTACCTTTTATCACACGCGTGATAAGTGGAGTGGAGAGGGACGCATGCAGAGCTGGCTAGCACGTACAGATTACCCCTTGCTCATATCTATGCAAAACAGATATGCGACTACAAGAGAAAGTACATATTAGACGCGCCGTTTGTAGGACTACTGGTGCGTATACACCATGTTTTTCACCAATGTGGTTGATGAATCATCAATGTACCAAACTAGCACCGCCCAACAGATGTATATAGTTGAGCTCATCCCCAAGGGCAAACCACACACAAAGCAAGCACTTCATTGTACTCACAACAACCTCTAGCTTCTCCTGTGTCATCGAGTTTGGCGCTCGCCTCAGCTAAGCAATGGCAGGAGGGTTCTTGTCCATGGCTCACCCGGGGGTCACCATCTCCGGTATTGCAGGTAAAGATGTCATCCCTGGAGAGTGACAGGCGATACAACGGCAGCAATCAGCTGGCTCGCCCCAGATTGCAATATATTTGGTTGAGCATGCATATGGTCATGCTCGTGCATGTAGCTTTTACACTTTTAGTTGTCTCTTTTTGTTGTTGTGCTGCCTGAATTGCCTTCTGTTTTATTTTGCACCACAGTGATGTCTCGTGTGCTTAGGCATGCGACTCACGCAGGACAAGAGGACAATTAACAGTCTTGTTGATCGAATTATTACAGTACTACCTTGTTTCTTCAAGAATTTTCTGGCCCCGTTGCTCTACTCTTTTGTTGGAGTATTTAGCTAGCACTGGCTGCTGGTGCAGCAGTTGCTCTGTTTCTGACCCACAGCGATCGGTTGAGTATATTTGCAGGACTATACATCTCCAGATATACGTTTTTTTGCATATGTCGTTTCCGTAACATGCATGACTGTCGCACTTTCTAGTTGGACTCATTTTGTGATATTTCCCTGACAAGAAACTGACATGACATATGTCCCTAACAAGAGTTTTCTTTTCTTTCTGCAGGAAACATCTTATCCTTCATGGTGTTCCTCGCACCAGTGTAAGAGTCGATTTCACTGTCTCGGTCATCGATCGCTTCCGACTTCATCATTTTCACGCGATCTCTGACTAAATGTTTTTTTTTTTTTGGTTGGTGCAGGACGACGTTCGTGCAGGTGTACCGCAAGAAGTCGACGGGCGGGTTCAGCTCGGTTCCCTACGTGGTGGCGCTCTTCAGCTCGGTGCTGTGGATCTTCTACGCGCTGGTGAAGACCAACTCCCGGCCGCTGCTGACCATCAACGCCTTCGGCTGCGGCGTAGAGGCCGCCTACATCGTCTTCTACCTCGTGTACGCGCCGTGCAAGGCCAGGGTCCGCACCATCGCCTACTTCCTCCTCATGGACGTGGCGGCCTTCGCGCTCATCGTCCTCGCCACGCTGAAGCTCGTGGCCCCGGCGCACCGCGTCAAGTTCCTCGGCAGCGTCTGCCTCGCCTTCTCCATGGCCGTCTTCGTGGCGCCGCTCAGCATCATCGTCAAGGTTGTCAAGACCAAGAGCGTCGAGTTCCTGCCCATCAGCCTCTCCTTCTGCCTCACCCTCAGCGCCGTCGCCTGGTTCTGCTACGGACTCTTCACCAAGGACCCCTACGTCATGGTAATTCGATCACCAACTGATCAATCAGTTGATTGATTTCATCACATTGTGAGACATTCACATATAATCTGGATGACATGATCGACTCTGTTCTGACCAAACCGTGCATGTATTTCTGCAGTACCCGAACGTGGGCGGCTTCTTCTTCAGCTGCATCCAGATGGGGCTCTACTTCTGGTACCGCAAGCCCAGTACGAACGTCGATAACGAAACGCTGCCGACGAAGACCGCCCCAGTCGCGCCGGTGGAGCTCATCGAGCTGCCCGCCGCCGAGACATGCAAGACGCCCACCGCTACGGCCGCCACCGGCACACCGAGAAGCCGGAGGTCATCGAGAGTGTCTCCGCGTGGTCTAGCATGGACAACTGCTGGGCAAGTGGTCGTCTAGCACTCTGCCTGCAACTGCAATCGATGGATGGATGCGTGTGTCGTTCTGATGAATCGATCGTGCAGTTAGTTAATCATCGGATTAGTCGTGTGACTAGCGTGAGTGCCTCTCTAATGAAGTGTAGTGAGTGAAGGACTAGTAGTTTGGGTGTTGCTAACAGAGCGAGCCTAATTAAGTATCCTCTGTGATAAATAGTGAAATACTATTACTAACAACCAAATTAAAGATGAGAAATGTTAAAAACTGAATGGAGTCTGAAGACTGCATGAAGGCATCTATCCAAACTTAGCATATTATCGTATCCTAGATACATGGTTTTTTTGTCCTGAACAAAGTACGGATCAAGAACAATAAACTAAATAATTTCTTTATGAACAAGAAAGAGAAGGGAAAAAGATTAAAAAAAAGGTTCAAAAGATGTACTAGCAGCACAAAGCAAAATTATCAGTTGAAACTTCATTTGTATCTTGCGATAATTTGCTTAGAAATATAGGTCCCCTGTACCAGCATACAGGGACCGCTTCAGCGCTAAAGGATTCACAATCATCTGTGTGTCAGAAGTTCTACTACCAGAAGAGATTGCTGATCAGTTCGACCTGGTTTAAAGAAGCGGCAGGTTAAAACTTAGAAAATGCATGAACAGAGGCGATGTGGAATGCAAGTATGCGAGGCTATACCAGATCATGTTATGCACTGGGAACTACGGCAGCTGCTGACGGCAGAGAAGAACTACTGGCCAAGGTTTGAATTATCGACGGTATCAATGAAATCGAGCCGCAGCGGTATGACCGATTTTCGCGAAAATCGAGAAAACCGGCCGGAAACCAGACAAAAATTTGAATTCCGAATTTTGAATTCAAAAACTCGAAAATCGACCGATATCGTCGAAAATCGACCGGTTTTCAGTGAAAATCGACGATTTTTACTGAAAATCGAGACAGTGAGAAAAACCTCGAAAAAACATGGAAAAAATGTAGAAAAAATCGTCATGACCTTTGCTAAATATTTCCAATATGCTTAGACACACATTGACAATATAGTATGCATAAAACATAGCACAAGTCATAATAACTACAACATAAATTGTCCGACATAGTTCATGAATAAATACGATATACAACATAGTTTTCAATATACTACACATAGTTTTGGACATATTACAACAACGAATACAAACATACATCTCAATACCATGGGACATCCGATTGTGGATTGTTCATGAAGTTGTACTCGCCGGCAGACATGATGTTAATTCCTTGTGTAGCCAACAACTTCGGTGAATTTTTTCTTTTTTTTCCGCCCAGAAACTATGTCAATTCCTTTTTTTTCTTTTTTTTCCACCCAGAAATCTTCGGTGAATTTTTTGCCCCATCAAACGAACTCCGATTCGTGTTCTTGTTCCACCAATCTTCTCCAAATTTCTTCTAGTTTATTTACATATTTTTTGTTTCAAATTTTTTAAAATTTTCAAATTTTTTCAAATTTCAAATTCGAAAATCGGTCGCCCGATAATCATCAATTTTGTAAACCTTGCTACTGGCACTATTAACTGTTTCAGCAGCCAACTCCCAACATATTACTACTAGCTAGTGATCATTTATATACCAGAGACAGAAGGATGATGAACAAGTCCGAATCATCTTATCACATACGGGGTCACCTTTTTCGCATGTACAGAATGGTCCAAATAAGGTAAATAGTAACGTACTAACGTGGCAACTCCAGACAGACTATGAATACACATGATCATAAAGTTAAGATCCATCAATCAGCAAGCACGATCATCCAGCACCCAGGCATCAAAACTAAAGTTCAAGCGTTATATAGTTATTAAGTGAATACAGAAACAGTGCATAAATATCAGGCGGCAACAAGGGTTCCATTTATACTACTGCACACCATCTCCATCACATTCGTAAGTCTACTAGAGCAGTGCAAAAGCACACACTTGTGCTCATTACCACTCATTGGTAGTTTGGGTTGCCTCCCTGACCTGGGTAGCCTGGAGCGCCGCCATTGTAGCCAGTATTGCCACCACCTTGGTAGTGGGGTGCGTTGGGGTTGCCTCCTTGGTAGGGGGGGCCTTGGTAACCCGGCGCACCACCTTGATATCCAGGGTTGGCGCCAGGGTAAGCTGGGCCTGGGTTCCCTTGGTAACCTTGGTTACCTTGGTACCCAGGAGGCCCACCCTGGTAGGCAGGACCACCTTGCTGGTAGTTAGCACCAGGGTTATTGTAGCCCGCTTGCGGGTTCGGCATTTGGGGCTGGAAATTCGGTGGGCCACCAGCAGCATGATGTGGTGGTGGCGGCGGAGGCATGCCTTGACCATGGTGCATCGGAGGACCTTCACGGGGCGGCATCTGGTTCTGGCCAGGTGGGGGAGGGCCATTGAAGCCCTGCCCCGGAGGCGCATCCCTATTCTGGAAATTCTGCATGTTCTCCCTTCTTCTCTCAAAGTTCCTTGACCTGTCGAAGTTGCGGGGCCTGTCGTTGCGCCGAGATCTTTCATTGGCACGGGCATTGTTTCTGACCCACTCTTCATGGTATTTCGGGTCATAAGGAACAGCTTCCCCATTTATGAAAGGTTCACCTGAAACAGAGTAAAAAAAATACAAATTTTCATATAGTTTGGTTCATTGCTTGCCATCACATAAACAAAATGGCTTTAAAAACCACGAAAATTCTGAAACTCACAATTAGTTGCCCTACATAGTTAAACAATAAAGACTTGATTCCATACAAAATAAAGTCACAATATAGTCAACCAACACAAAGATATGGGTGTTTTTCAGAAAAAAAGGAATGAATACATACAAGATGCTAAACACATCAAACCATTTTAAATGACTGGACAAAGTTAAAGTACGTCATGACATTAGCTTATCTATTCCACAACTGCAGCTCCAAACTTCATAATGCCACAGAAGAACATAGCAGACACATAAGTGGCAAGTGAATAAATAAAGGAAAGCAAAATTTCACAACACTGATGTTAATGTCATTTATTACTTCTGATCTAAAACATGACGAGGCAAACTGCTCAGTCTTACAAATCTACTTCAATAATGTCAATATGAACAATGAGGACATGCAAAAGGCCACAATCCACGAATGAACGCAAATGATAGTATGAGCAGGCCATATATCTATTCATATGTTATCATTACCTCCGTAGTCCTTATTTTTCACGTCCAAGTATGAATCAGGAAGAACCCAGCGGACCTTGGGCAGCTCTGCAAATGAATGAGGCATAAGATCCAAGCAGGAACATTAAATAATTCAAAGCGTAAGTTCATGTTGATCACATCATGACACCATACCTTTAAGCTTGTAAGAAAGTTCCTCAGATACAAGAGCACCAAAGGCAAAGTAATGACGTGTTGACACAGAGTATATCTTCATCCTCGCCTCTTCCTCACTGAAACATAGAAATGGTTACAGATGCAGATACTGCACATATAAAATTGGAGAGAAGTACAGCGTTTCTGTCAATTGATAATTGCACAGATATTTTCCCTACAAAACATGTATAAGATCCCAACGTCCTAATCACAACAGAAGAAACGGACCGAATCTAAGACAACACATCCCCACTTCACTAACTTGATAAGATTCACCACCCACCAAAAGTTAGCAGAGCGTCACCATTTACATAACCTATGCTCACAACAGACAAAAAAAACAGCTAACAGTGTGATCATACTTTGTACGAATACTCAAAGATCAAACCAATTTTGAACACCACTAATTCCTAGATTAACACAGATCAAAATGATAACAGATCCAGTGAGCCTCAAATTCCACTCAATTAATACACTTATGTTGCACATCGAAGCACCACAATTACAGATGAAACACATCGACATACTAAACAGGAGGAAGCTGAGGAAATAGATCCGGCGATATATACCTGCCGACGACCTGGGCAAGGGTCTCGATGTAGCCGCGGATGATCTCGTCGCGCGTGGGCTCAGGGCTGGCGGGGTCGCCGGGCGGCGGCTCCATCACGACGAGCCAGTGCTCGAAGTCGCACCCGTCAAGGAGGATCGTCTCCTTGGGCGGCCGGTTGCTCCAGTTGGGGGACGAGTCCCGCAGCGAGGAAGTCGCCGGCTGCGTCGCGTAGCCCCGCGTCGCCCCGCGCGCCGCCCCGGCAGCCGCCGGGAGGAGGGACGCAGCCGCGGCGAGCGGGCGGAGGAGGATTGGGATGCGGCGGGAGGCCGCCGCCGGGAGCGGCGAGAGCGCCGCCCGCGAGAGGAGGAGCGCTCGCGACGCCGTCGCCATGGTGGGCAAAACCCTAGCTCGGGGACGAGACGGGGGAGGAGATGCGGCCGCGGCGGTGGGGGGATAAGGGTTTAAGCCGTAACCTGCGTTAGTGGTGAGGTTGTTATAGCGGCGAATGGGGTTGGTTTGTAGGGGGGCGAAAAATATCTGGAGAATGGCTGCTAGATCTGGGCCTTTTTGGGCTTTCTGTTGACAAATGATGAGAATTTTGGCCTACTCGGCCTCCTAAACTTCTGTTAAGTTGCTCCCGAGACATCCGTTGTTGATAAGCTGCATCCATAGGATCAGCAGCTACTCAAAACCAACTCAAAAAAAAAAAAAAGCAGCTACTCAAAACTTAACCGAGCTTTTCCTGTTACGCCACGCAATTTTTTCATATGCTTTAAATCATCATCATAATTAATTTCAAAGGAGATGTAGCAGTCGAATTCCAAAAAAAACCAAAGAGAATATCATGATAACCAAAGAGAACATGATCGATTAGGTTCATCATAAATCACAAGGCTCCATATTGAATTTGTGCGAAGGGCGGATATTGATCACCAGACTTAGACAGGGACAACAATATATTATGATAACCACTGGATTAGATGTGGAAAGTACATTATTTTCTCGCTCAAATTCAGCATCAAATCGTTCAAAGGTCACTCAGAGAAAAACTAAGACATCTGAAGAAGCAAAGTATTTGGACGCCATCGCTTCACTGCATCTCAAAACGCTTGGCAATTATCACGCTCATGTCAAGAAACCTCTGGGCACAGTTGGCAAGGCAGGTTGATTCTCCAGAGCTGAATTTGCTTCCTGGAGTGCTCGTGATGCATTTGTCCCAGCACACACTTGTTAGCTTGCTTACCGTCTCACCGATCATCGCCCTCTGCTGCTCTTGCTGAAATGTTACAGAACTCAAGGTAAGAATTTTTTACCCATTTGCAGAAGACAACAGACATACGTATATGTTAACCATCATATGGGGGACCAAAGTAGAGATAGATTGAAAGAAAATAGGCCAAAAAGAAAAGAGAGAAAAAAAGGGAAGAATCAACAAATAATGGTCTTTGACCTTGCTCTGCAGTGTCGTTGCATACATGGAAACGTGGATAAAATATATATATATGAAATAGGAACCCGTTATAATTTCCCATTTTATGCACATCAAGAGCATAATCAGATGCTGACAACTGGGTCTTTTAACTTCTAATTTCTAACTCTTGACAATGCCAGATACACATCAAACATGTTTGCATTGTTACAAACTTTGATGCTCATACATCTTTAAATGAAACCAGGTCAACAACATGTGCATAAACAAACATCCCTTCGAAATACAAATGGTTGGTAACTAAAAGTATGAATTTGACAATCTTGAGCAGCAACACTAGTGTGAATAATACAAACCAGTAACGGATGCTCCAACACAACAACAGGCAGAATGGAGCCAGGAATATAAATTTCATTCTCGTGATGCGCTAGCAGTAGGAAACGACACTCTGTGCTAGGATATTGTTCTCATAGCTACATCATGCAAGGTAGAGACTTTAAAGCACTGAAATCAAAATTCAGAAACAGATCTAGCAACAATAGAGTAACAAAGCATCAAGCATCTCAGATAGGTGGAAGCTCTGCAACAGTAGCTTTATAGAATGCGGCAGGACTTGGATTAAATACAGTCTTTATAGCTGCAGTGACTAAATTATGGCATCCCTTGAAAAGTGTTACCTGCATATCTAAAGGCATGTTCAATATTTCTTTTTACTAAAATACCAAAATTATCTAATGTGAGGTCTAGTTGGCATGACGTGATGATTCAATACTCACGGTAGACATGGATTTATTAAACTGCTTTAAAGATCCCTGACCATATGGTACAGAATGGTCAACCCAAGAACATAAAATGGTGTTGCTGAGTAAGGATCCCACTAAATAATCTAGGTTAATTACTGGATCTGGACTTCTTACTGATTGAACGCCACAACGGTAATTTTGACATCACCAAGAGTCTGAGACTACGATTTAGCATATTTATGGAACAGCCAAGCAGTCCAAGCTAAAGGATCACTTGAACCAAATCTACTCAAGTCATCACCAGCACAGTTCGAGAGACCCAGGACTCAACATTCACAACATAACGCAGCAAACAAATCGAGATATTAACCAAATCTAGATTAATTACTGTATTTTTCACTTCTCCCTGATTGAACGTCACGCTAGCAATTTAGACATTCTAGTGAGACTATGATTTAGCATGGCATATTTATAATGGAGCAGGCGAGCAGAAAACCTAGCACAGCATTACAAGCTAAAGGTCACTTAACCAAATCTACTCAAGTCATCACTATCGCAGCTTGAGGGACCCAGCATTCACAACATAACCCAGCAAACAATTCCAGAAATTAAACCAGCATCGCTAATCGATTGAGCCTCATAGCACGTCAAATGACAAAGGGCATATCGCCCCCTCATAGTGCCTCTTAAGACTAAGAGGTGCATCGACGAAGAGACTGTTGTTGCAAACAAAATTTTGCATCCCTGTACACGACCCCATAGCATAGAAGTCACACCAGCGCATCAGCATGCATTGAATCTGTGTTCGGCCCCTACTCGCAATCTAATGAAGTAGTTCCCGCGAAATCAATATCAGCATGGCCAACACCAGCAGAACAAGGGCCTTTTTGTAAGTAAGACAGGGAGCACAGCCAACACCGCATAACAAGCAAGAGTTCGAAGTTCTCACCTGAAGGAAACGCTGCATCTCGGGGGAGTTCTCCATGGCGCGCGCGCTCCCTGCCTCTGCCTCGCTCGCAACCTAAAACCCTAGCGCCGTTTTTGGCTTGCGGAAGGGGATGGGGAATCGTCGAGAAGGGAAGACAGCGCCGCCGGCTAATAATCTTGTGATGAAGCTGCGGGTTAGGATCCTCGTTGGGCTGGACTCACCTAGTTGGCCCAACCCATTCATTATCCGTGTTAATTGTGAATTTCGTTTTTTTTTTCAGCCCGTTATCAATCTGGGCCGCAACGGAGCAATCCAACCCGAGAGGCCGAGAACGGCCACCAGACAGAATATTCTCCCCTCAAAAATAAAAAAAAACAGACAGAATATTCGTTTGCCCATACGGAATATGCTACCGAATAAACTCCCGCCACGTCGGCACATTCCGCGCGGCGTCTCTGTCCCGCGGCCGCCGGTGGCGACGGTTGCGGGTCTAAAAATATTCAAAATCATTCGGACACCGGCCGTGCCAAATCAGGAAAAGTGGGGAGCCAGCGAAGCGGGCCGCGGAGGAAAGTCAGAGCGGGATGGCGCCCCCGGCGGCGACCCGCGCGGCGGCGCTCTGCCGGATCGCGGCGTGCGCTTCCTCTCCGGCCTCGGCCGGCCGGAGGCTGGAGCGTGGGCGGGAGCCGGAGCTGGCGGCGTTCGCGCTGGCGGAGCGGGGGATGGTGGTGGGGGGCCACCGCGGGATGGGGATGAACGCGGTGGGGGCGCCGGCCGGGGCACGGGTCGGAGCGGCGAGAGAGCGGGAGAACACGCTGCTGTCCTTCGGCCGCGCCGCCGAGCACGCTGCCGTCGCCTTCGTCGAGTTCGACGTTCAGGTGTGTGTCTCTGTCTCGCTTCGGAGCTAGTGCTAGCTTGGAAATTGGAATTGGGGCTGTGAACCTGTGGTATGCCGTGGCATTGCCATGCGAGATTGGAAGATAGGAGTAGTTTGGTTGATCAAGAAATGTGGCCCGGAGTGGTTGCAAGTTGCAACTAGCTAGCTGGGCAATAACTTTGATGGGACCCCTCAAGAACAATATATGTGTGCAACTTGTCCTAGTTGTATGCTTGCAGCGCGCTATTCACATGCAATTTATTTTGGCTAGCCAGATAAATGCAAGTAGTTGTGTGCATGAGGCGGTGAGGCTGTCAAATGAAGTTGATTGATTGTTTCCCAATATGGTGATGACGGATGAACTTTTAGTGAATGTTTTTTCAGTGCTAAAGTTCTGCATAGCGCAATTGTCAATACTTCAAGCTGTTCATTACCATTCAATTGAAATGTTTCAGTTTGATACTTGGCATTGTCAGTTGTCACTGATCTGTTGTTTCTCTATGTACAAACATACTGATTGAATAAACCATTAAACTCGCCTTGATTTACAGGTTACAAAAGATGGTTGCCCAATAATATTCCATGATGACTTCATTCTAACACAAGGAACAGTATGTTCATTCGATCCATTCATTTCTGATTGTGTACCATTGTATCCACCTCTTGTTGTAAAACTCTCTAACTGAAACTGAAAAATTGCAAGGTGTGTAGGAGGCCGTATATGAAAGGCGTGTAACTGATCTTCTCTTGGACGAATTCCTGTCGTATGGTCCACAAAAAGATTCTCGCAAGGTACATTCATCGTTTTTGTATTGGCAGTTTCTATGCAAAGCCCATAGATACATTGTAAAAATGCTAGTAGATTCACTATCACTTGTATACTTCCTTTCAGGTCTCCAAGCCTTTACTTAGACGGACAGGGGATGGTAGAGTCCTTAACTGGAGTGCAGAAGAAGATGATTCTCTTTGCACATTGCAAGAGGTTTTTGAATGTGTCAGTCCACGTTTGGGATTCAACATTGAGCTAAAGTTTGATGACAACATTATCTATCACAGGAAAGAACTTGAGTGTGCGCTTCAAGCTATATTGAAAGTACGCCTTGATGCCCTTCTTAACATAAACTCCATGCAATATCAATCAATTTTCTTCCTGACAATTCACAGACATATTGGCACAGAAAGGTTGTGGCTGATCACCATAATGATGTCGGATGATTTTGGCAGGTTGTTGTTCAATATGCGAGCAAGAGGCCAGTGTTTTTCTCAACTTTCCATCCTGATGCAGCTCGGGTGATGCGGGAGCTCCAAAGCTTATACCCTGTAAGTATGATTTGAAATCTCTCTTGTTTATTTCGCCTGAAAAGTTTGGTGGCATTTCTCAGTATGTATAGTACCTTGAATAGCACTGGTTACCTGTGACACTGCCACAAGGGACGGTCCTTTTAAACATTGACGGGCAGACTTCCAAATTCAATTTTAGTACTTCGACTTTTTGAAGAATAATAGGAACTTGCAACAGTCTTTCCAGTACCCCACTGGTCAATTAGTTACATGGTATAGGAATATCTTGAAGTCATCATTTACTTAATGAGACAATGGAACCATGAGATCAGTAAGTGTTTGGCCTATCAAATAATCAATTATGTGCAGAGTGGATCATACTTGGGTTCCTGCAGTCTTTAACTACAAACAAATACTTTGTTGACTGTTAGTTATATAGTTTTTACCTCCAATTATAATGTGCAATAAAATTACTGGCTCGAAAAAATGTTGCTACGCAACCTCGGAGTTACCATATCCATCCCTGGTCCATTTTGCATCAGGTACTTTTCTTGACTGAAGGAGGGACCGCGAAACACAACGATTCAAGAAGGAACTCACTGGACGAGGCTATCAGGGTATGCCTAGAGTATGGCTTGCACGGGATTGTGTCAGAAGTAAAGGGGGTTTTCAAGAACCCCTCTGCAGTCTTCAGAGCACAAGAATCAAACCTTGCACTTCTCACATATGGGCAGCTCAAGTAAGAAACACGTATATATCTTGTTTCTTGTGGCACTCCACCACTGTCTTTTTCCCGCAACCGTCTTACGGCCTTCCTGTGTTTCTTGGTTGTGGATGCAGTAACGTGTCAGAGGCCGTTTACGTCCAGTACTTGATCGGCATAAATGGCGTCATTGTTGATATGGTGAAGGAGATCTCAAACGCCGTGGCAGATTTCAGTAGACAACCCCGGAGTCAGAGCTCGTTAGGCAGCGGTGTTAACAGCATGGACGGTTCAAACCATGAGGCCTTCTCGCAGCAGCAACTGGGGTTTTTGCTCCGGCTTATACCTGAATTGATTGAGCAGCCACACTGAAAGATTCTTGAAGCTTGTGTGCCAGGGGCTTTTCATTTTTTGACCCTGCGAGCGTGTATGCCAGGCTTTCATCTTCATTTGATTCTTCAGAAAGATGAATTCATTTAGCCCCACTTTGACAGGTTAGGCGGTATACCGTATATATATAAACGATCCCACATAGTCAAAACCCATTTCATGTATTGCCGATCATGGGTCATAGTGTTGTTGCAAGATATAGATTCATAACATTTGTCAGCTAGTACATTAACAAGTTACTGTTGGAAACATACCAGATTGTAATTTGTTGCTCTTGTGGGTAACTTGGAACATCCTGTCACAAAATCAAAGTACACAGGCACGTAAAATTCAAAGCATGGTGAAGAATGATTATTCCTGTTGCAAGCATTTGTACAGGCAAAGCTCGCGACGGCCTATCTCTTGTTCGTGTCATTTAGTTTGCACCCCGTCATTCTTCATGTCTATACTCGCGGGGTCTACTCGCGGGAAGGACTCACCCGCCTCCGGGCAGGGCAGAGGCGTGAAGGCTCGCCGGCGGCGGCGTCCAAAGCGACTGCCCTGTTCCAAGACTTCCAGCGAAGGAGTGAGGCTAGGCGGCGGATTTTTACAATTTGGCCCTTTTTGAAAAAGTTTTTCACAAATGGACCCCTGGGAAAAACATGTCCAGAAATGGACCCTTCTCTGAGCGCCGTGTTATTTGGCGCTCAGGTCCAACATCTGGGCGCCGAAAGAATTGGCGCTCACATCGTCCACGTCAGCTGGATGGCACGCGGCCGCTCTGCTGACTTGGCGGGGGGTGGGCGCCAGATAATTTGGCGCTCAGGGGGTGAGCGCCGCATCCTTTGGCGCCCACCCCCGGGCAACAATAACGCCCGCGGGCTTCTCTTTTTTTCCTTCGCTCACTTTCTCCTCCACCCGAAGAACACAGCCCGCCGGCTCTCTCTCTCTCCCCCATTCATCCCCTCCTCCAAATCTCCCAAATCCGGATGGTTTGAGCCCAAATCTTTTGGAGAAATTTGTTCCCGAAGGTAATCTCCTCCACCTCCTTGAATTTCATCCAATGGAATTGCTTGTATGGCTCTAATTTGGGGTAACCCTAACCCTAGGGTTTGAGGTTGAAATTGCTCGATTTGTTAGGTTTGGTTGTTAGATTTGCAATGGGAAGTGTAATGTTGTTGATATGTTGATGTTTGGAAGGTTCGGTTGTAGTTAGTTTGATTAGTAGCAATGAATTGTTAGTGGGCATGTTAATGACATAGGGTTGTATGCTTAAATTAGTAGAGAATGAAGGTTTGTTTGATGATTTAGAGTGATTGGAGGTAGTTATATATGAAGTGGATGAGATTTGCAGTACGAAATTCGGTAGGGTTAATTTTGATGTTTATTTTGATATAAACAATGCTAAATTGGGAAATGTTTTTATTTTTTTGTTGAAATGGATGTAGATGGCTAAATGTGTAAGAGTGCATCATAGAGGTTCAGTTGTAAGGACAGAGGATGGTAGTGTTGATTTTGTTGGCATGACAGAGGTTGTGTTGCTTTTTGTTGAGACACCATCTTTGTGTAGTCTTTCATCTCGAGTGAGACAACGTTTGGGATGGACGGAGGAGGGTGTTAAGTTGGATTTTGAAGGAAGGATTGATGTGGGTTCGTCGAATGGGCCACGCATGAAGATAATAGCTCCAGTGGGTAGTGAGGAGGAATGGCAAGCATATGTTGAGATTGTTATGAATTCAGAAGTTCGAGCTTTAGATTTGGTGGTTCGGAAGGTAGTGGTGGATGGAGGCGTAGGTATTGGTTGTTCGAATGAAGTAGAAATTGACCTAACCCAGCCATCACAAGCAAGTGTGCATGACGGTTTGGCACGGAATTCTGCAGCAACCGTAGTGATGACTGATTCGGTTGGAGACCAAATGCCTCCGATCGTTCCGAATTGTGGTGATGATCGTAGGGATGAAACTCTGCCGGACATTGAAACGGTTCCTCAAGTGGCACTTAATGAAGTAGTGGCACGTAATGAAGATAACTATGGTGTTGCTACCGATCTAGTGGATGTCCCGGTTTTTGGTGATGATACAAATTATGAGGAGGAGAGAGCGGAGGATTCGGATGATGATCGCCCTATCGGTGGATTGGCAGAATGGGAGAAGGAAATGTTGAGGCAAGTGATTACGGACCGTGATCCATTGGTCCCTGATTGTCGGGATTTGAGCCAGGGTCATAGAGCTGTTGCTGATGGAGAGGAGACCGAGAATGTTGTGCCACGGGTAGAAACAGCTGAAATAATTCAGAAGGGTATTATCTTTCAGGATATGGAGTCAATGAAGATGTGGTTGAATGAGTACTCCGTGTTGCACTGCCGTCCTCATAGTGTGAAGCATTCTCACAAGCAGCGACGGTTCATTGTTGTGTGCAAGCGTGGTTGCCCTTGGACAGTACGCGCTCGGAAGACTCGTCATGCGAAGTGGAAGATTACAAGTGTGGTGCAGCCTCATACTTGTGGCTCTGACAATCCGGATGACAGCCACCCACAGCTGAGCTCCAAATTTATTGTTCTCTTGTGCATCACTACCTAGCAGAGCATCCTATGGGCCAAAGCTTTTTTCGACGCAGTGCCTGTCAGAAGCACCAATGCATCAATGCACTTGCTTTTCTGCATCGATGTGTCCGGTGGCCATCAATTCATCAGAGCATCCAATGCCCCAAAGCATGCATGCCACAAAGCATGCGTGACTGTCTCAATGCATGCATGCCACAAAGCATGCATGACTGCCACACAGCATGCATACTCTCTCTTTCCAGACGTGCAACTTTTACTGTCGTGACGACACACATTTATTGTTTTCGCATGGCGACACATCCATTCATGGGCAACTTTGCAGAGCATCCGATGACATCTCCTTTTCTTTTCTTTGTAGTCTTCGTCTATAGACCACGTTAGTTATGGCTATAAAATGCACACATCGTCTGTCCGTTAAACTCAACCACTTCGCAATATAACCAACACCGAAATTCCCCCCATAGCTATGGAGTTCCCCAACGACCCACCCCACAACAAAGAGACGTTACCTCTCGGAGATGGCTTCATCGCTCCTATGTGCCTCTGTGGCACTCCATGCAGGCTAGTGAAGTCACTCGTTCTCGGTGATGACTACGGCAAAAGACTTTGGATGTGCAAGAACTACCAATATGACCATTCGCAACGTCTTTCCTCTTCCGATAGGAGATCAAGGGTAACTACTTGTACTTCGGCATTCTCTGCTTCCACCATTGATTCTTACTTACTTCATAATATTGCAGTCCCCGCCGCCTCTGTGTGAGTTCATCCAGTATGTTGACACTGAGCAGACACCAGAGGATATAGCCCATGTGTACCGTGTCGCTCAACGTGCAAGAAGGCATTGGCTTGATATGGAAGCTGAGGAAAGTAGAGAGGAGGAACGCAGGAACATGAGGCAGGAGAACGAAGAGCGTCGACGCAAGTACGAAGCGGAACGCAAGCAAAGAGAGGAGGCGGAACGAAGGCGCAAACAAGAGGAAGATCGGCTTGCTTATGAGGCCCGCGAGGCCGAAAGGGAGAGGATGCGCGAGAGAGCTCGCCGCGCTAGGGCAGCAGGTCCGGATGCCTTCAGAAAGGGGAAATATCCCCGTTGCACTCAGTAGACACCTCATATGTCATTCCACCTCATAGAATACTACGTTCACTGTTAGTGAAATTTATTTCCCTAAGGCGTGTTAGGAGTAGATCGATGGACACGTAGCTTTGTCATGTGCATCGAAACACGCCATTGTTCCCTCCTCATTCTATGTATGTTGCGTCCTAAGTATCAATGTTGAAGGCGGGTTCTTCTGCTTTTATTATTTTCATGTCCATTCGTTGTCTGGTTGCTATGAATGCGGACCAGTCCTTTACGTACATGCAAGTAATCGAGACAGGGCCACAATAAAAAGCAGACAGCGCATGCGGCCCTTGTTTCGTTGTCACTGGTGGCAGGCAGCGTATGCAACTAATGGAGGCAGGGCCACAATCAGTCACTACACTCCGGTGCCAGACAGGACATCGCATGCACGACCACACACGACCACAGTAAAAGGAGGCAGCGCACCATGATTGCATCAGACAACGCGGAGCATCCTATGCTTCTCAATGAAAGGAGGGCATGCACGACCAGACACGACCACAGTAAAAGGAGGGCATCCAACGACCACAGTAAAAGGCAGGGCCACAATCAATCACTACACTCCGGCATTCTTCTCCTTTTATCACTGCGTCAATGAAAGGACCATAATCACTGCATCCACAGCAACACGCAGGACATCCAAGGACCATGTAGTCAAAAAAAGAAATGTGACATTGATAGAGCATGCATACGCGAACAGTGACTCTACTGCATGCATCACTACCTCAATGCAATGCATGCATCTCTCTTTTCAGACATGCAGCTTCTGTGACTCGTGAGGAGTGAGCAAATGAGAGGAAGAGGAGAAAGAAGGAGAGGACTTCTGTGTGCCCGGAGGTGAGCGCCAAATGGTGCGGCGCTCACAGGCTGGGCGCCATATATTCCGGCGCTCAACCCCTGCCAGGTCAGCATAACGGGCGCGTGCCCCCAGCTGACGTGGCAGGGGTGGGCGCCAATTGTTACGGCGCTCAGATGTTCAACCTGAGCGCCAAATCATATGGCGCTCAGAAAAAGGTCCATTTCTGGACATATTTTTCTCAGGGGTCCATATGTGAAAATGTTTTCTAAAAAGGGCCAAAATGTAAAAATTGCACGAGGCTAGGCTAGTATTGCACATCCATTTTGGCCCACGAGCTAGATTCATCTTTGTTAGGCCTCTTACCGCGTGCTGAGCCCAATGGAATTGTCTGTACCCAAGCCCATTATGGACAACTCGCGCACCGACCGAGACCTCAAAAAGCCATGCCGTCGTCAACGTCATCGTCTTCCTCTGTTTTTCTTTCCGGAAAGACGAAAGAGGGAGAACCTGCGCGCGGCTCCCTCCACCTCCAGATCCAGGCCAGCCTCCTTCCCGCTCTACCGCCTCACCTCGGCCTCCCCTCTGCGGAGCGGAGACCACCGCACCTTCCGTATTGGTAAGGACTAAGGAACCCTATCCTTAGCGTAGCCTAGCCCGCTGATTGGTCAATTTCTCGCCGCGCGCTTGCTGCGCGTTCGAGCGTGGGCGCTCTCGTGCGCCTCTGTGCAGAGACCCTAGGAGCGCAGCATAGTCCTGATCATCCCTCTTAGATCCGCTCGGCGCTCGGCGGCTTAGCTGGCCAGCTGCGCTGCGACGAGCCATCCGCTTGATGTCGCTGTCGCGCAACTTGGGCTTTGTCGTTGTTCTTGGACTGTTCTGCCGTGACAAGCCTTTTATGTTCCGTAGCGCCATGTTTAGAGGTTATCTGAGTTCATTGTGTGCAGAACATCCCTCGTGTTGACTTGGGCAAGCCCTTGGTGCGCGAGCCCTTTGTTTTGGATTATGCGTTGGATCTGTAATTCCCGGCGTTTTTCTTGGTCCGGGCTGTGTTCTTGATTCTTAAACGAAACTAATACTTAATCTATGAAATAGGCCACCTTCACTTGTCATTGCCTGTTTCAGTTTGATTTTGCTAACTCAGTTTCATCAGAACTTCTCTGCAGCTTAAAATGTTGCTAGCCTAAATTGTTGATCCGGTTATTCATGATTAGTCTGGTCTAGCTTAAATGCTTCTTCCTGTTATTCATAATCAGCCTGGCCTATCTTTTCCAATGCCACCATAAAAATAGTTGAATTGCTCAGTCTTTCAAACTTTTATAAGGAAATTGTGCATCAAATGGTACGCCTATGGTTCTATTACACAAAATTTAAATGACCCTGAAATGTTCCATATCTGTAGTCTACAAACTGGAGGGTGATATGCTTTATAGCACTTAGTGCTTCAAATAAAGCTCATCTCTTATGAACTAGTTAATCTTTATTGACTTTGCCTGTTTTCTTGCTGTTGACTTTCGGTGTATCTTTTCTGTGGTTACATAGAACTATGAGGAGGTACAGCCCTCCATATCATAGTCCCCCAAGGAGAGGCTATGGTGGCAGAGGAAGAAGCCCTCCGCCTAGGAGGGGCTATGGGGGACGAAAGGAGCAGGGTTCTTGTAGTCTTTTGGTCCGCAACATCCCAATAAGCGTTAGGTACATAACTCTGGCCTGTTTAGGATGTCTTGATTTCTATCATTATGATAATATTCCTATCAATAAAGAAACAAATGTTTTTTCCACAACTATTGACCTCGGTTTCCTTAACTTTTGAAGAGCGGAGGATCTTCGAGTTCCTTTTGAAAGGTTTGGTCCTGTCCGGGATGTTTACATTCCAAAGGACTATTACAGTGGGTAAGTATTACTAAATTATCCAAACAGGTGCCTTGAATGCCAAACGATTTTACCTTCTTTTTATTTGTACTATATTATAAAATCTGTGGATGAACCAGATATTTTCTTAAGCTGTGGTTGCATCAAGCTTTTCAAAATATGAATTCAATCAGAAATATAACCAGTGTTTCACTAAAGAGGCCCCTAAGCTTGCTGGGTCAACTTTCTGCAACGTGTGTCATGCATTTAAGCTTTGTTTAATAATCTGGTTGTTTCTCTTCATAATAAATTGATCAGCTCCGATCAATACAATGTGTTTATCTGTATTTTGCTCTCCTTGTCCGTTGTGAATTACATTTGTTTTCTTTCACCAAAGGCTGTGTTGGTTTGAAGCCTCTTGAGTTATTGAGAATGCTTTTAGCACTACTAACAATTCATTTGTTTGGCGAGATAGTCTTGTCTGAATGAAGTTCTTCTATGAAGACAAGATTTGGTACATTTGAGAAAATTAATTTCACGAAGAGAAGATAGGAGACATGTACTGTTGGTACATGAGAAGATAAAACGAAGTGAAGTTGATTTCAAGTACTTTTGTGACTTTTCATACATTGGGGAACTTGAAGCGAGTGATTTTATGGAGATGTTTACGAAGGTCACCATGCTTAGTCATTATTATACAAGAAAACCGTACCAGAAAACCAGATACTAGAGCCTGGACATGTAAATGCTTTTTGCGGCGCTTGTTCTACCTTTGATGGAAATGTTAGTGAGTTATCGACTGTGCTTCATCGAGAAACATAAACGACACACTGAATTTTGAACGGCGATGGTAACATGACAGGCGCACAGTATCTGTGAATACTTTGTACCCTCTTATTTGTTTGCCATTTCACCAATTTTCCTTATCCTCCTTTTCTAATTAAAGCAACTTATGCAGGGAGCCTCGAGGATTTGCATTCGTGGAATTTGTTGACCCTTATGATGCTTCAGAGGCCCAATACCATATGAATCGCCAGGTATTTTTTGGTCGTGAAATAACTGTTGTCCTTGCTGCAGAGTCACGAAAACGGCCAGAAGAAATGCGCAGTAGAACTAGAGTCAGGTCTGCCATTCCCATTGTAGTTGTAAATTTTGCTTCTTGATTTACTTATGTGTGCTTATTGCAAATTATTGTAATTTATGTTCAGGGGTTATTCTGGTCATGAAGGGCGTCGTTCTTCTTATTATGGTACTTTCTTTTGTTTCCCCATCTGTACATCTGAAATCCTAGATGCTCTGATTCTGATTGCTTATACTTGGAGAAAGTGCACACTAGCCCTTTTTCCATTGCTGCTTACTGAGGAACATATATGTTGTTGCCTGGGTAGTAGGGAGAAAACCACACCTAGAAGTTTGAAAATTGCTGATGTACCCTTACAGTTAGGTTGCTTGCCTCAACTTAGACTTTGGCCTCTTTGATTGGGCTCCGTGTGACTCTGGCTCCTCTGACCCTGGAATGTTACGGGCGCTGTGCCGGAGCTGCGAGAGTGAGAAAAATGCAGCTCCGCCCGCTCCCTGTTCTTGTATGATTAATTACACAAGTCTGTGTCCCTTGAAAAATAATCATCAACGTAATACAGGCGATCATTCGCCAAGTCAAGCCAATAGATATCCACCTTTAATAGAAAATTCTTGATCCGTTGCTATGTCTGATGCCCCAAATTGAGACTGGATAAGGCCACCTTTTATCCGTTGCCTATTCAGGTTTGAGGATAGCATCTAAGATGACATCTGTAATTTCTCTAGACTTTTGCTTTTGAAGCTTTCAAGCTGCTTTCAGATTCCTTTTGTTGAAGCTCTAAATGAATGATAACCTCATGGTGGTTCATACAGGGCGGTCCCGTTCACGTTCCCGCTCTCCTCGTTACCGCGGACGGCCCCGGTCAAGGTCATACTCTCCTGCACCAAGACGCCGAGATGACTATTCTGCTTCCCCGCGAAGAAAGGAATCGCATCGGGCATCTCCTCCCCGGCGTCAGCCAAAAGAGCTTGATGAAGATAAAAAGCGGAGATCCTATTCTCCAGCCAGTGGAGATGATGCTCATGAGAAGTAAGTTGTAGTGCATCTTTGCTACTAGCAATTGGTAGAAATATATTGGCTTAATGGCTTGTCTGGACATGATAAATGCCTGTGGGTACATCTAATAGAAATCTTAGTGTCAGTTTTGATCTCATCATGCACCCCTTGAACATTTCCTGCCTTTCTACTGTTCACATAGATTCTGGTTAGGTACTCACAGTTGGTCACTGCAATAAGCTACCTGTTATTCAAATATCACCTGTGGGGTTGGGTTACAAGAGTGTATTAGTTGCGCTTTAATTTCTTAAGATAGTGGTTATCACACAACAAATTTAATTTCTTATGTCATAAACCACAACCACGTACTGTAGACTTGATCGAATGGTATTGTAACAAGAGACGAATGGCTGTTGGTCTGTCATTGTTACCCCAGTGGCCAGTGGGTTGCAGGGTTCATGTCTTGTGCTTACTCAATCTAGCATATTGATTCTGGTTCAGTAACTCAGTAGTCTCACACATATCAAAAGCTCTAACAATGATTCTGTGCCCACAGGAGGTCACCCCCACCTGACAGCGATGGATCCCTCCACACCGGGGGTCGCCCAGGCAGTATTCAGGGTCTCCTCCAGGATCCCGCTCCAGGTCTGCCGATGAGTCTCCTGCCCGCAGTGATTGACAGATGTTTGCTATGCACTTAGCTGCATCTCATCGGTTTACCTTCTGCCACCTGTGTTGGACAGAACTTGTCAAAGCTAACCCATTGGGGGTGTTGTATTTCTGTCATGCTGTTACTGCTAGTCGTGTTGTAACACTTGTGTCAGTGCTCGGTAGTGGGCATGAATTGTATTGCTACACCTATCATCCCATGAGGCTTGTAGTTGTGTCGTCAAACCTAACTTGTAACACACTGCTTGTTTGTGTATTGGGCTGTAGCCCGTTTCCTGACACTTAGCAATTCTTGCTGCTTGCTTGGGGGCGCCTGGTTTTCATCATGAGTCAAAAGAGTTTGAGCTGCATCCATCGTTCAAATATACCACTAACCAATACTATGTCGTTCCCGTGGAGATTTGGTGCCATCCTAGCTGGTTGAACATCAGGTGTAAATATTTGATTGTTTACAAAGGCTTGGACCAAGTTTGTGAACTGTGTGCCAGGCTTGAAAATTGAGAACAAAGGAAGAACATATAAATTCCTGCCCAAAAAGGAACATGTTCTTTCGTTTAATAGGTTTTACATGTAGGGCATCTTTCATGTGTTATTTACACGGTCCTTTCAAATGCTTTCTCACGAATTGGCTCCATAAAATACAGATTTCTGTCGATAATCATGAACTCCAAATTCTGCATCCAACCTGAACGGAAGCACTGATGCACCACCAATTCAATTCAGTGCTTTCGTGTGGCCCATCCGACCATCACCAGGACAAGAAAATGCAGATGACTCACTTCACATGCTTGCTGGGTCAGCATAAAAAAAGCAAATGCTGCACTCCCAGCTCTCATCTCCTGATGATCAATTAAGCGAAGGAAAGATCTTGAGCAGCCTGACAAATCACAACAACGGCTACAAGAGCAAACGACCCATCACTCACTGTCTGTCTGTCTGTCTGTCTGTCTGTCCTCCCTGGTTCGCTTGATCTCTCCAAAGCAGTCGTTTGTTACTGGAATGTCGGCGCCTGAATAGCGCTTATTGGCAGATGACAGGGAAGAAAATAGAGGAGAGGAACAGATCATCGGCCAGTCCGTCCCTGGTCCCTGGTGATTTCCCTTGAGACAAAGGCAACATCCTAATTTGTCTGAACCAACATTGCCGAAATGTCTGGATCCTAGTCTTCTTGTGGTCTTTGGCTCCTTTGAGCTCTCAATAATGCACTGGCTTTGAGCAGCTGGTTGCCCAGCTGTAGGTGGATCATAGATAGATGGATCATAGGTGGAGGTGGCTAGTGAGAGAGTTGCTTCATGGGCAAGGTCACCGCACCACACCGCAGATTAGTCAATAGGCATGCATCCCCACTCCAAAGGCATTGACAGTGGGCTTCACACTCTGTGGGGGCTGAGAAAGCAACCTGAAAAGGGATCTGTCATGGGGTAGTGCAAATGTGATGTGCATCATGCTTTGAAGAAAAGGGTATTTCTAGGTTTTAGCTTTCACTAATGGGGTTGCTCGATTCTGATGTTCACATTGCTGTGGTCTCGATGGGTAAACTTGTTGTGAAGTTGTGATGCTGAATTGTCGAGACGCTACGTCACATTGCAAGTGAGGCTCTGGTAATTGGAGGTGGCTTCCCATTGGGGGAATGCTGAACATTTCCAGCTATTCTCCATAAGATTGATCTTTACCTAACCGCTGATAGGTAGCTTGCTTGCTTCCTTGTTTTGTGCATGATTTTAAGTTTTGCTTTTTGTTTAAGAAAAAAGTGACATCACGTCACACTAATTCTGATTGGACCTGATGAAACGACCCCCTCCTAATTCATTAGCCCTACACGATCTCATATCCAGATGTTCTCGCTGGTCCAACCTTCAAGGAATCCGAAACATGCCAAATGAAAATCTGGACATGAGGTCGCGTGTTGTTGAGCCAATATCAGTGGCAACAAATCAAGGATTTGTAAAAAAAAATTATCTATTACTTTTTTTTCGTCACCTGTCTTATGTTGTCAACCATGGTCAATGTATGGGTTCTGTCAACAATAGTGTCTGGTGCTTGATCAAGTGCTGAAGGTGACATGTTACTTGGCCAGTCCAATTTCTGCCTAATCATGTCCCCATTTTTGAGCTGAAATATGATCAGATGCTCACATTTTTGTACAGTTCTCTACCTAAACAAATTTATATTCTGAAATCAACTTTCAGATTGTGTCTTGTGAATATATACCAAAAGAAAATTCACTTGCGTGTTTCTTGAAGATATTCAAATATGAGATTATAAAGATGGTATGAAGCCTTATATATTCTATAGTTGACCGCGGGAAGATTGTTGTTTACATATTCTGAGCATAACCATTTCGGATAAGGTTGGTAAGAAGGCTAGGGTATCTCAAGGATATTTTAAGGATGTGGTCTAATTACAAAGTATCTTTTAGGTATATAAAAGATGAAGATCATTTAAAAACATTTGACCCTTGTTTTCAACGGTGTGCTAAAATCAAATTGTGACATATTTGTCAGGGACAGTTCAGGAGTTCATCTCCTGCGTGAAGAAAAGGCTGCCTTGCCGAACCTTGATTCCTGAAAAGCTAGGCCCTATGTTGACCCAACATGACAACTTGACAAGTATATCTTCTCATATATAGTGAAGAAATAATTGTTTTCATATATTTTCTCTTCTTTTAAAGGATTTTTTACATTAGTCCTAACTGCTAAGATGAGGTAGTAATAGCAGTGGCGGAGCTAGAACTCATAAGAGGGTGGTGCGGAACATTGTTTGGAGCTGCTAAAGCTTGTGTTTTTTTCCATTGTGGGTGCATAATTAGGTGCTCAAGGGGGTGCGTATATGGTGAAAATAGAAGGAACTCCATTAGAATCTTCGTTTGCTGTGGGTGCGGCCGCACCCGCAGCCCTCTATGTAGATCCGCCCCATAATAGGGCACTAAGATAGGTGGATTTATTACGCACTGAACTGTGTCCTTTACATCTGCAAGCACGCAGAAAGAACATTGGACTAGCTTTATGCCGCATCAAGCAAAGTAATAGCTTCTGGTGTTGCACAATTGACTCTGGCACAATGTTGAAGACTTGAGAGCCAAATAATTCTACAGGGGTGATTGGTTAGTTAGAGAAGATCTCCGATTTTCTGCATAAACCGTGTTAGCAGAAGAAAACTTGGTCAGCTTGGTCTATTTTGTAAGGCCATGAGAATCACACACAGGACTCAGCAGGAGGAATCTCAATCTGTGCTTTCCAACTGTCTGAGACTTTGTCCTGAACTGTGACATAAACTATTAATGTACTACAAAACCAGACTGATAAGTTAGTCTCCTAGGATCTTGAAGACATAGCATATATTCTGCTTGCATATATATAAAACTTGGCCTCTTCGCCTAAAAAAAAAAATAGTTGCATCTTTGTTGCTGCATGCTTCTCTAATTGTTTAGCAAAAGGATAAAAAGTGCAGTGATATAATAGAATATTTAACAGGTCATAGACTCAAGAGCAGGGCAAAGAATGTGGCAACTGGCCAAGAGAAAGGGCTTGAAAAAGCCTAGCTGAAAAGATAACTGAACTTTCTCTAGCTCTACTTGTCACCACCATGTATTCTACTCCCAATCAGAAGCAATCCCTTTGACCAATCCAATAAAACTATGCGTTGATGTGCACTAGCTATGCCCCGTAGATTACATAGCTCAACTTTATTCTTTTATTATTCCTCGAAAAAAATTAAAAGTTTTTCCTGTCGTTGCCCTTCCATGTATGAACATGGGATGAGCCCAAAGTAGCCGCAATTTCAGTTACAGAAATGAATTAGAGTTTGTAGTTTGTACTCCTCGAATCGTGTACGTGCGTACTTGCCATGGTCCTTTTCTTGCTTCGCTTGCATTGCCTCTTCGTTCTAGATTCTTAGGCTATCTGATCTAGAAACTTACACCACACCAACTTCTTCAGATCAACGGTCCAAATACGCAGGCAAAGCTGCTTACACTCTTATAATATACAGATCTCTACAATACATGGTGTTATCTAGTGGACTGAAGAATTATCAACGCATGGTTAGCATGCGTTGCCCTATTGGTAAAAATTAATATGCGTTGCTTGCTCTGGAATTTAACATGTTTCATCTTTCATGTCAACATGACATGTGACTTGAATAAATTAAATCTAAATGTCCCTGTCGGAGGAGATATCAATTTACGCGCTGGACACCATGAGGTTCAGAATTCAGATAAAATGGAGATCCATGAGGTGATGAGAGTAGCAGAAGAAGAAGAAGAAGAAGAAGAAGAAGAAGAAGAAGAAGAAGAAGAAGAAGAAGAAGAAGAAGAAGAAGAAATCTTTGCAGCACGGCAACTTCCCATAAAAAGGCAAGGTGGTGATCTTTGTGGGTGTGAAACGATTGATAGATCGAGCGAATCGTCCCATGGATTCCTGGTGCCTGATGATGCTGTAATTAGTTTTTTGTGCCGTCATTTTGCGTGGTGGGTTGTGTTTGGAACTGGCATGGAAGCGTAAGGATTAGAGTAACTGCAACGGATGTGAACAGAATGTTTGAGTTGCTTTTTGGGTGCAACCATTTCAGAGGGAACCTTTCTTCGGTGCAGAATTTTTCGACCATTCACTGGGAAAATCAGTTTGCGTGAGTACGTTAACCATGTGTATTTCCCTGTTTGTTGGATTAAGAATGTGTGATGTCCACTACAAAACTTCTCAGTTCCAAGCGCCTAGGCATGCCATCCAATTGCCAGGGTTTTTCCGAGTCTGTCTGTTTGGCATAGAGGCCGGCCTGTAAATTTAGCTAATTCTGCCACTTATGGTTAATAGAATAGTTAATTCAAGGTCAACTCTGAAAAAACTGTATTATCTTTCGGAAAATTTTGACCTGCTTTTCCTCAAAGGGGAAGTGTTTTAGTTAGTTGTACTATTAAATCTATAAGATTTGGCACCAAGTAATCGGGGTCCTTTTCATGGTACCATCGGAAGGACCAGCAAGGACGCGTGTTTTATGGAAAAGTAAAGGGAAAAAAAAGGAGACATGAAAAAGGATATTTTTCTCTGCTTTTTAATCCATTTGAACTTCCGATAAAAAGATCCAACCATGCAGACAAAGTTCTGTGCAGTTATGATGTACTCAGGTTTATGGTTTAGATTTGCCATCTGGCTTGATTGTTCGTTTAATTTAATCATTTTAAGAAAAAAAAAAGGAGCTAGGCGGTTTTTCGTTATCATTTTAAGCAACAGATATATTATATAGGTTGATATACTTGGTGACTGTTTGCTGCTCGGGCACCGGAAAGGTAAGAATCTGAAATCATTTCCGTGGCACGATTTAATGGTCATTTTGGAGGGCCCCGTGCTTAAAAATTTCATGATCACTAAAATTTTAGTGAATTGAAAAAAAAAAACTTGTCCTAACAACACATATAAATTGAAGGCAGGGCAACCCTACGATCCGGTTTTCCAATCAGCTGGGGCCCTGGGGATAATATAAGCAGCCAATGATTGAACCCCCTTTTCCTCCAATCTGGAACACAATAAATACCCTTTTTTTGCAAAAAGCATTTGTTTTCTTTAAATCAAATAAGAAAGAGGGAGAACACATCATCAAGAACCAAACCCAACTCGTGGGGTGAAGAAGAGAGGTTGGTCCCACCAGCCACTGGTACGCCACCACTAGCAGTTTGTTCAGCGTCACTGTCCCTCCGGCGTGCAGACATTTCGTGTCACCGGCGAGCGAGTGCAAGGATTTGTTAGATTCTTCTTTGCAGGGGGCGTGGTGTGTTGAGGTGGATCTGGTGTAAGCATGCCATCATCCTTTTTCCCCTTCGCCTTTTATGTCTCCTGCTTTAACATTTGTGAACTGATAGTGTTTTTTTGTGTGTGTGTGTGTGTGTTGGGGTGGGGGGTGGATGTGAGCCGGTAAAGTTTAATTTTAACGTTAGTTTTGGAATTTAGCCGGTAAAGTTTAATTTTAACGTTAGTTTTGGAATTTATGAATTTAGCAAAGTAACTCACCTTTTTCAGGGGTATTCATGTGTGAGCTTAGATGTTGTCATTTGGTTTGTTGTGGCACAAGAAACCGTTAATGTTAAGCATCCCCTAATTAGACAAACTACCACCAGGAAATATGCACTAATAGATTCCTATAAGAGTAACATTGCTCTAATTTGTATACTTTTTAATAAACCTATTCATTTGAAGGCTATAGGAACTGCACACATGGACACTATATGTATGCATCGTTATAACTACCATTTCTCATTTGGGTATTCCAAGGAAACATTAGGGCCACCAGTTGAGCGTATATTGTTTGATCATGAGTGTTTTTATTCTGCGCAATCATTGGGCCACCATGCATCTCTGATCCTGTTCGTTTATCATATTTTCGGCAGCCAGCCACAAGACACACTAGTAAACAGAACAGCCGTAAGCAGCCGTAAAAGGCTCAAAGCGAACAGGCCCTCTGTCTTAATAACACTAAGAAGACGTTATGAGAACACATAGAGATAACTTCCTTTTCAGTGAATCCTCTAAAGGTGTTTTTCATTCGTACGTAAAAGACAAATGGTACAATTGTTTATAGCGACATATACAATAGAAGATAATTGGTTGACAATTGGTAAAGATTTTTGGTCATTCAAAGACAAGTTGGTTAAAGTAGACATGAAAATCATACAACAAAAAAGAACTCGTAGATCAAAGAGTCTGCGAGGAAGAAGTTATTCAAGTCAGAAAAGAATTATCTATTAAACTTCAACAAAGAAATGTCGCTTTTATTACGAGATCATCTCGCTTACAAAAGAAGCGACGTAGCACAACCTCGTTTTTGGACAGTTTCTATCAATCACTGCCTAAGGACCCATTCTGATTACACATGGAATTATAAGAGTTCACAATCTGTATCAACTGCTGATTTCTATCGAGCACATGTGGGCTTCCATCGTACGCGTAGCGATTACATCGGTAACAAACAGGCCAAAGCAACTGATGTCATGCACAGATGGTTCTAATCCAGAACGGTTACAAGTTTGGGCGAAGTTGTTGGAGTTACTCCAAGTACAACATTAACCTGACACCTTAATTGTGACATATGGATCGAAAATGCAACCCGTTTACTTGATTGTTGTACATATGACATATATGGCTGATGCCATTCTTCAAGTGTCCAAGCAGCCTTAATTTTTTCTACAAGATTAAAGGTGTGCACGTTCTTGGTGATGTAGATTGTTAGGAGCGACACAAGTACACCGGTCAACATAATTATACTACTTTTAGATTTTACAGAATGTTGGGTGAACAATAAAGTAAATTTCTAGTTCTCTACCTATCCTAGTTTCAGAGTCTCATGGATGAAAAACCCAACTACTTGGAGTCCTGAAGAATATATGTCATTGAATAGTTTCACATGCTCATTTGATGTCTTATCCGACCTGAACCCCACAAGCTAGCCGCAGTACTCATTCATGTAGCCCTCAAAATGGCAAACCACTGACAATACATTGTCTGATGTACTAGCTATGAATTCCCATCGAATATATATTGTCTGATGTAGCTATGTTAATACACCAGTTTGACCTTGGACGTCTAGTTCACGTATAAAATACTGAATGGGTTACTTAACGTGGACAGGTAACCAATGACAAACTTCAGAGTTTGATTTTACTAGTAAAAATACTAATCTAGATAGCAACGTTCCTTGATCATATATACGTTCTGACATGTGCATGTTTGACACACCACTACCTGACCACTGTAGAATGGTTTTTCTATATGTAACCTCTTTGGAACAGCAACCGGCCAGAGTCTGCCGATCACAGATATAATAAGCCACTACTATACTTGCAGGTTTTTATAACCCAAAGATTCCATTGCCGTGCACTGTAGCCTACAGGGGCTCACACACAACCAAAAGATTTTGGCGCAAAAGCTAGGCGAGTGCTCAAAAAAGGGAAGGAAGAGGAGGAGGAAGAAGGCATGCAGCTCCTGCAGATAAAGCAAAGCGCAAAAGAGGCGCAAGCAAGCTGAGACGAAAAAGTTAGCGCGCGAAAAGGGAGGGCCAACCAACCGCAAATCCGATGCGCGCGAAAAGCTCATCCGATGCCACACGCACACCACTGACACTAGCTTGCTTGCACGGTTTCGACATTAGTTAAGTTAAATTATTCAGGGATAGATGCTGTATGCATGCATGCCTGTATCCGTGCGTTAAAGAAATTAAAGGGTTGCTAATGGAGGGCAGTTGGTTTGTGGCTGAGGACAGCAAGGAGGACAGTATAGCTAGCAAGCTAGCGCCAAATCTGCCGGACAGATTGGCGAAAACCATGTCTGTTAAGCAAGCTCAGATTCGAGGTAAAGTACTACTTAATCTGCTATATAGTATGGTGGTTCTAGTAACGTTTTTGCATTGTTGCTTTGACATTTTCCAAGTGTGATTGGAGGTTGGAATCAGTATACATATCGAGAAATTTTGAAAAAGTGATCATGAACAAAACAACAAAAAACAAACTTGCATTGTGAGGAGGAGCTCACAGACCACGTACCAAGCAAGCGTTGGCGTAGAATTAACATACAAGAAATTTTGAGAAACAAGAAAATGTGATGTGATGGATAGCTATGCCCATCAAGCTAGGTGGGAAGAATTAAAATGCTTTAGGATAAACACCGGGTGGATGAAAAAAATGAATCCCAACCAATCAGAAAAAAAGGGGTCAATAGTTAGTAGTCCAATAAATTGGGAAGTTATGTTTCACGTCCAAAAGCTCTGCGTTTTAAACGGAGAAATTTCCTTATCGTACCGTCTCACCAAAATTTATATGTCACCAAAATTTACCAAAACATTCACGTGAAATTGTTGCCAAATTCATGTGATCCACATGAACACCCCAAAATAAAAAATGAATCCCAACCAATCAGAAGAAAAAGGGGTCATAGTTAGTAGTCCAATAAACTGGGAAGTTAAATTTCACGTCCAAAAGCTCTGCGTTTTAAACGGAGAAATTTCCTTATCGTACCGAAACCGCACTGTCTCACCGAAATTTATATTTCACCAAAAAAATTATCGCAACATTCACGTGAAATTGTTGCCAAATTCATGTGATCCACATGAACACCCAAAACAAAAATGATCTTTGCGGGGACTGAGAAACAATCAAACCTTGACAATGAACATCTATTTTATCGTGTTGCACACATCAAACGGTGCCAAGTGTAAGTTCCACACACACTACACCCCTCAAACTAAACCAATTAAACAAGTGCTCCAGTCAAAACCGGCGGATGTAGTATGATTTACCGATCGTCTATACAGGGGAGAAAAAAAACCAAACTATCATATCAAGGATTTCACATCGTCATGGTGAGAGCAAGACGAAGAAGTAACTTCCTGGGAAATTCTAGAACGAATTTATGGTGCCGGCGATGGACTTTGCCGTCCGGCGCTTGTCAGGTCGGAGAAGGCATCGAATTTCAGCGGAGCCACGCGCGCGCACACAACACGCAGAGACAGGCGCAGCCGAGGAGGAGGTGGAGTAAACTTGACGCCACCTCGGATCCTATAAAGCCGATGCCCTTTTCCCCTCTCCTCCTCAAAGCCTCAGGCACACACACACACACACACCCTCTCTCCTAAAAAACGCTCTCTCGCTCGCTAGCCATGGACGCGCTGAGCAACAGATCGTGCTCGCCGCTCTACGCTCGCTAAGCGAGCACAAGCTGCGAGCTGCTGCCTTAATTCACTAGCTGATTACTACACAAACAGCTCGATCTGTGCATAGCAGCGGTAGCAGCTAGAAGCTGACTCGTTGCTACTGGCGTATTAGCGCCTAGTAATTAGCACTAGCTAGAGCAAGCTAGTCGAGCAGCATGGCGGAGAGCGCGCCGGTGCTGGTGAGGCACGCCGGCGGCGTGGCGGCGCTGCCGCCAGGGTTCCGGTTCAAACCGACGGACGAGGAGCTGGTGGTGCAGTACCTCCGGCGAAAGGTGTTCGGCGTCCCGCTCCCGGCAGCCGTCATCCCCGTCGTCGCAAACCTCTACAGCCTCGACCCATGGGACATCCCTGGTATATAGCAACTATACATCACTTTGGAAATATATCTCGTGCACGCGCTCGTGTGTGCATCCTACGAGTACTCAAATGTGTTCATGGCCCTATTTGGCAGCGGGAATTGAAACTGTTTCGCGTGAAATTCCTGTCTTTCCAAATAGTAGGCCCTGGCACAAAACTGCACGTATACTGGAAACATCCGGCAATTGTTCGTTTCAAGACGTGATGAGTACTCGCTTGACATCTGGTGCCTGTCATGCCATGGAAACTAACAAAGTTGCAATTTTTTTTGGTCATCAGGCGCAAGCGACGGGGAGAAGTACTTCTTCGCGGTCCGTCCGGCATCATCCGGAACGGCCGGCGAGTGCGCGCGCGCCAAGAGCGGCGGCGCGACGGCGAGCGGGCGGTGGAAGCCGGCGGGGAAGGAGAGGCCGGTGGTCCTGCCCCGGCCGTGCGGCGGCGGGAGCCTCCTCGTCGGCGTCAAGCGGACGCTGACGTTCGCGCCACGCCGGGGGAAGAAGAAGAGCAACCGGGCGCCGGCGGGCCTGACGGCCGGCTGGGTCATGCACGAGTACCGCCTCGCCGCGGCGCTGCACAAGAACGTGAGAACCCGCTTTTCTTCGTCTCACCCGCCATCATTTTGTTCTTGGCTTTGTGTGGCGTGATTTGCTTGTCGTGTTGTTGCTGTGCGTTTGTTCGATCGATCTAGTGCAACTGCATGTTTTTGCCCGCAGTATACGGCCGGGGCGGTGGACAATTCCACTCTTTACGCAGTTCACCGTCGATCGAAGTTAGGTTCAAGCGACTCTAACCTGCTGGTTTTTGGCTACTCCTAGCTAGGAGTAACTTTTTTGGAGACTTTAGTTAGGTCATTAGTAACCGTAGACTCAGTTAAGTTAGTAACCGTAGACTCAGCTGTTAGAGTTGAAGCTAGCAGTACGTTCCGTTTTTTCACTTTGCAAATTAACCTAGTCGTCTTTCAGACTCAGTTATTAAGAGGCAGGCAGGGATTACTAAGCCTCAAATCCGACATAAGCACACCTGGCTAGCAAAGCAGAAAGTGAGGCTTCAACCGTGACAGTTATCCATGGAATGAGTCATAGTAGTGGAGCATCTAGTGTAAAGCGGTTTTGGCCACGTCCACTTTGTAGTGTTCCTACCTAATCAAACTGGCATGATGGGTGTTATGTGCATAACAAAACAAACCGCGCGTGTTTGATTTTTGTTCTTCATTAACCGACGTGCTTGTCTAGCTACTATAGGGCATTGAGAGGCCTACACAGGCTGATAATCTGAGACCGTCCGATTTTTAATTGATGATGCTAGAACTTAACCATCCTACTAACAAAATTCATGTTTGGTTGCCCCTGGTTAGAAAGTGTTGTTTGGCTTGACGAGCTAGCTAGCTTGAACGAAACCATCACACTACACTTACTGATCACTGAAAGCTCGGTAGGCGGCAGGTGGCACGAACTCTTCCGCTCATTAAGGAGGAGCATCTCGCATAAACAGCGAACTGTCACGACTTAATTCCTTGTCAAGATCGGTCATAAACTGCTGTTTTAAGTCGCCCATTAGGATCGCAATATCCGGTGGTTGCAAATTTATATGCTGATATAGAGATCGAGAGGTGGTTGTACTTAACTCGTACTCCTACCACCATCCTTGCTCCCTTCACATCTTGTTCCCCTCCCAAAACCAAACCCAACTGCTAACAGTCAATTTGACGCCTTGATTAGCCTGCAAATACGAGTAGTACTGGAGTATCACATACCGGTATCTGAACGAGCCTCTCGCGTATTGAATACCGTGCACCTGCCGCGCATGTGTGCCGATTTATTCGCTGCGTTTTTCTGGGTCTGTCTACCCTCACCAATTTGCACTGCCGCTGCCTGCATGTGAGATGCGCCAATTTAATTGCGGCTCATCAAATTGCTGCTCCTGTACTTCCGTTCATTGATTCATTCAAAACCAGATCTGCAGCTCTGCACGTACAACAACACGACTGCACGATCGATCAGTGCAGGACCCATCAGCAGTCATCGACCGATTCATTGATCGTCTTGATGAGGGAATCCTGTCAACTGTTTTGGAGTAAATTGATGGATTAGAGTACTCCTAGTACCACAGTGCAGTACTACTGCTCTGTTTCTGTGCATGCAAATCCTGCACCATTCAAGTCAGTACTAGCAGCTGTAGTTGCGTTGCGACTTGAAGTCATGAGCAGTGTCATCACTGCCGCAAACCTTTGCTCATGAGCCATTGCTGTAGCTGGAGGAATGTGCTTTGCTTGAATGCTTGCTTGTGGCTGGAACGAACCAACGCTGATGACGCTGACAGTTTGGTTGGTGATCGATCTGGTGCATGCAGGGCTGCATCTTGGCCGATGCTGAAGGCGAGTGGGTGGCGTGCCGCGTCTTCCGAAAGAGCAGCAGACAGCAGCAGCAGCCGAGGAGGCGAGCCGGCGACGGCACCGCGCCGCGCCGCACGATGCCGGCGCCGCCGTCGCTGTCGGCGGCGGCGTCGTCTGCCAGCTGCGTCACGGACGGCTCGGACCAGGAGGAGGTCAGCAGCTAGCGGCCAAGTACAAGGGCCGGCCACTGCGCTGCCTCTCAAAGAGAGGCTGACGAATACGAATTAGCCTAGCCTTAGGCTACCAGGAAACGTTGGAAAAATGATGCGTCCTTTTCTTGCTTGCTTCCACAACATTTGTTTTCACTTTGTTTTTTTTTTCTTCCTTCGTGTAATGTAATGCAGCGTAATTAATTAGCGAGAGGCAAGCGCCGGATGAATTAATTAACAAGCAAGTTCAGGTTAAGGAGGCTTTATCAAATCAAGTATGTATATGTATATGTATGTAGCTGAAGCAGTGACCTCTGCCACGGTCAATTTGTTGTAACTTGCAAGTTAATTGTCTTTGATTAGTTCTTACTACTCTGTAATATTTCGTCAATGAAGAGAGATCTTGAGTCGTGACAGCAATTGCTGAGTTCAGCCGTGTCGCCATTTCCCGCTATATTTTCTCTGCATGGCTATATGAAACTTCACGAAGGACTCTCGTAACATGCTAATTAATAATTGAATATTTTACCTGTCGGGTAGGACAGGTTATTTAGAATAAATCGGCATGACTAACTCCTAACGATAGGTATAATATCGCCTAAAAAACGACAGGTAAAAAGATTTGAAGGGACTAGTATGTCTGACCACCGACCGAAGGCTAAATTAGGTCAGTAATGTGTTCAATGTAATGAGTAAGTCAGTATCAACTCCAGGTGATAACAGATTCCCAGTCACAAGGAAACAATAATGTGTCCCGTTCTATATATATTCACTTGTTATACCAACAGGAATGTCGGCTCAAACTGAATTTTAATGTTACCACCGAAAGCGATACAATAATTTGCATATGGAGATAAACACCAATGTTCTACTTTAAACTGAACAAAGAAACAGTTCAGTTGCGTGCAGAACTGCAGATCTAGGGCGGTGTTACCATCCATGATGTTGAAATCGCACAATTCTCCTGCGTTATTCAAACTTTAATATGGATTGATGTTGAAATCTAAAAATAAAAATGGAGGACGCATGCATTCGCCTGGAAAAAGAAAACCGCACAAGACCTAATCCCACGTGTCTTGTATGGTTACTAGCGCATTAGCGTATTAGCAAAAGAGGTGTTTATGCCACTAGATCGTATGATATTCTTCACTACGCTTTGTAAACTCAGTTTGATACAAAACACCACATACTAACTCTTCTATATTTGTGCAATAACAAGTACTAGGAAACTCTCCTCCGTTTTATTTCAATCAAATTAATAAACAGCTATATATGTATTGGTTGATGCATAGGCTGAAATATTAAAATATATTACATTTTCTAACAAAATTGCATTTCAAAATGAAAATAATACAGATAGTGGAAGAATTACATCGGAGCTATGCAAAGGGGATGAGACTCATCAGGGGAAGAATTACAGATAGGGGAACACGTTCAGGTCCTGACGAGAGGAGGTCACGTCTGCTTACAGCAACATATAGAAACTGGATTGAAGAAGGAAAAAATTAGCTACTCCTAAAACATAACAGGATAAGGGTTGCAAATAGGCGAGTGGTTGGAGGAGAAGATGGTTTCCAACGTGCAAGAACTGCGAGAGCCTGGAGCTCCATCAGCGGGAGTGTGTGGGGCCGGCGAGAGTCACTGCCTTAGCCAAGCGGATCTTTGCTAGATCTCGCTTTGAATAATAAGCGCCGCGGATCACATCACAACAGTGACCACTCGCACATCTACTGCAAGAAAAGAGGTTTTCAAGAGAGGAAAAAATGGCAGCTAGTTTTCAGGAAACCAAGCTGACAGTGGTTATTTCCTCAATCAACAGAATCTAAGCTAGCAAATTGGAATGAGAGAACCAAAAGTTCTTTAAACACAAAGAAAGTTCAGATTACAGTTTGGCCTCTCTAGTCCTTTAAACCAGCCTCGAAAATCTTCAGTCCTGGAGCATCGCTGAGTCGCTTGCAGAGGAAGTCTAATTATAATCTTGCTCCGTTCCTGATTTGGCAGCTTACTGATGATGTGTTCTGCTGCTCTAATCTTCTTCCTTTTCATGTTCGTTTGACAGCTCATGTGCTGTTTCTTTAGAAATTGTAATACTAGGATGTAACTCCCTTTCATACCTTAATGAATAGCAGTGCTCCTGCCTATTTTCAAAAAAAAAAAAAAAAAATGGCAGCTGCTTAGCTGCACGCTTCTACGTACTACGAACATAGCGATATTTGCTCATCATGATCATTCTCTCAGTAGGGCCGAACTCCATTATAGCCATTAATCAAGCACTAATCCTTCCCTTTTATTGGGCCAAAGCATCCAGACAGAGTGATGAGTAGACAGATGGTCGTGTGCACATATGCTGTGTCAGCCTCTGCTAGCTGAACATCCGGATTCAATCCTTCAATCATACACACGGAAATGCAGTATTAGCTGGTGGCAATCGCTGTCGGACCGAACCAGCTGTTCTTCTTTCAGTAACACGCACACATTCGGGCACGGCTGCCAGCCACTTGCTCCCCAGTTCCCTGAATACCAAAAATTGCATCTTTGGCCGCTAGCTAGCGCGACGGACCTAGATCTGCCGCAGATCTGGTAGAGTAGTACTCCTCCGTCTCAAAAAGCTTGACGCTTTTACTTTCAGATTAAAAGTTTAATTGTTTGTCTTATTCAATTTTTTTTACAAATATTATTTATTTTTTTATAACTTATTTTATCATTAACAATATTTTAATCATGATATATTTGTTTTAAAATTTGTATAAAATTTTGAATAAAACGGACGATCAAATATGATGATAAAAAGTAAAAACGTCATTCTTTTTGGGACAGAGGGAGTAATATTGTCGTCACGTACGCGATCGCGACAGCTTCGTTTAGTACTGTTTGCCCGTTGCTTGTGCTCTCTGAACTCGTGTACAGGGACAGCTGAATACCGATATGCGTACAGTCCAATTCCTGTGTAACGTCTGCTTCCGCGTACATCCTGCGCGCCGTGGTTCTCGTTTTTCGACGGGGACGTACGGCGACGCGCGATCTGGCCGGCCTCGCAATCCGCTGCAGTGAAAGATCGATTGATCGATCACTGCATGATGATGATGGGCATCGATTAGTCAGTCAGGCCGTGGGTTGGCCGGCCATTGCGCGGCCGCTCCCGCGCCGGCCGGCGAGCCAGCAGGTGGACGGATCAGGGTTGAATTCTCGTGAGCGCGACATGGATGGATGGCAACCAACCAAAGTCCGGGAGAAGGAAGGAAAGATGGGGTAAGAAGCCAAGTTGGGGAGCAGAGATGGCGATCTGCAGATGCCTAGTCTGTCTGCCCTGGATCGGACGTCGTTTCTTGCTACTAGTCCCTCCCTGCGGTCCAACCTGCAGCGGTCCATGGATGATCATTCCAGTATAGTAGCACGCTAGGAGTGGTGCACTGCACAAGTTGAAGTACTCTGGTTATTTGTTCTCCTAGTTAATTATGGCAGTACTCGTGTGTACGTGCACGACTGTGTACTTAACTAGCAGCTGTTACAGTGTCACTAATTAAGCTTTGCTTATGTATTGTCACACCACGTTACCGGTGCTTATTAGCTGCTCCAGGCGCGACAGTGTCAGCGTAAGTGTGCGATTTAGCTTGTATCGATATCAATGTACGCGTTGCTTTCAGCCTGATGTTGCAGCCGTGGACTTGTCCCCGCAAAAGCCGCTGGAAGTTCTGTAGAAAATAATCAGAGTCCACAGGCTAATCAGCTAGTACCTAGTTGTACCTAGCTCCAAGTGTTCTAGTCTCCCACTCCATCTCTCTCTCTCACTCTCTGGTCACTCATAGTCATCGGTTACTGATGAATGCAGCAGCGGTGTGGATGGATCTCTATCCGTTCGACAGACCGGTCCCTGTAGCCAGAAGAGAAAACAGATGAGCGAGTAGTACCCAGCTGCCGGTTGCCGGGGGTTTCGGTAACTCCTTGGGCCACACTCGGCAGACAGACAGGCTTGGAAATGGAGAACTCTTATCGCGTACTTGAGCGTCGCACCGCACCGCCCTGATTTTGACATTAATTAATCCCAGCTAGCTAGTATAGCACTACGATTAATTAGGGTATTATTAAATTATCAGGGATTATTAACTGTTCCATCTCCGACAGCGCCGGTGAAACTTCCTTTCAGTACAGCTAGCTCACTGCTTTTCTGCTTGTGCATCTTGTAGCGACGATGTGGACGGACGTACGGTTGGTTCTGTGTATGTATATGCGCGCGCGAGGAAGAAGAAGAGGAGGCAGGTCCACGTACGTAAATAATGAGATGGGCGATGGAACAAGCTAATAGCAGCTGGCACTTATTCGACTTGATAGTTCTCGCTGCTGAAACTGAACATCTCTAGCTGTCGATCTGTCGATCGTTGTAAGTTCATCGTCTCTAACGAAATGTTCATTCCGATGGTTGTCCAGTACTGTATATCTCTGAATGGTCACTCACTACTTATTTTTCCTTTCCTGACCAAGAGGTTGTGCTCTCAACTGACGTGTAGTACTAGTAAGCAGTGATTCTTTTGGTGAGCTACTTATTTGATGCGAAATCACACACTTAATTATCCTGTTGTGCGTATGTAAATTGTCCTCGATAGATCAATCATACCACAGACACGACAAGTGTATGGTTCCTGAAAAATATGGTGATGAGTAACATATTATTGATGACCGCCTGATCACTCCATATATTGAGATTGAACGTTCATTCGTGATGTTGATGTTGATCATGCATTGACGCCGCTGCTTGTAGTCCAGTGTCCGGTGGATTTATGCGCCCGTTCTGCCGGTGAGAACAAATACGACATAACGTAGGACGGTAGGAGTATGTATGTATACTTAATACGGATGCATGTGGGTGGATCGACACAGCAAAATTAGCATTATGTCCACGACATTCCTCCGGGCCAGTGGCCACCCATACATCAAGAGCCACCTGTCACGGCCACCGCGCCAGCTCGGCCGTGCTGTACGTGCTTGCATGGCCGGCGACCGGATACCTGCAAACGCGTTACCCATGCATCATGTTGCTTGCATGGCATGGGCCTGGGAAGCAACAAATAATGCTGATACGATCGGATCGGCCAACAACTGCTAGTACTTATCTACTGCTACAAGCCTACAAAACAGACCTAACGGACGATTCTAAGTTAATGCACGCGCCGAGACAGCGCCCATACGTACGCTGATAACAGCAGCCCGTCTTCGCCGGCGCCGGCGCCGGCAGCGCGTACGTCCTGTCGATCACCGGCGCGGTCCCATGATGATGACGCTCAAGGGAGAACGTACGCACCCTTTGATCGGAACTTGCACTGGTTCGTTCCTGAGATTGGGCCGTGGTCGAGCTGGCGGTCCAAAAGAAATCCACGACGGGAAATGGGAAACAAAATGAGACAACTGGATTTTTTTTTTTTAGGGGAGACAACTGGATGTGTCGTGGAGGCTTCACCAGAGTCCAATTGTCTATATGGGCCCGGCCCATAGACTGCTCTTGGAGTACCTTGGCCCATAGTCAACCTAGGAATCCTCCACCAAAAAACAGCATGGTACTCACCGGCATTGGGGCAAGCAAGTTCAAGATATTCAGGTAAAACATCTATAAAAAAAAAGATATTCAGGTAAAAAAAAAGTTCAAGATATTGATATTTTTTTACACACAAGGTACTAACCTCTGTTTACAAATACTTGACAATTTTGTTTTTTACTATTTATACTTTGATTGACAATAATTTGCTAAATATTTGATTACCGACACTGGCACTTGTATCAATAGACTGGGAGCAAAAGATATTTTAAGCAAGTATTTTGTTTGTATTCAATTGCCAAAAAAGATACAGAAAAGACGAGCGGTCAAATGATGAATAAAAAAGTCAAAATTGTGAATTATTTGTGAGCGGAGTTTGGTATAATTTTATCCTTACGAAACTTGACTTCCACTCAATATTCCCACTTGCTAATTTCTTTGCGTGCATCAAACGTCATGCCACTTAATTAATCCTCAGGGTAGTAGGAGAAAACGAAAGGCAAAAGAAGCAGCAAAAATACATGGAGCAAGCCATGATTATCGATTTGACTAATGAAAGGAAGAAAATACGGCTTAGGTACGCGCAGCTGAGTTTATGATAATTATAAGCCAGTAAGGAAATCGAACACAAAGTCAGATTCCTGTCCTTCTAATCTAATCTGTAATATCTATATAAGTCATACCCACTAAGTGCAATAACTTTTCTAAAGCTCAATTCTCATTGCACCACATCATCTCTAAAATTTCAGCCATTAGATCATGAGCTTTAAGCCTCATCTAGCCATCCGTTCACCCTCACTCATTCCCTACCTCTTGCGCCATCTGACCGGCACCTCAATCCTCAGCTGCAGAAACTTCCCCCGGCCACCAATGTGCAATCAAGAGACAAACACCATTAATCAAATTCCTTAATGCTATTGCTCTTCCATCGTCATGGATCCAAATTGCTGGAAAAGAAAACTGCCGTCATTAGTCAACAATTAAGAATCAAGTGCTATTATTGCTCTTCCAATTCCTTCCGCATAGGCATAGCATATACTCATATCCAACTTGCCCCCAGGACTGCCTGACCTTTTCGTTTCCCTTGCAGATGTGGTGGCTGTATCAGTAGTTCTTGATTTGTAAGTAGGTTGCCGCTTCTGGGTTTCTTTTCGAAGTCAACGAGCAATTTAGATTTGGTTGGTAATATTCTCCCTTTCCCTGCTTTCGCCAATCTGATTTCCTTCACATGTTAGTGGATGGCATCGTTGATTAATTTCCCTAGCTTCTCGCCAATCTGATTTGCTTCCCATGTAGTGCATCTTTGGCTTGCCTGCACTTAATCTGAAGCCAAATTGTATGGCAAATCCCTTAATCTCCACCTGCAGCTAGCTCACAGGTTCATGGTTTAGCCATTAGATATGATTTCGTATTTTTTATCTCTGTTTTGTTATAAGTCAATATGAATTTTGTCTACACATATTTTGAGTTGTCTATCTTGATACAGATTGAATGTGCAGCTTCTGTCAGATTATTACTACATACTAGAAAAATAGGCAACCTAGAAAACACACCACAGTCAAAGGAAAGAAATATTCCAACTGCTCTTGTAGTACCTTGGCCCATAGTCAACCTAGTAATCCTCCACCAAAAAACAGCATGGGGTCACTCACCGGCATTGTGGCAAGCAAGTTCAAGATATTGATATTTTTCTTACACACAAGGTAGTAAAATTTTATCCGTACGAAACTTGACTTCCACTCAATATTCCCACTTGCTAATTTCTTTGCGTGCATCAAACGTCATGCCACTTAATTAATCCTCAGGGTAGTAGGAGAAAACGAAAGGCAAAAGAAGCAGCAAAAATACCTGGAGCAAGCCATGATTATCGATTTGACTGATGAAAAGAAGAAAATACGGCTTACGTACGCGCAGCTGAGTTAATTATAAGCCAGTAAGGAAATCGAACACAAAGTCAGATTCCTGTCCTTCTAATAATCTAATAATAAGATGACAAAGCAGGGTGAGATTCCTCCTAGCTAATAGCGTTGATTAAAGTGTATCAAGTTGCACAAGTAAACAAAGATCAATGGACGGTAGGTATGGCAGTTCCCCATTTCTGAAATGGTCATATGTCAGCACGGCACTTTCGTCACAAAAGAACAGATTAATTAGCGCGGGCACCTGGCCGGAACGGAACCATGCACACGCGGCCGCGGCGAGCATCCAGACCGGAACAAGTGCGCCTGCACGCGGCCGCGCGCTACTTGTTCGCGGTGGGAGACCGGGAGTTAGGCCGCCGAGACTGAAGAAACAGCTGGCTGCTGCTCTCAAACCTTCCAGGTTCCCAAGTGTCCATCTCCGAGCAGTTTACCGCCGCCGCCGCCAGCAGCAGCCTGTATCCCGGCGAACTGCAAACAAGTATAGCGCGGATCGCTCTGGCAGTTGGCGATGGCTCGCGCTGGTCTCGCGGTCCAGGTGTAGTAGGACCAACAAAAGATGTGGGGAAACACGGCTCCTGCAGGCTCCAATGGGCGGGCGCCGAGTCGACGGCGACGTGTTGGCCGGCTCTAGGCCGCGACGGGTGGCCAAAACCCACGTCGCCTGTTTTATGGCCGTTGCAATGCAATCAGGCTGGGGTCCTTCGAGACCCTAGAACTCTAAAGAAAAACCCACGTCGCCGTCGGCTTGATCCCTCCCTCGACTCGACTGGAGCAATCAAATCATTCAACGACGTTCCTGTTTCCTCCTTTTGCATGGACGCCGGAGTCCGGAGATGCCTCGGTGGGGCCCCCGGCACGGAACAAATAGAAATGCGGATGGATTTGGCGATTCGGGCTGCACTTTATTTGGGAGGTGGAAATATCCACCATATGTGCTGTGATACAGAACTGTGAATTAGGCTGTTCGGCAGGCTGCAGAAAAATAACGGTAAACATTGTAGTTGATGCTGAAACACTGTAGCTGTTGCTGAAAAAATAACTGCGAACACTGTAGCTGCTGCTGCTGTAAAACATCCAAACGAACAGGCTAAATATCATCAGCCCCGCTGCATCATGCGACTTCTTCGTTATGTAAATTTCTTGGAGCCCACAAGGCCACAATTCCTGTAGTATTATACTAGTACTTCCGAATCCAAGTTTACATTTGCTGCGAATTTCTCTCCGTGCAGACCGCAGACCTAATTAGATGCACGAACTTCTTTTATTGATTTTTAGAAAAACCTTGTTTATTTCTTTTTGTTTTGAAAAAAGAAGAAGAGAGGATAAGCTGAATCTGTCAGGCCCCGGCGGCCCAGCTGCAAAGCCTGCTGCTGCGACTCGAATATGCTGATACGCTGCTGGTCCGTCGCCTGCACGGTCCGTTGCATTCCAAGGCGGCGCAGCGATAGCGGCCTCCTCTCCCAATCCAATCCCCAGTCTCCCACCCACCCCCCTCCCTTCCCACGCCGCCGCCGTCTCGACCCTGCTCCTCTTCCCTTCCTAGATAGACCCAACCCGCGCCACGCCACGCCACGCCAAACCCAACGCTGCTGCACCTATCCCTCATCTCCTCCTCCTCCCACCCTTCCCGGAACTCGCCGCTCCCCGTGCTCCAGCCTCGATCGCGTCGAAGATGCTGGGCGTCGCGCGGAGGCGCCTCGGATCCGGAACCGTGAGTGCCTCGCCCTCCCTCGCTCGCGCCCATTCGTCGCCACGTTGTCCCCGTCCATCGGTTGACGTAACCACGATCTCATCTGCTTCTCGGTCGCAGGTGCTGGGCCAGCTGGTGCAGGCCCTCCGCCCGACGGCTGCGCCGGCGTCGACAACGGCGGCGAGGAACTACTCCGCGGCCGCCAAGGAGGTGAGCGTTTCCGCCGCCGAAGCCTACCTACCCCCTACGATCCTGTGCTCGTCTGTCATGTCAATCTATCTCGTCTAGAATTGTTCGCGCCTCTCGTGGGTACTGGATTTACCGTAATGTTCACTGATCAGCCACTCATTTGCGTTACCCGATAAACCCCATTGTTGGTGACTGAATTCTGGAAGAGTCGTTACGGTGGAATTACCAGATATTTTTTTTTCCTTTGAGCGTCTCCAGACGTGCAGAACTTTTCCTCCTTTTTTTTTTGTAATAATGGAGAAAATAGATGATAGAAGCTTTATGCTGGTGATGATAGGTGTTCGTTGCCGAGTTTGATGAATTGGATGGTAGCTGTACCTAGAAAGGCACCTAGGTGGTTGGGTGGTGGAGTAGCTGTGCATGATAATGGTTATGATAATTTGTATTCGAATCGTGGAACCAGTGTAGTTGTGTAGTTTTTTTATTCTTTAATGGTTTGTTTATGTTGGAACAACCTTTTATTTGTTCTGATGCCAGTTTCTTAAGATGTGTTACCCTGCTCTGGCTTTGCGTCATTTCGCCTTTAAATATGCCACTTTAAAATTTGAGGTTAAAAACACTGCTTGTGAACTATTTAAAGTTGACCAAAAACTATCCATGCCAGCATAAGTCAATTTTGGTGCTCGAATACTTTTGGAGGATAGTCTAGTTAAATTTCCATGTGAATTGTGTTTTGGTACAGCCAAGTTAGCTAAATTGATTACATGTTTATGCCTGAAGATCTCCGGGACAGCTGCCACAGTTATGCGTCTGTTAGGTTGTTAGTCGGAGAAATGAAATACTTCTATTTAGAGTTACTTTTCTCTTGTGCATGTCTTGAGATATAATATAACATGAAAGTTTACACGACTATTCTTTGGCTTAATAGATTACCGTCAGGGAAGCGTTGAATTCTGCCTTAGATGAGGAAATGTCTGCAGACCCTTCTGTTTTCTTGATGGGAGAAGAGGTACCACCAGTAACTGAACTTGTTATACTTTCTCCCCCTTTTTCTTTTGCTTTAATAATAATCGCTACTTCCGTCGTAGGTTGGGGAGTACCAAGGTGCATACAAGGTCAGTAACATTTCTTCAGGATCGTGGTGTCCTTTAGGAGTATCTCCTTGTGGCAACGGATAATAAATATGTATGCTGTTGGTGTTGAAACTTCTCTTGATTGGTGTTCCTTGCAGATATCAAAGGGTTTGCTTGACAAGTATGGCCCTGATAGGGTTCTCGATACACCAATCACTGAGGTCATAAATCTGCAAAGTGATCACCCCTGTCCATACATAAGTTGTCAGATTCATGGTTGCATTCTAATATTTGTCTTCTCTGATTCTTTTCAGGCTGGCTTTACTGGCATTGGTGTTGGTGCTGCCTACCATGGTCTTCGGCCTATAGTAGAATTCATGACATTTAACTTTTCGATGCAGGTCAGATATTTAACGATGTCTGCAAATAATTCTTGCAAATATACTGCATATTTCATATACTGAAAACAATCTCCCTTAATTTATACTTTTCTGCTTATTCAGGCAATTGACCACATCATTAATTCAGCTGCCAAGTCGAATTACATGTCATCTGGTCAGATATCAGTTCCTATCGTCTTCCGAGGGCCAAATGGTGCTGCTGCTGGAGTTGGTGCTCAGCATTCGCAGGTTTTTGACAGAACTGTGCCTCTGTTGTATTGTTCAGATGCTGTTCTTATATGCATAAAAAGGCGAACAATCACATATCTCATTTAGTGTTCTTATCCTAACACAAATATTTTCTGTGCTTAAAATGTAAATTGTAGAGCAAAATGGTTTGTATTTGATGGAATTAGTAACTGACTTTGGTATGTTGGTATGCAGTGCTATGCGGCTTGGTATGCTCATGTTCCTGGATTGAAGGTTCTAGCTCCATATTCTGCAGAAGATGCTCGAGGTTTGCTGAAAGCAGCAATCAGGGATCCAGATCCTGTTGTTTTCTTGGAAAATGAACTCCTGTACGCAATATCTTGCCTCATGTAGCTGTTTTTTTCTATGTTTGAGTTGACCTCTCATCATGTCGTGTATTCTGCTGCAGTTATGGTGAATCATTTCCTGTTTCTGCTGAGGCACTTGATTCAAGCTTTTGCCTTCCAATTGGCAAGGCCAAGGTATGTTCTTGTATTTATGTAGTAGCAGTGAAGGTTCAACTTTATCAAGCATTTGCTGAATAATTATTTTCTTATTTTTGTTCTTCGTGTGTGTAGATTGAACGGCAAGGAAAAGATGTTACTATCACTGCATTCTCCAAGATGGTTGGGTATGCTCTTCAGGTTAGTGAGTGAGTGCTAGATTTCTTAAGATGGGAGGGTTATACACATGTTGACATACTTCTTGCCCATCAAAATTTTATAGCTCTTACTGGAAAACAATTTTATTTGACAAATAATGTGATTCAGATATGTATCTGTTTATGAAAATTGTTTTCTTACCCAGAAAAAAAAGAGGAGAATTCAACAAGATAAATATGTGGGCATGTTTTTATCCTTTGCCTAACCTTTGGTAGTAAGGCTATAGGGGGTTATGCTTTTTTTTTTAAAAAAAAAATTGATGTGAAAGGGGGTATGCATTTTGGGTGCTCTGCCTAGTGCCTACCTTGCTTTTGGGAGAGCTGGGCAATACTTTCCGTTTTCTTGCTTCTAAGGTTGGCTCTCTGCCACCAGTAAGGTTAGCAACAAGGTTGAGCAAACAAATCAGCATGCTTCCAGCGCCACCTTGAATGGCTGTAGTATAAGCGCTCACTTTCTAATATTATAGCCTTACTCTAGTTCTTACAATTTCTTTGTGAACCTGAGTTCTATTTAGCTGACTGGATTTTTCACTGTACTAGCTATGTATATATTTTATCCAGTTGATGCTTTTGGATGCAATCTCATGCGCTGTCATTTTTCAGGCTGCAGATATACTGGCCAAGGAGGGTATCAGTGCTGAGGTAGTTTTTTTTTTTGGTGTAATTTTTTCCGCAATACATTCTTATGCAACCGAATATTCTTTTCTGTGGACGCAATCGTTTTTTACTTATTCTCTTGTTAAACTCTTCAGGTAATTAATCTTCGCTCAATCAGACCACTTGATAGAGCAGCTATCAATGCGTCTGTGAGGAAAACCACTAGATTGGTAACCGTTGAAGAAGGCTTCCCGCAACATGGAGTCGGTGCTGAAATATGGTCCGGCTTTCTCTCTCTCTATCTTGGTTGCTTGCTCGCTGTTTGTTTGTCTGTTTGTTAGTGTTGTTTCCATCCGTTGTAATGGGCTGAAATCTGCCTCCTTTTGTAGCATGGCTGTGGTGGAGGACAGCTTTGAGTATCTTGATGCACCGGTTGAGAGGATTGCTGGAGCTGATGTGCCCATGCCCTATGCTGCCAACCTTGAGAGGATGGCTGTTCCACAGGTCTATACTGCCTGCTCTTTCGCTTTCATTCCTAGTTTTCATAGTGATTTGTGGTTAACAATTCATTTTCAATTACAAAAAGTAATGGCATGTGGTTTCCACTAGTAGCATTGCTCTGAACTTCGAGTTATCTTGCTTGGATGCTTTTATTTTAGCCATAATCCTGTAAAATCAGATGTCGACAGTCTTCGATGCACTATATAGGGTTAAAGGTACTGTTGATTAAAAAAACCTTCGAGTTATCATTTACATTACAGCTGAATTGCCCGGCACATGAAAACTGGGTTGCTGGTAGAAGTTAATGCGCGTTAGAAAATCGAAGCAGGTGGTTTATATATTCTTAAGAAAGGAGATACTGGATCACTACCCATAATCTCTGATTGGCGGTCTGCATGCTCATAATACGAGGACTGTTTGAGAGGAACTGAGCCTGGATCGGTTAATATTTATAGTGGAACTTGGCTGCGAAATAGTGTTTGTAGTTGAAAGTGTTATCTCGTGTTGAATGTGGATCTTTTGTGATCATTTATCTGCCGTCCTTTACACTATTGCTATTTCCACATTTGCAGGTCGAGGACATCGTGCGGGCAGCAAAGCGGGCTTGCTACAGAGCAGTACCGATGGCCGCAACTGCTTAGTTCAGATAGTCTTTTGTTTCTCAAGCTTCCATTTCGTTCTCGATGTCCAGAAAGATGAGTCGTATAATGGTGTCCACTACCGCTCCAACTCGATAGCGTGAGCTGATTTTGTAGCTGCTATGAGGTGTCCACTTCTGTTCTTTTCGCTTGGAGTCGGATGGCTGTACAGCTACATCTATTTACGGTTGGATTCGTGGATTATGCTTAGCCCTGGAGATTTTCATGAAGGAACGGTGTCAATAACATCCATCTATGTAAAGAAAACTAAAATCTCCACAAATAGAGATTTTGGGTGTGCCTTTATTGATTCGTTTCGTTCTAGAAAGTCCATCCTGCCATCCTTTGTGATATGTTATCCTTCGTTTTAGAAAGCCAGCATGATTCGGGAAACGCTTCAATGAGAAACATAAAGCATGTGGTGCTCGAAAGCGACGCGTCGGGCGCGAGCAGTCGATCGCGGACGCGTCCAAGGTGCCGTGAAACTGAGGCCGCCAGCATGGTGCGGTTCCAAGATTCTATCGTGCACAGGTGTGGTATATCCAGAGAAAGCAACAGGTGCCCCGGACGGCAACACATGTGATGCAACTTGCATATCGCGGGGCCGAATCACTTATCCTGTGGACCTAATCCTTCCGCGCTTTGAAAAATACGCGAATTTGGTCAGGCTCACACGTATCGTATGAGAAGGCATTTCTCGTGCCGTCCGTTCGTAACCACCCATGACCCATCCCTGGATGGAAGCGACGGTGGTGTGGATCAGGCCCCTGAGCACTTGTCACCTGCACACCTCTAGATTCTAATCGACGGGTGGATAGCTCCATCCTTGGCCGCTATTTGCAATAGTGGACGGCTCAGCACCACTACTCTTCTCATCGAAATAAATAATCCCTCATTTTTCTTTAAGGATTGTCAGGGACAGTTGCCTCTTGCATGCTGGTTGTGCAGGGACAATAGCCGATCTTGCGAATCACATGCAACCTTTTTGAAAAGCAGGACGTACCCTTGAACCGATGTGTTGTTTACCAAACTCGTCAAATTAGCAGTTTCGAGAATAAAAAGAAAGGAAGAAAGCATCATGTCGTGGCGGGAGACCGGAAAACGTTGGGAAGGCAAAACTGGACCAGGTTCAAGCGAACATGATCCAATTATTTTCATCCTTTAGATCGATGCAAAAAGTAGAAAGTACGGATCTGAGCCGCACCGGCAGGGGACCCACGCGCTTCAATTCCATTTTTCTCAAAACTTTTATGGAGAAGTCCTTGAAATTAACAAAATTTACACATGTTTATTTTGTGGTTGAGGTCCTATCTAGGAACAAAGATCCCATGCTCGAAATAATAGAGAGAATTTTCTGTTCCGATATAACGAAATAATTAACATGTGTTTCAAATATGATTGACATAGGAATGTATGAAAACTAAAAAATACATAAAATATCGATTAGTGCAATTTACGCTAGTTCAGCTGTCCTTACGTTAACAAAATAAAAATAACTTAAATAACATTACTCCTGCATGATAAAGTCACAACTTTCCATCCTACCACACTCCCCAAATTGAATAACCTGAGGGACCTGTATGCAAAGATAGGTGGCCTTCGAAAACATTTATCCATGAGCAACAACCGAACAACAAACGCAAGCCAAACCAAAAGAGACTTCCGCCGGATTGGAAACAACCAGATGCTACTTGTCCTACTAATCCACCGTTTCCCTCCTTAAAATATCCGATTAATGCCTCCATTAACGACCCGTGGGAACTTGCAGGATTATTTAGCCACCATTGGAGGCGATAGGAAAGGGGAGTAGCCAAGAGCACAAGAAAGGGTGCGGCAGACGTAGGGAGAGGGAGATTAGGAGAAGGGGGATAGGGGAAGGGATGAACTCATGACGAATCGACAATTCCTGTAATCAGATCAAAGCAGTTCAATCGCTGGCTACCAATCCGATTCGGTGGCCATGTGGTTCATTTCTCGGGTTTCGTTTGTCCGGTAGGCTGCGTTCCTGATTTATCCTTTGTATTTTGCTTTTGATTTCTGTAATTTCCTCTGTCGTGTTTGGGTTTTGCTTCGTTACCTGTGATGATCTGCTTTCTTGGTTGCGCTTCTTCCTTTCTCTATTGATTGCTGTAAGTCCTTTCTTTCCAAGTTTCCATACAGGAGGGATTGCTAGTTCGATTTTGAGGTTTTGTCCACATATTTAAACTTGCTGATATATTTATGTGATGAACCTGTACTGTCTTGGATTTGGTTATGTGTGTGTGGAATGGAATAATTGTACTGTGATGTGATGTGCTTCTGCTTAGTGTTTTTTTATGCAATCATTGATTGTCAGTTCACTTGCTATATTTGATGCATCAAGCATAAGCTTCAGAAACTGACGGTTATCCACTTTACGAGCTAAAGAAAGCAACACTAGTATATGGGATTAATTGAACGTTTGCTCAGCAGTGTAGTGAAGTAATGCTCTATTTGCTTCTGCAGGTCTGTGATTTGATCTCCTGGGCATGGTTCATCACAGGCTCCTTGTTGATTGCTCCGGCTCTAGGTTGTGCTACATCTCTGGTTGCTGCAGTAGTCCTGGAATAATGATGATATCCTTGCTCCAGATGCGTTTGAGTCGCATTTCCGAGTGTAGTTCTTCCCTTCCCTTTCATCATTGATTGGTTGTAGTTGATGATTCCTCAGAGCAACAGTTAGGTGTCTTGGGGGAATGAAAGCAGAATTCTGAAGGTGATTGTCACTAGATAAGTACATTGTTGGCGAAAATCCAAATTGATGGTTTCCTCTTGTTGTGAGGATAACTCAGATTGGTTGTGATGGGTTTACCTCAAGTTTCTTCGGTCAAGGATGATGCGGCTACCGCATCGTCTCCATCTGCATCAAGACCTCATTTTGGAGGTGTTGGTGCCTGTGATTTGGATGGGCTTCCTGCAGGAAGCTCAAGTAGCAGGGTACTTTCATACCCATTGATTGGTGATTTTAATAGAAAGACTGCATTGGATGCCAGGACTGAGTCAGACGGGCATTCCAGAGACAGCCATGCGTTGGATGAACCTGTAGGCCTCCGTGGACTAAATATTGATTCGAGAGATACAAATGCTAGACCTTATCCTAAACTTGTGCCTGCTGTGCCCGCAAGGAGAGTTGTGGGCTTTGAATCAGATTTTATTGGATTTCAAACTTCTGACAGAACAGAAGAAGATATGGTCCATTCATATTCGGCTATCAGCAATAGTCATTTACCATTTGATCAGCATGAACTTCAGGCAAGGAAAAGGCTGCTCTCTCCATTGAAAAAGGTTCTTCCTAAACAGTTCCATGGTAATGTGCTCGATATTTCTTCTGGGGATGCTCAATTTAGGCATTCTGATTCAACCGGTAAACTGGGTAGTACTGGCTTCCAAGATAGTAAAAAAGCAAACACCGGATGCCTCAGTTCCTTTGAAACACAGACCTCGCCTACCTTGAGGCACTCCAATTGGATCCCAGAATGGGATGTTAGTAGGAGAAATTCTGATTTATTCACTGACGGTCCGTTACTTGGGAGCAAGGAGTCTTTACCCTATTATGACCATGTAGTAGCTGGTGCAAAATTAGCGCACTCTCCACTTTCTCTGTCTCCTCTGAGCCCCAAATATATGAATAAAATTAAGATTACAGGATCTCAAAGACATGTAATGAGAGATCTTGAAAATGATTTTCTAGATTTAAAGGAAACAGGAGGACCTGATGGAACTAGGCTGCAGGATGTATCAGAAGAAACTAACTTGTTACATGATGAACTTGATGTTATGACGCCCAAATGGAATTCTTTGAGAAGATATCGCAACTGGGGTCCTGATTCTGCCCCTACATCTCCCAGAGTTGGTTATGTTCGCAGCTCGAGCCTTCTTGTGAGGAGGTCGCTAGTTGGATCCTTTGAGGAGTCGCTTTTATCTGGTCGATATTCCTGTGGAAAAGACAGCCAGGTCTCTAATTCCTTGTTCTCTTAATACAAGATACTCGAACACTAGGCATAAACTGTTGGATTTGATTTCATACTTCTCTTTGAATGCAGACAATTGATGGTTTCTTAGCTGTTCTAAATGTCACTGGTGGTAGTTTCTTCCCTGCAACTCAGAAACTTCCATTCTCAGTAACAAGCATTGATGAAGATAGCTCCTTACTGTACTACTCTTCCATCGATCTTGCGGGGAAGCTGTCTGCGAATAACAGCAAAAGCCCAAAGCTCCAAAGAAGCCTTAGTAACAATGATTCACGATCATCAAAGAGTCGTTTACGCATCCCTGTTAAGGGCCGCATACAACTGGTACATAATTGCTTTGAATCACTGAAACATGGTTTTTAACTTCGACCATATTTTTCTTGGTGAATTAGTTCTATGTCATGCACTGCATCTATTTGACCCCCTTTGTACTCGATCATAGTAAAATACCTGTTTGAGCTCTCTCATTTCAGTAAGGCTATTGTCCCTATAATTTTTTTTAGGTAGATCTTTCTGCATCTGCCTCGACAGAATTGGTTACAGTTGAGACAACCAAAAGATATCAACTTAACGCCTCTTTTGCTATACAAAATTTATACTGACGACACTGCTGAGTATTTGGATACATTTCTTTTCCTTTTTCAAATAATTACCCTCTCCTCATAATTGTGTCTTCGAACTACTAAGCATTTTCTCATTTGCATCACTAAAACCTTGATATGTTGCTGTGGACATTTTATTCACAACCCTTCTATTGTTCAGTAACTTTGCTCTGGATAGTTCATTTTTTGAAATTGTTCCACACGTTTGGACTATCATCTTCCAACTGCTGGGACCTGATTTACTGTTCAGCATGTGTCATCTTTTGAACTTGTTTATGCGATCAAAATTGAAGTTGTAACTTTAACAGGTCATCAGCAACCCAGAGAAGACTCCACTTCATACTTTCTTCTGCAATTATGACTTGAGTGACATGCCTTCTGGAACCAAGGTACAAAAAAACTGTGACTAACGGGCTATTACTTTGCATCAAATTAAACTCAATGCTTTGGCTGCTTGCATGCTTTATCTCTTGTGTGTGCGCTTATTAATCTGATGTGGTAATGTGCTTAATACATCAGCACATGTTACATTGTTATTATATGACACTTACCAAGTGATTTGCCATCAACTAATGTAAAAGAAAAATAATGTTTAAATTGGGAAGTTCAGGAAATCCATTGTTTATTGCATGTCAGAAAGTGTTGAGGCATGCAATGAACATTTATCTTCTTTTAGAGGGATTGAGTGACTAATTCATGAGGGATGCTTTATCACTCGAGTGACCTATTTTTTCTCTCTGTCCCCTGTTCTCATCCTATTTCTCTTGTGTGGAACGAGACAGACTTTCATGCGGCAAAAGGTCACACTATCTCCCTCTGTTTGTCCCTCTAATCCAGTCGAAGAAGGAAGCAGGGCCTGTGATGTTAATGTTGGGCCCAAACCAGTCTCATGTGGAAGTGAACCTAGAGAACGGGGAACTCTAAGTTCTGAATGTAATGGAGCTGATAGCCTGGTACTAATAATGGCTAATCCTATCTGTTGATTATGAGCAATGATAAATTCTTTTTTTTGTCTGTGCAGGCTGTGGGCATGGACAGAACTGCAACTCAAATGACGAATCAAAAAATTGTCCATCGGAGATTGATTCTAGTAAAGAATCAAACAAATATAGTTCTCCAGGAAATAAGAAGGACAATACTGATTCTGATGGTTGCTGTTGTCAAAAGGATAAATCTCGCTTAGATGGAAAGAAATCATGCTGCTCCTCTTCCAAGATCAATGATTGTTCAGGTGGCCGTGTGCTTCGTTATGCTTTGCACCTCCGCTTCCTGTGCCCCTCCAAGAAATCTTCGAAATCAATGCTACGGTGCAAATCTGATCCGTCATCACTACCATACAGCAGTAATCCAGTGCCCGTGGATGAGCGGAAATTCTATCTCTACAATGATCTTAGAATTGTATTTCCTCAAAGGCACTCAGATGCTGATGAAGGCGAGGTATGTCTCCGCACTGCTAGAACTCCATTTCTCCCATCGTCTGTATGGCATTCTGTTGCTCCGACAGCCAATTCCTGACAATCAATTGGTCCTTGTTCGCTTCCTTTTGCAGCTGCGAGTGGAGCATGATTTTCCCGCTGATCCCAAGTACTTCGACATAAGCAACTGATGTTTGCTTGTGCTCTCTTCTCATGTATAGCAAACAAGAATCTGTAAATATTTTTACCACCACTAACTTGGTCACTAGTCCTCTACTCCCCTGTGTTGGGCAGCAAACTGTACAGCTTTAATAATCTTCCAATAAAAAAATGAATGAAACATTCTCTTATTTCATCATGCCCTAGTATAAATATGGCTTCCCTTCAAGATATTGATACCGATATCAATATGACAGAACAGTAATTCATTGTTCCAAAAGAAAGAAGAACTGTCTGAATTCAGGTTTTTGTAGTTCTTACTGTGCATGTAGGCTTAACTAAAATCGACCACGACCAAAAAAAAAAAAAAAAAAACTAAAATCGAGCTCTGTGGGTATTAAAGGTAGCTTCCAACCTTTATTGCACGCATTGCTGCACATCTATGATTTAACTGAACATATGGTAAATTGTGACAGTGAAATCAGCTATACCTCCACTGTCCTGCCGACATGTGTAAAATTGAGAAACTGTCAGACTAACTTGAAGTGCCGATTCATCAGTTTCTTCAGTTTTCCTTAAACTCACGAAGATAGATAGTGACAGGTTTCCACAGGCGGAAAGTCGCACACTTTGCATGAGCCGTGTCTGAGCGTTCTTATTGAAAAACTATGTTGATGACCAAATTCTGTTGTCGGATTCATTTGAACACTGTCATTTCTCTTATTACTGGGTCCAGAGCAAATTTCTGGTAGCTTAATGTGCATTTTGCTGAAAGTCTGAACTGAAACACGGCAAACCAACCAGCACTGATGAAACTGAACAAGAGAGAGAAAGATTTGCACACACATTTGCGGCCGTAAAGAACTGTGACCGATGCCTTTGCAGCATCCTATGAACTACTAGTACAAGTGCTTGATGGTACGTAACATGTCGGCACTCGTGATCTCTTTCTGTTGCCTTGCAGATGGATGGATGGAGGTTGAGGCTCCGCAGCGCGCGCACCAGTAAAATTCGTTCAGTACCTGATGAATTTGCATCATGTTAATATCGCCACCGTGTGTGTGTGTGTGTGTGTGTTGCCCAATGCATATTTTCAAGACGCGAAGGTATCCGTACGAGTCCTCGAGTATCCCGTAGTACGAATACCACGTCGAGCGCAGCGCCATCGCCGCCGGCGAGCGGCGTCGTCTCGTCGCCGTTCCATCTGGCTCCGCTTCTTGGGCCTCAGCGAGGAGTGGGCTAGCTGCTCCACTGGGCCGTATCGTGGCCCATACAATGGTCTAAAGGGCGTTCGTGAGCTCGCATCCCCCGTTCGTTACAGATCCAACGGTTACCGTCACGCCGACCCTGGTCGCTAGGCGATGTTGCTGGGTGAGGGAGGGAAGTCGTCTCGCCGCGAACGGCTCCGCGTGCAGGCGGCGTTCCTGACAGAGGAAATGGCGTCCGTGCGCGCGGAGGGGGAGGATAGGACCAAGATGCTCGCCGTATCCATGGCCCATGGGTGTCTGCCGTCAAGCTTTCAAGAATACATAACTGCAACGTACGTGGCCTGGAGTAGGAGCGCGGTTGCCCTGCCGCGCGCGATCGGCGCTGTCGATGCCAACGGCGCTGCTCGACGTCGCCGCGTGCCACTACTGCCACCGTCGTTCTGCTTTGGCATCGTTTCTTGCGGGTTTTGCCTTCAGCGATAGTTGCAGGGGCGAAGCCAGTGCTCAACACCATCGGGGTCTTCACCTCGCTGCCTCCACCCACGGTTGTACAGCTACTAATAAGCAATGATTAGCACTGATTTTGCCCCACAAAAAAGAAAACCCACGGCGGAGCGACGAGCCGCGATCGACATGGATGGTGACGCGTCAGAAGGTGGAGGTGGGAAGCAACGACCCGTAACACGGCCGAGCTCCGGCGAGATCCCACGGCGCTGCCGCAGGCCCGGCGGTGGTCAGATGAGAAAGGTGGAGGGAAGCGCCGTATAATTAATGGGCGGGGCTCGGCGGCGCGAAACACAATTTGCAAATCACCCCCTAAATTTACAGAAAAACTCCTTGTTTGGATCGCGATTATTAGTCGCGATCCATATATTTGCAAAAACGCCCCTGAATCGGACGGCCGGCTCCGGTGGCGGCGCTCTGTGCCCCTCGCGGCTCCTCCTCCAGCACCTCCTCCAGAGGCGATCTTGCTGGGTGAGAGAGAGGTGGGGATCAGTCGCCACGCCGCGAACTGCTCCTCGCGCGTGCAGGCGGCGTACGTTCCCGACAGTGGAAATGCCGAAACGGTGTCCGTCCGTGCGCCGGATCCTTGGGAGGAGAGGACGCGGCGAAGCTTGCAGGGATACAGACAGAACGCGTCCACGCCGCATCACGACGTGGCGGCATGGATGGAGGAGGAGCGCCAATGCCAACGGCGTGGTGCGGCTTGACGTCGCCGCGTGCTCCCCCGCCGTCGCCACAGCCACCGTTGTTCTGCCTTAGCATCGTTTCCGGTAGGTGTTCTTAACATGTCACTAGCTTTTACAGTTACAGATCATTCATTCATCAGGGCGGAAGAACGATGCGTTGTGGTGAATCGAATTCAGTTTCAGTGTCAGACTCTGAAGAGATTTTGCAGTCTCAACTGTTGAGCCTGCACAGTGGAGAAGCCGCTTGTTTTACGACTTGGCCCAAGTGTAAGAATGGCGACGAAGACCTCAGTCCAACTCCAAAGTACTCATTTCGTTAATTCCTTAGCTTTTGAATGTCCATTTGCTGGTTAGAGCTCATGAAGTAGGAACGAACTACCTACGTTCTGTTTAATTTGATCTGTGTTTTAACTCTGCGTGTTGATATGCATTCATCTGTGCTGTGCTGTGCGTTGCTCATGACACGGTGTAATTGGGTTCCGGTCATCTCTATTGCCACCTTGAGCCATGTCCTCTGCGTCTCCCCAATCAGTCTGAATCAGAATTGCGGTCGGAAACGCGTCAGTCGAGGCGGTGCGGCCCGTCCGCTTTGGATTCGAACAGAACAGAGCATTCCCGCGCTAGCACAGCAGCTCTCTGTTTCTACTTTCGCGCCAAGGCAAACCAAATTAGTAGTAGAACAGACAGAGCATGAGGGGAAAAAAATCTTGAGCAAAAAGCTGGTCCGACCTTCTCGCGGAAGAAAAGCGCCCGAGAACACTGCCTCCGATCCGCATGTGTTTCGAACTCGGATTGCCACCAGCAAGGGCGTCCATATAAAGCGCCATCTCTCGCCGCCATCTTCTCCTTGCTTCATCCTTCCACAGCCTGACAGACTCCTCTCTTCTCTTCTCCTCGCCGGGGTAACCAGGCCTCTCGAGTCGAGTCGAGTCGAGTCACGCACTGCTCCGCCCGCCATCCATGGCCGGGTACACCCCTCTGCGGCGGTGGAGGCAGTTCTTCCCGGCGTTCGACGCCATCCACGCCGCGATCGAGGCGTCCGACCCGGCCGTGCTCGCCAAGGACGAGCTCGCATGCTCCCGGGTGCTCCGGGACTTCACGGCGGAGGTCGCCCAGCTCCTCCGCGACTCCGCGTGGAACGACCCGGCGGAACGCTTCTGCGTCATCCTCGACGACCTCATGGTCGACTACCTCGTCACGCTCAAGACCGTGCCCGTCACGCCGACCACCGCGCTGGCGTCCACCGGCCTCGCCAAGGCCGTTGCCGTCCTCTACGAACACCAGTCCGAGAAGATCCGCGTCCTCGCGCGCGAGATCATGAGCGGGTGGAATGAGGCCGTCGACAAGGACCTCGGCAGAGCCAGGACCGCCATGGAGGTGCTGCTTGGTCAGGACCTCAAGCCCGTCGTGTCCGTCGACGGCGAGAAGAAGAAGACGGCCAATATCGATGTGCCAGATGCGCGAAGCTCCAAGAAACTGGCTACAAAGAGGCAGCAGACGCGAAGCGGCGACGCAAGATTATTCAAGTCGTCCAGGCGCCGCCCAACACGCTGGAGCGAAAGACGCACCCCATCGATCTTCAGGGAGCGGAGCTGTGCCAGGGGTTCTCTGATGCCCGCGTTCCAAAGGGTTTAGATGTTTTGGTTAGAATAGTTTTCCAAAGGAATTCCTTGCCGTAGACTTGTGGTAGACGAAGCTAGCTACTACGTACACAACCAGGTGTCCTGTTCTGTTCTGTTCTGTTCTGTATGTTACTGAATCTTTTCTTCACGTGATTTCGATCTCCTGAATGTTTCGTCCAATGTGTCTTGTAACTTCACCATGACCACGCTTTGGGAGTCAAGATTCTTAGCTGTGCGATTTGATCGATCTTCAGAAGAGTAAAGATTCTTGGTTCATTCCTAATGACAAAGCTGAGATTGTCAGTTCGTTGAGGTAGAGTTGAGTTTATTTTGGTCAATTTTTATCTGTGCGATTTCCCCAAAATTTTTCACAAGTGTCTGATGTTTCCGTCACAATACTCACATGTTTAATTTGCCGAGTGATTCAACACTGCATGCATCTAACATGCATATGTGCGTTGGTCCACTGATCTCCTGGGTGGCGGGCCTGCCGGCGGTGAAGCTTTATTAGGGTTCATTAGAGAACAACGCGCCGGAAAGCCGAGGCCTAGGCTTGGGCTGAGAAGCGCGAATTGGGCCAGACTGTGTCTTGACAGGCCCGTGCGAGTCTCCTTTTTCTCCCCTCGCAAATTGAAAGAGAAGACGAGCGAGAGTCCCAGCATTCTCAAACATTATTACACGGCAGCACCACAAACGAGAGAGAGAGTCCGGCATTCGCAAACACTTATTACAGATTTCTATCTGCAGATTTAAACGATGACCGGATGGGGCCCGGCTATATATACGCGCGAATGCCTTGCGCACGTGAAACTCTGCTGCTCTTTGTCATCGCGTAGCGCTACTTTTGGAGAGTTGTTGTTAGCAAAGTCGCTCGCTCGCTCGCCGTCAGCTGCCGACGCGGCGATCGAGGACGATGACGACGAGGATGATCGAGCTGGAGTCGCAGGAGGCGGCGGTGGAGACGATGCGGGCGGCCACCGTGGCGCACGTGCGGGCCAGCGCGGCGCTCCGGCTGCTCGCCTTCGCGGCGTCGCTCGCCGCCGCGCTGGTCGTCGTCACCAACAGGGAGGACCGCTGGGGCGTCACCGTCAGCTTCAAGCTCTTCGACGTCTGGGTGTACGTCGTCGTAGATTCATCATCAGAAACAGCATGTATCTTTTCTCGATCGATCATGCATGATGCCTGCTTATATTAACATTGTGTTTGACTGATCGGCGGCGATTGGCAACGCGAATATATACCTGCAGGGCTTTCGTGGCGATCAACTTCGTCAACGCCGCCTACGCGCTGCTGACGGCGATCCCCGTGAAGAGGCTCATCAGCAAGCGCTGGCTGCACCACAGTGATCTGGTACGACGACAATGCATCCACTCATCAACGATTTTACCAATGTTTAGTTGTTTACATCTCGCTTAAGATCCTTTAATTTTTCATGAAACAAATTTTAAATCTGTTTAGCACAGGTGTTAAATGATGCTAGCATTAGCTAGAGATCTATAGTACTCGGCTAGACAAAGCTGAACTCATTTTTTTAGTTAGCTCCTATGTATTTTAAGACAAAGCTGAACTCATTGTGTTGTTAGCTAACGTGTGCGCTCTGTCGTCCCGTGCAGTTCATGGTGAACCTGCAAACGGCGGCGACGGCCGGCGCCGGAGCGGTGGGTTCGGTGGCCATGTGGGGGAACAAGCCCAGCGGCTGGTTCGCCGTGTGCCGGCTCTACCGGCTCTACTGCGACAAGGGCGCCGTCTCCCTCGCGCTCGCATTCGTCGCCTTCGCCGCCCTCGGCGTCAGCGCCAGCCTCTCCCGCTACCCCAGGGCACCCCCTCCGGCGGCCTCCAGATAATACTGCGATATCTACATATATTTAGCTTACTACTGCCTACCTGTAGATCATCCAGCGCCTCCATCAACAATGTTTTCAGATCACAGGTTCAGATGTACTGTATATACACATGCGTCTACATGACATGTTGTCCATACATGCAACTGATATCACTTTCCAACTGCTTGCAGCCTTGCAGAGAGCAAGCATTTGTTGGTCATAGGTCTTTTTCATTTGATTATTTAGTGGAATTTTCAGAAGAAGTAATGCTTGTGCCCCCATCATATTGGCTATTCTAATTTGTCTGTTTTTTTTATAGAGTTTGAGAACATTAACTGCACATTCTTAGAACAGCATAAATTGTTCTATTCAGAATATTAAACACAGTCAAGGATTTATGATAGCAGAATACAGTATATAAAATATTTCAATGCAAACTCATGCATGAGGCATACTGTAAGCAGCTATCTATTTCTGGTCGAACGGCAACAAGAAATAAAAGGAGTGCCGCATCTCTTACAAGCACACTGCATCTCTCGTGTTGACGACGACCATGATGCTTAAAGCAAAAATTTGGCTAAACACGGCGAAACATTCAGCAATAGAATTGTCCAAATCTAGTTGTTGTAACGCACCATGCCAGCTTCATATGGAGCCCTCTGTACTCCCAAAAAAACCTGAGCTACATGCCACTAGATCCACGTTCACCGATCGACCATGGCTCACCCGCCACTGCTAACATTCAGTGATTCTGCCGACTTGACGAATCGCCCTTTCACTCGCTTCCTCGTGTCCGCCCTCAGCTTCCTCGACTCGTAGCGGATGTGCTTATCATACCTGCAGAACAAGGATCAAAAGAATTGTGAGAAAACTGGAATGGTACTGCAGAATAAGTTGCTGTCAGTAACAGGCAGGTCAGAGTCAGTTCAACGATCCATGCCTGCGATTTTTCCTCTTCTCCCTGTATCGCTGCATCGCATTGTCCCTGTTCTGAGCGAGCGTCTCGCTGTCGATCTTCATGGCAGGCCTCTCAGCTCCAGCTGGGGCAACAGTTTGATCCCCAAAGGAGATCTCCCTGGTGAGAGCTGGTCCTGAAGTGGGCACATGGTTCCCGGAGGTTGTTGGTCCGTCGATGGTAGAGGCGCATGAGCTGACCTTCCGTTTGTTGCTCCCAGTGCTCCCCTGAGAAGAGGAAAATTCAGCTATATGACAGTAGCTAGACACCTCTGTGCAGTTAGGCAGGCTGAAAAAACTTACTGTGCAGTTACAGATTTTAACCCAATACTCTGATGAAAAACCCAAGAGACCAAGAACACATGGTGGGGTTTTGTATAGCTATTTCTCAGTGGTGACAAAATCGGTATTCAATGTTTCATAAAGAAACAATTGCCTCCATGACTTGTGGACCAGAGGATTGTGCAACAAGGATATGTATGGTGGCCCATAACTATCCCGGTGTGACCAAAAACAGCTAGAAGCGTTCATACCATATGGGACCATTAAGCCTACTTTTACATGAACAGCCTTTTAGAAGATAAGATCGACATCTATTCGGGAACATGACTGCCTTAACCCATTCAACAGTAAGTAGTACATCAACATCAGCAAAAGCTCTGTTATGAGGTCAATTGGAACAGTAAGTGGTGCTTCAAGCTATCAAACATAAGGGACTCAAGCAAACATGACTTCATCATATAATCTTGCTAAGTGTTTCATGAGGGGGCAAATTAATGGTTGCAAATCTATTTAATAAGGCAAACATTTTCGTCTTTGACTTTGCTCCTCTGGATTTTGGGCTATGGTGATATGCAGACAATAGAAAACTGCATGCAGTATGGGATAAGTTTTGCCTTCACATGCATGGACTGATAATACACTTGTTTATTCTATCACATGGCTTATATGAGAAGCAATACACACTTAGACACTGTTACTGTGGTGAGTTAGGTGCCACATGCCGTATAGGCACAACTGCACACCAAGCATCATTTTTATGCTCGCAAAAAGGAGAAGATGACTTACATTTTTCGATGATAACTGACATATATTAGTTGACATGATATCTTCGGCAACTGCACCGTATCTTGTGTCATAAATATCTTCCAGATCTTTCGTTGTCCCCGAAGAAATTTCCTTAAGCATGTCACTATAACTCTTAATCATAAAGCCTCCATTGTTGGGGCCGAATTCCACTTCAGCCTTGGCATTGTGATTCCTTGATCTTCCTGAATTGAAGTCCCATATCTGCCGTACAAAACACACACAATGATCTGCCTTGCTTTTACAAGCACACTCGATATGAAATTTGAATAAAAGTTCAGAGAACTTTGAAGCATCCACAGTAAGGAGGGTGCAATTTGTTGACAATTCAGTGTGCAATAAGAAGATCAAGTAGTGATATTAACAACACGTGATTCTTGAGCAGATTTGTACAAAGTATAGGATCCATTGCATATCCAAAAAGTCAAAAATACACTGAAAGTCCCCCCAATAATAGTCTAATGGCGTGCAAAAATAGCATACAATGATTTTTCCCATATCATGATAGCAACACCGCTTCGGAAAGTCTGTCAAGTTCGCATCATTCCTAAATGAAACACACCTTTCTTCACGGCTCAATGTATCGATTCAATGTCACAATAAAAACTGGTCCATGAACCTTTATCGCAACTACAAGCTCTCTTTGAAAGAACCCTGATCATAAATGGTGAAAGGGAAAAAACAAATTTATCGCTAGCTCTCTACCGAAAGCTACCAAAACCAATCTGTACTTCTGGCTTATGAAACCTAGAGTACTAAGAGAAAAAGTGCAGTGACAAGTTAAGAACCACAGGCAACTACCTGATCATGCACAAAGAATAGAGCGCAAGATTTTGATGGTTTGGGAACTGGCAGAAATAGTATCCATCATGAAACCACATAAACCAATTGGAAATCTAAACTTTATTTCCTGATTCGGTTGACAAGAAGATCTACATCCAGGTCTGAACTATCTCATTTGTAGTGAGTGATGTTAATGCGTGTGAGGATACTGAACGTTTGAGCAACTAATGTATCAGGAAATACAGTTGCAATGCACAGTAACCGGCAACTGAATTTTAACAAGCAATAAAAATCTCGCCTTTTTTCCATTGGACGGGATTTTCTCTTGTAATTTACCTGGGTGGGCGGCACTGAGGGCGGCGTGCAGTCCCACAGCAGTTGTTCGTCGTCATCGGCCATCCGGTCGCCGCCGCCGATGAGCTCAGGGCAGTTCCCTCCTGACGCCATCATGAGCAGAGACGTGTACGGCAACGGCACCTCCTGCACCGCCGGAGGAGGAGGCAGCGGCGGGGGCGCCTGCTTGTCCGGCAAGCGCCCGCTGGATGCCGCGGAGCTCCGGCGAGGCGTCCTGGGGCTCAGATCCGAGTGCGTCTGCGCCTGCGCCGGGTCCACCTCGCGCCGCGCCATCTCCGCCAGCTGGTGGCACAAAGCTTCCCCCTTGAGCCGCCGGGCGGCGCCGCGGGAGGACGCTGCGGCCACCTCCGGCGGGTCGCACGGCACGTAGAGGTCGCGCAGGTCCGGGTCCACCGCCAGCATGGAGTAGTCGAGCGCGGAGAAGAAGGCGTCCTCCTCCGCCGCGTCCTCGTAGCCCGCGCCGCGGAGGTCGAGCCCCCACGACGCGGCGAGCTCCGCCGCGGACGGGCAGCCCGAGAAGCCCTCCACGGGCGCGCCCGCGCCCGCGTCGTCGCCGCCGGCGTCGTCGCAGCAGTCCGCGCAGAGGAACGCGGGCTCCCCGCCGCCGCCGCCGGCGACGCGCGCGGCGGCCGGGCGCGCCGCGCAGCCCGCGCAGAGCGGCGCCCGCACGTGCTTCCGCGACAGCGCGTTGGCCGCGTGCACGTGGCGGTCGCAGGCCACGCACAGCCGCGCCGCGTCCGCGCGGCAGTGCAGCGCCGCCGCCGACTCCCCGCAGTAGTCGCATGGCCACTGCTGCCGTCCCCCGCCGCCGCCGCCGCCGCCCGGGCCCTTCATCTCCAGCGCCGCAACGCCACGCCACGCGACTCCAAGCCGCACAAAGACAAACCCCGAGCACGCGTGAATCACGAGGCGGGCCGCCGAAGCAGAAACCAAAACGGAATGGATAGAGAGAAGGGAAGAGAAGAGGGTTTGCGCCTTCGCGCCGCGCCAATGCCGCGCAATGCAATAAGGAGGGAGGCGGCAGGCAGCCGAAGCAGGAGGAGACGACGCTGATCTGCGACGGGTCGCCGAACAGCGAACACGGCAAGGGGCACACGTGTCGCGCTCAGAGGTGGTGAGGTGGCGGGACAGCCTCCGAGGGACCCGGGCTGCAGAGGGTGCGCGGTGTCGGAAAATATCTCGCGGCTTTTGCCGAGCTGGCGCGGGGGCGGGAAAGGCTCCGGTCACTGACAATTTGGACCGATATCTACTTAGGGCTTCGTGGTGAGGGTCTACCAGGTGATGGGGTGCACGGTGATGATCATGAGCATGTTTTTTTTTTTTTTTTTTTTGCGAAGGAGCCTGAGCAATGGTCGACATGGCTAATCAAGCCGAGCAGTCAGTCAGTCACAATGTATGCTCATTTCGCATGAGCAAACAAGGTGATTCATCAAAGGTGATATATTGTTTGGCGACGAAGAAGAAAATGTTCATGGTACCTATGCACCTATTGTGACTCTAAGGCTATTTAGTTGTCAGCCGCACCGTGCACGTTGATTCTCAAAAGAGACGTCGATTTCCGGTAACACACTCTCCACGAGGAACAACGAAAAAAAAAGACGTGACCAACAATTTTTGCCATAAACAAAACATTGTTGCTAGTTCGACATAGTGCCACACTCTCCACGAGGAAAAAAAAAAACCATGAATGACGTTTTTTTTGTCGGCAACAAAACATTGCTAGTTCGACGTAACAGCCGAGGTTGTGACATGGTGGTTAGTGGCTTACAGCCAAGCAGCCATGTTTACGAAAAAACAAATATCCATGTGCATAACAACAAGAATATAACTTATATACTTTTTACAGAGATAGTAATAGTCGATGTGTGTTTATTAAATTCATTATAATCAAGATATTTTGATACTCTAGTACATGGAACAAACTGAGCAATGCAATTTTAACATCAAGTATATTAAATACTGTAAAGAACAATGAGTATGACAAATTTTATAAGACTATTTTTGTGGTGGACGTTGGTTCTTGAGATAAAGTATAAAGGGTGTTTTTTCTTGATATTACGATCTCTTATATATTAGGACGGATGGGGAGTACTAGCTATGTACATAGGGAATAAAATCAAGATTTGTATGCGGATGCGGTAAATCTCGTAAGAGCATCCCCAACAGATGCTGTATAATGACCCCGTGCTCTAAAATCTAACATTATACAGCACCAACTTGCTCCAACAGATGCTCAAAAACGATGCGGTGCTCCAAAAATTTTACAGCATGCTCAAAAACTCCCTCCTCGTGCTGTAAAAATACAGCACCGAAGCGGGTGCTGTATCCCCGTGCTCCAAACGCAACCACCGGTGGCGGGAGCCAACCGCCGCCCTTCCTGCCGCCCTCCCGCCGTTCGCCCCTCGCCGGAGAAGACAGCCCCAAGCCATCGGGTCGGGGTTCGAAGCCGCCGCCGCCGCCTCCCCTGTTTTGCCAGATCGACGCCGGCCAGGTCGGCGCCGCGCCAGATCCACGCGACGCGACGCGCCCCGCCCGTGGCCGCGACGCAAGGTCGACGGCGTCCCTGGTCGCGACGCTAGGTCGATGGCGTCCCTGGCCGCAACGCGCTCCGCCCCTATTCGCGACGCGCCCCGACCTGACGCGACGCCGCGCAGATGGCGCGCTTCGCACGCGACGTCGCCCCGCCCCGACACCGCGCCGGGCACGCGACGCCGGGCGAGCATGCCGCACGTCGTGCTTCACCCGAGCGCGGCTAGCAGCGCCGCCGCGTGCCCGCTGTCCCGCGCGCCGTGCTTCGCCTCGTCGTGGCTTGCAGGTCGACGCGTTGTGCTTCGCCTTGCCGCAGCGACGCACGAGCCTCGCCACAGCGATGCAGGTCGACGCGTCGCAGCCGCGCCATGATTGCAGACTCTTCTTCAGTGGACGACTTCTACCTGCTTGATGAAATGATTCAAAGGAAAAACGTAATACAAAGCATCACTTTTACAGCATCTGCTAGAACGTAGGACACAGGATCTGTAAAACTAGGCAAAAGTGATGCTGTATAATTGGTTTTACAGCACCATTTTTAGAGCATCTGTTGGGGTTGCTTTAAGTGTTTCTTAGTAACTTCAGATCACCGATTACATTTTCTTGAACGTTCAATTTTATTGTTATAAATTTGAGAGATTGTTCAATGACACTATTCATTTGGGTAATCTCAAGCAGTAAAATATCAAAAACAAAATCTAATTTCCTGGATAACTGTACCTTTGGCAGAGGTCAAGTAACAAAACAACAGGAACAGAACAAGTATAAGCCGCGACCACTGATCGTGTCACTGACAGATATAAGAGATACAATGCCATGCATGCCATGGCAGGAATTGCTACGAGACATTGTCCATTTGTCACGACTCCCCAACAAGCCGGCCTGAAATAAAGTGATAAGCACATGATAGGCAGAATTAGACACGACAGCAAAAAGATCTCGAATGATAGGCATGGAAAAGGAGCGTGCCCGGGCGCACATGTTCCTGCATAAAGCCGGTGATGGTCACTTTACGCTAATTGTGATGGTGATGCATTACTGTTACCCGATCTAGGTTACACAAGTGCTACACTTCACCCACGAAAACCTTTAGATTTACTCACGCTCTATTTGACCGGAGAAATTATTGTTGGGACTTGGGTCGATATATGTCAGCCAGGGCCTGGAACTGTATTCACATGCAAAAATATCAGCAACATATTCCACATACAATCCAATTTACGTATCATTGTTCAAATGCAAACTGACTGTAAATCATTCGGAGTTACCAAACAAGACCTGTTTCTTTCTTTCTTCAGCTTGTTGAAACCTCTGGAATTCCTAGATCCGTGATCTATCTGGGAAAATTATTATTGCCGTGTGTTTATTTGGATCATCATGCAACGGCGACAATGAACTTATGGGGCATGATGGTGGCACATGAGAATATCCACTATTACAACCCCACCATCAACACCCATCCATGTCGTCATTCTATGGAAGCTTCATAGTACGGTCGTGATTTTCATGGCAGAGAATACATTTCGAAGAAGATAGAAGTAGCATTTTTTTAGGGGGGAAAATAAATTTAGCATAAATCTGGCCCATTTCTATAATTCCGCGACACCGAGTACCTAGAAAAAAACAAAAAAAATGATTTTCTCAATGATATAATTTAATATACTACATCAGCATTTTGGGTTAGCAATTTTGTATGAAATACTTTGGATTTTAGACCAAATTTTATCAAGATTTCTCCTGTCATCATGAAGATAACCAAGCTATTAAAGATATGGGATATTGGGATAGGGGAAACTGTAGTGCAAACAAATAACATTGAGTGCAATGGTGCAAACCCGCACTCTGACTCTGGACGGTTGGATCACGATCCGACGAACCAGAGTGTTTATTTGTACCATTGCACTCAATGTTGTCTTTGCAACAAAATTTTCCCCATTGTGATATAGCAGAGCCATCTCCAACAATTCAACATAGAGGAATGCATACATTTTGGGCAAGTACTCTTAACTTGACATCTCACTCGACTTTGGCAAACAAAACGGTTTAATTCCAGAGGTTGGCAATTGGACGCTTTCATTGTCATAACGATGACATTTGCACCTGTCCACAAGGCATTAAGATCTCTCTTATTATAGCACAAGACCGTACGTCCTTGCATTCCTCTACATGATGATAAAAGTATTGGGCCCTAACTCGGGCGTGTTCGTTTCCTTTAGTCCTAAAGTTTAATCCAGAAAATCTTGCTATTTAAGGGTATTAAATAAAGTCTAATTACAAAACCTTTTTACAGATGGGTGCTAATTTACGAGACGAATCTAACGAGCCTAATCTTGGTGTCAAATCTATATGTTTATGCAAGGACCACCCTCTCTTCTAATGCCTTTCGCTATCCTTGAGACTATCTCCAACGAGGAAGCCCAAAATTGGAGGCCAAAACAGCTAAATGGATGTCCGTGCGGCTGAAAGGGCGTCTGCCAAACTTGCCCATCTCCAACAGGAGACCAAAAATCGGATCCTCGGACGGCCACCGCCTCCTCTCCACGGCCGCCGCCTCCGCCGGCCGCTGCCGCACCTCAACGCCGTCCTCGGCCCGCTCCTCCGCCGCCGCAAGCTCGCGGAGCTCGTGCCCTCCATCCTCGCCAAGCACCCCTCGGCCCCGCGCTCCACATCATCCGGGAGCCGTCGTCAGGGGCAGGGCGGCGCGGAGCAGCAGGACGCGCCTCGTCAATGGCAGGACGACGCGGCTCTCCCGCACCCGCTTCGTCAGAGCACATCGTCCTTCTCTGTTTCTTCCTTCGAGCGAGAGAACAAAATTCCCCATTCTCACTCTCGCAATGCGTACCTCAGAAAAATTTCTCAAAAATTGATCTCTCGAGCCCCAATAATGAAGGTCGTATCTACCAAATCTTGAATACAAATAGCTTGTGCCTCATGAATCCGGTGGAAATTACCCGATTGAACAAATAGCTTTGTGTGGCGGGGAGGATGAGATGCATTATGGCACAAGATGTGCTGCCTGCTCTTGTTCCGCTCATGGATCAGTTGGTCTCCAACGGCGATGGTCCTCGCGGAGGCCCTGCGCGCTGCTGCTGGCTGCGCTTGCCACCGGCCAGCACGACGCGCCTCGGCCCGAGCAGGCGGACGACGCGACTCGTCAATGGCAGGACGCGGCAGAGGTGATGTGGCCCATGGCGAGAGGAGCTCTATCGGCGCCGTCGTGATGGTGGTGGTTGGCGAGAGGAAGTGGATGATGGTGCTCCCGTCCGAGAAGGAGGCCGTCTCCCTCCGCGCAGAGCTCGAGTGCCTCCAGGCCGTCCTCAAGCTCGGCGTGAGCACCTGCTCCGTGCCTGGATGTCGCGGGGGAGGAGGGGAGCTCGCGACGCGTCGAAGGATGGCGCGAGCCGTGCGAGGTGGACGACGACAGATGTGGCTGCGGACGAGTGCGTCGCGGCGCGCGGTGATGGATTTCTACGTCGCCGACGGGACGAGCCGAAGAATGAATAGCTGCTTTGGGACATCCGTTGGAGATGTGTTTTTGCAGTTTTGTATCATATTTTGAGTGTTATGTGGTAGATGGGTCTCCCGTTGGAGACAGTCTGAGAGAAAAGAGGGCCCCTTGCGATCTCCATTTGAGATCACTGACAAAGCTCAAAGCCTCAAAGTCAACAATGCGAGATCCAAATGTACGAACAAATCTAAGTACAATGTTAGGTGGATCTAGGAATGTAGAGCAGAAACTTGTGGATTTACGTTTTATTATAGCCATTTCTAACAGTGAGACCGTATAGTTCGGCAAATGATTGTTGAACATCATCCTGTCTGCTGTGGCACGCACTAGTCATTTCCGATCGAAAACAAGTGGCACGAGTTTTACCGATATTTTGAGCACATCCTATATGGAGAACAAATTGAACTTCAAAACATGGAATTAGCAATATAATCAAGATATAGTGTCGAATCGTAGGAGAGCAACGCATGCAGTAGCACCGTGCATGCACGATGCAAGTCTGTCATTGAAGTAGCTTCTAGAGGGCACGGTGCAGTGTACGGTCTCACCTTGACCTCAGAGCGCTGACCTGGCACATGTGCCCTCTAGAAGCATCCGGACTCGACCAGAAGCGTCCGTACACCACCTTTCTACAGATGTAAAGCGACAGCCCAAACAATATGATAGTACATCCATATCTCCATAAAGATTGAGACAATCATACTGTTAACATAAACTAAGCCCCCACCTCCCAACAGCTTATTCCATGACACAACAGGCCTTGCACAATTTTCTTCAAAGTTGCGCTAATGTAGCTACCCATTTGCGCGGCTCTTCGGTACGTAAAAGTGGCTGCAAGTGGTCCATATATAAACTCCGTTACGATTTCCGGGGTCCAGTCACAATGACAAATATTAGTATAAGAAACTTGAAATTGTACCATATAAACAATGAACGAAGGAAATCGAGGTTCAAAGTACCTAGCAGCTGGGGCTGCATGGTTGCATGCATGGAAATTGGGCCAGGCGATGCACCATACTACTCTTGGCAAACCAAAACGTATATTTTAAACAAGGTGCTCCTCCCTTGCCCAATTGAGGTCACCCGTGACGCCTCCACGGATGACCCAAGGCGAATAAACTAATCTGCGTAATCTCCCAGGCGCGCGAACCGGGAGCGGACACGTATGACTGTTTAGCTTCATTTAGTAAATGACAATTAAACAATTGAGCGTAGCCTGGCTTTGGCTTGGCTTGGCTTGGCTAGGCTAGTGGGGGGCCATGATTAGAGTGTTATATTAATGTTAGCTGCCTCTTTTAGTAGGCGGAGGAGTGTCAGGTTAGCGTTGCTGATTGGTTAATTAATTGATTAAAAAGATGCCGGTGGACTCCAGAAGCCTCCGTTTGGTATACGGATTTGAGTAAAGTAGTGCCTCAATCTTACCGGAAATAATGGTCTCTTGTCGGCTGTCGCCTGTGCTTTCAGGTGTGGTAACTGCCAAGATTAGTGCTAATTCAGTGTGTTTGAGAGAGCGCGCGCACAGCGAGCCTGGAGTATCATCAAAGCATGTGCAATTTTGATTGCTAATGGGCCTGTTGATGGGCCTGTTTTAAATGTGGGCTACATGTTGATGGGAATGTTACGGCCTATGTAAGGCCCAATAAGGACAGAAATTTTGTAAAGAGTGTGAATACGCTGGACAGTTCGCTGGCTGGTTATATTCTTTCCTGGATGAAAGTTTGGTCATGGTCTCAGTACTGATAAACTTTGGACGACACCAGGAGATGAACCTGCCATTTTGAGAGAGAGAACCACTTGTGCTATATGGTAGGGTTGACATTATCTGGAATATATTCTCTGCAAAAAGATGATGAAAGATTCTATATGACAACATGCATGTATGGCCCGCGTTCATGCACGAGAAATTGGACTTGAGCTCTCCTGCTCACAAGCCTGCCTATAAATAGCCCTGGAACAAGCACTTCAAGCTGCAACCGAACAGAGCAAGCTATACCTTGCAAGCCATGCATATATGCGAAGAAGGCGACGAAGAAGAAGAGAGAAAGGCTTACATGGCGACAAGAGTGTAGCTCTGGTAGCCAAGGATGACTTGCCTGTGTCGACCTCCCCGAAGGATCATCGTATCATCCAACGATGAGCCTTCATGTGGTCTCATGGGCAGTCTCCTTGGCTAGCCTGACTGACTCTTATCGCTCATGCTAGCCTTTCATCTTGAATTGCTGTATTTACACGTCTGCATGACTGCATGCTTGTGCAGATGCAGCGCGTTTGTTCGATCGGTTTGTAGTTTGTTACATCTGCTGGTGCTGCTGGTCAAGCTTCTATGTGTATCTTCATCAGGTTTATCAATGTCTTGCAAGTGTATCCACTTCACATGTGGCAAAAACTCGTGTATTATTTTCAGGACAGTCGGATGATCGATCCTACTGGAGTTGTTTCACCCATTATGATAGCGAGATTAATTGATTACAGGGGGAGGACGAGAGGGTATATCTTGCAGGACCAGGAAGCACATTACATATGGAGCTCAAAAGAAGTCCAATGGCTTCTTTACCGTTTGCTGATCTCTTTCAGCTAGCCCTTGTCGGATTGTGTGATGTCTAACGCTGAAGTGTTAGGTTACTAGTTTCCCGTTGTTTTGCATTTGCTTGAGGGAGAAGGTCCTGGCTCATGTATCATGAATACAGTAGCTGGAGCATTATGGATGTATAAAAATATTTTACAGCTCCAGTTGAGGCGGTGTTTAATGAATTATTCTCAGTTCTTCGTCAAAAAAGGAACAAATAGTTGGGCATAATTTCTTACCCATCATTGTAATTTTGCAAAATATATGCTATTGTCAATGATTACAAATATGTGCCCACTTAGTTACTCCGTATTAGCTATCATGGAACTATAAATAAATTTATAAAATAGGAGTATCCCATTTCCATCAAAAGCTAGAAGGAAAAAAAGCAAGAAAGAAAAATGCACGAACATGTGCACATGGGGGAGCCGCAAAGCAGGAAAGGATAATATAAATATGCATATTTCTTCATGATGATAAAGCTAGCTAGATCCGGTATATGGATAAGGAACTCCCTCTCTGCGCGTATTGTAGGCGCCGGTGCATGATGCATCCGACATACATCACAGGAGCCAGTCGTCTCCGTATTTTGAGATCAATGTCCTATCAATGTTAAACAGGTCATCACGCATCTATCTAAACCTCTAAAGAACCAGTTGACATGAAAATAATTTTGACCTGCCAGATTGTACTCAACCGTGTATCAACCGTTGATCTTAATCTTCCCACCCTTGATTTATGCTTAACGGTGGGGCCACTCCAAAATGTGTGACGCTCACCAAATTGTTTGCACTTTTCCTTTGTAAAAATCTTACATTTTTCAAACTTTTCTCACCTGAAAATATTTTCACCCTCCCACAAACCCACTAGCGCTAATTCCTTTGCTCAGGGTCGCTCTGCTAAACCTTCCAAGCCGGGAGCGTCTGGTTTCCAAACATTGTCGTCTCCATCCTATAATTGTTTCCTTTCCATTTTTTAATTTCCGTAGAGTTCCAAACATAAATCCTAGAATTATTTCCTTCCTATGCACGTTTCTTTCCAATTGGATCGCATTCCTGGGCAAACCCAGGGATTATTTCCTTTCCAAAAATTTTCCGTAGAGTTCCAAACATAAATCCTAGAATTATTTCCTTCCTCCAATTGTTGATCGCATTGCTGGACAAACTCAGGGACACCACATTCTGTTCTCTTCGATCTGGTGATCATGGTGCCGTAGTTGATCCAATTTCGCCGAATGCCAGTTTCGTCGACGTCCAGGCTATCTGCTGGTCAGTTTCCCGATTACTGATTGCCGAAGGTCCGGCTCTTGATTGGCGAATACTTGATCGCTTTCGTCTCTTTATCGCCGCAGGTCCTGATAACTCGTCGCGCTGGAAAGGAGGCGGAAGGTTGCATTGATCTGGTGTAGAGCGGCGAGTCTAGGGTTCAGACCTAGCTTCCTCGCGCTGAATTGCGACGTGGAAAGTTGCGTCGATCCGCTTGACAGGAATGGGCAAGTTGCTTACCAAGGTACGGAAGACCTTTCCGGTGTTTCAATGTGTGAACTGATTTTGATCGGGATTTGCATCATGTTTGATTTCTCAGTGTTTTCTTGATCGATCCCCTGATGGCCGGCAATAAGTCAGATGTCAAAAAGTTGAAATCTGCAACAAAATTGCTCCTTTCCGATAGGACTAACTCTGAAACTAACGGTGCATTTAGTACTGTTTAGAATGTGTCACACAAGTATGGTCAATCATAGCCTTATTAGTTCTTCTGAATGACGGAATTATTTGTTTCTAACAGGTGATGAAGAGGATGCCAAGGCCGCCAAGAAGTGCGAGCAAGCGGGAGAAAGGACGAGGCGTTTGGCGTGAGCGGCAGAAAGGTTGTTTCCCAGATTCTAGCATAATGACGGTTTACATATTTTTATGTTCTCTGTTGCATTTCTATTTAAATTGCAGTTTTTTTAACCTTGACAGAAAAATGTTTCTACTCAAGCAAGCAATTGCACCCCTTTGGCTAATACGCAAAACACAAGGTTTAGTATTCATCCATGCCGTTAAGTTTTGACACTAGGTTATATTTTGATTGGACTATTCTAGCGTTTGCAATCGTGGATGCTTTCATGTGTAAAAGAACACCAGAGAATCAATGTACATGCGTTCCCCCCCAAAAAAAAAAATCAATGTACATGCGGTGGGTTCTGTAGCTTCGGGCACAGCAAAAAAAAAATAAAAACAAAATGTGGTACTAATTTTCGTTCATTTTGCATACCAGTAATATGGGTCGTGCTTTTGTGTACTACGTTGATCCATGATTTTAACATGTGCAACTTGTTCAGGAGCAAATCGAGTTGCTGGGTCAGTAGAGATTGGTTCTGTACAAGGCACATCAACTTCCATGAAAAAGCTGCCTTGATAATTCAAATTCATCGATTATATACTATCTCTGTATATTTACCTTTCCACAATATATATGTAGTACTAATTCATTTCTTTTTTTTTAATGTCAAAGGTCGATCGCCGCTGTCACAATATAATACACAATAGCGGAAGCGGAAGATGGAGGAATTGGCTAGAGCTCGTGCAAATCAGGCTGGTCAGACACACTCCACCTGTGATTTCAGACTCTTCTATGTTGCTTTCTATTTAATTTTGCAGAGTATTTTTGTATCAGTCTAATTCGTAACAAAGGAGGTGGAAATATCGGAGCTCAAGGAAAACAAGGAATATGTACATCGATATCGGGCCCGAAATTCAACAAAGAACATTCCTGTGGCAACAGATGTGTCGTTAGCCATAGCTGGTATGAAAATGCTTGCAGTTAAACGGCTCATTCCTTGTTGTTAGTTACATGTGTTACGGTACCTTTAATAATTTTCATTATCTAACATATCATTGTGCAGCAGGTTGGAGCCTAAAAATTTTGTGTATTGGTATACGCCCACCCAGTGACGAAGCTAGAATTTTGATTATTGGTGTTCAAAAATTTAATGTGACACCAAAGCTTGTCAAAATCTTCTGCTCATTCAGTATTTCCAAAAGATTTTTTTCTATGATCCATCCCTATACATTTTTATTACAGATTCAGTTAGTTACAAAAAATATGGTTATCATGTGAACATGGATATATGGCAGTTTAGCAGGTAGTTGACATATCTTTCATTATAACGTGAACATGGATATATTGTTGATAATTATTCCCCTGAAGTATTGAAATCTTATCTACCATCATCTGTTCCATTCTATATAGATGATATTATGGGAGTTCATTGCTGTATTTTATTTCAGAAGTGGGCCTCTTCTAGCCTGGTTACAGACCCTACCGATGAACAGAATTTGGCATGCCCTTTTCATATTCTCATATCAAACAACCCACCATGCCTCTTTTTCCTGACCACAAACTTCTGGACAGCATATCGATAATGGACACGACAGTCATCATAATATCAACAATTTTATCCATTACTTTTCATGGATTTTGTCCATTGCTTTTGCCAACAAGCTAAGAAATTTCAGATCCATTGATGATTTCAGATCATACCCTACATATTTTTACCTTTTATTTTGATATGTGCACTTTTATTCTACCCTGTTTCTGCTATTTATTTAATTTCATGTCCAGTGATAAAGAAAAAGTCTGGTAATGTTCCATTGACTGTAGGTGCTCTGTTTATAATATTCCCACAAACAGCGCTATTGTACAGTTTGTTTCCCATTAATAAGTTTGTTGTTATTAGGAAATAGAGGAATTTTTCTTTTTGGGATGGGATCACTTCACACCATTCTATTTTTTTTAATGATGCTTGGTGGATTTGCATTACCATACCTAGATCTGTTATTTTTAGCGAAAACTATCTATGTTAGGACACACTAAACCATGTCTTATTTTCAATATACTTGTATTGATCCAGGAGGGTTGACTTTTGGAATATCAACACCGAAGACATGGACGGAAGTTGGGATTTCACCGAGAGTATTTCTGGAAATGAGGTATGTGTGTGGTTACGACAATTCATATCTACATCTCATCCTCGTAGATGAGGAGGTGCGTTACTATATTTCGAAGAAACACACGCACATTAGCCAAGATCACCTGTCAATTACATGTAGTATATGATCAATCTATGCATTTTGTTTCCAGGAGAACAAGATGGAGGCGATGGTATTTGGAGGGCAGTGTGAGATAATCATAGCCTTGTTGAAGGAAACAATGTGGGATTTAAGTCTACAAGATTTTATTCTTATCCTTCTGTGTGCTTTAAGGACTGACTACTATGTAAATGTGTCTTCCGATACACTAAGTTATATCCTTAAATGTTTGTAGATTTGAGAATATGATCTTACGCCATCATAACACATATGCAGGTATCGACATTGATTTTTTCCCCCCTCAAATAGAAGGGTATGCATAAGTTACTCACTGTCAGATGTCATAGGCATGGTTGTATGTGTTTCTAAGAAAGAGAGGGGCTGAACTTTAGGTGGCGTCCAAGCAGATATGTTGTAATAATGAATGAAAGGTAAAGAAAATATTGTAAAGAATTAGTTTTAATAATTTCTACAACTGCTTGAACTATCATGATTACAGATATTTGACATCGTGTTTTTTATTTTTATTTTGCAGTGGAGTAACACTCATAGTTCATGTGAGAGACTCACACTTTACGCAACACATCGAGTACTTCAGACAAGGGACAACTAGTTTCACATTCTTGCTGCAGCACATGTAAGAGTGGACTAGGTAAGTTGTCTGTAGAATATCCAAATCCTTTGAACACCAAGTTGAAACATTTTTCATTTGTTTCATAATCTGGGTACTTACTTTTTTCTTGTATAAATTTAGATGTTTCTTGTAAATTTAGATGTTTTGTCTACATATAGCCACATTGTCTTCCATCCACAAGAATCTTAACGTACGATGCCTCACAGAGATGTCTAATATTTGTTATAAAGGGTAACATACAATGGGCTAACTCATAACTTTCTCTGCAGGGTTAAGCGAACTCTCTTCCATCGTCTTGCTTGATGAAGCTGATCGAGCTTTTATTGTTCCAGATCTTGCACTTGCTTGATGATTGATGAATTTTTTGGCTTAACAAAGACTCAACAATTATGTGTTATTAATGCTTATTATGTTCCTGCATAATAATATATAACAATTTAAATATTATTTTAAAGTCTTGCCAAGTGATGTCATTTGATCGGACACGTGCGTGGCGCACGTGCATGTTTACTAGTAAGCTTTAGATCATTTGTTTCTGCTGGATATAGAAATGGTGGGATTTCTCTTTTGTGTCGGAGAGTTCACACAGTAACAACATAGGCAGCGCAAGCCTGGAAGATCGGACCGATAGTTTCTTCAGACGACTGCAGAACGAGCGTCAGGGTTAGATAAGGAAGAGAAATAAAATATTATATTAGGGGTGAAAGTGGGCTGACCGCCAACCCGCACACAGATCATTTTTATGCGGGCTTTTGCGGCAACCCGTGAAATTTGATGACTTATATGTGGGGTACGTACCCACTTTCATCTCTACACTCTCGAATGAATATCAAAATGTTAGAAAAAAAAAGTCACGAAACATTCTTCCAATTATAAGAAATTTGTTTTATTCCGAATGATGCCCCTTAAGAAGAAACAAAACCTTTACTACAGTTAGTTTCGTTAAGCTAATTGTGTGCAATATTTCTTCAGCTTGTTCTCCTAAAAAATATGTTTTTAAGCACAGCGGGTCAACAACATGCATGGCAGTGGATACAAGATCTGACAACAAAAGATTATCAACATTTGCATTCAAGATCTGGCAACAAAATATTTCCATGTCAAGTGCCGCTAGCATCATATTCGGTTGATGAATTATTAATTATACAAACTGGTGACCAATAAAATAAATAAATAAATTCAGATGTGCAATTAGCCATCTATTATTCATAGAAAATATTCCAGCGCACAAAATCTCCCTTTTCGAAGGGTCAACACGCGTCTTATTCCCTAGATGGAAGGAGGGCGTTCATCCGCTCCAATAGCTTTTCTCAATTCACTCGTAATGCTCATGGTACATCCAGTTGTTCATCTTTACAATGGTGTTGACATTTTCCTGCAGCATGTATATGTTACTAACGACAAATACATGCTAGTGTGCAGATGTATGATTGTTCAAGTTGTTTCCAAGAATATATTCTTCATCTGCCGTAGTTACGATGAGCGATTTTCTTGATAAGAACAGATAACGTATTATGCTGTTTGGTTTGCCTTGCTATATATAAATAAGCCCAATGGAAGGGAGCACTGGAAACACAGAAGAGAGTGAGAGGGAGCAAGGCTTACATGGCGACAAGGGTTTAGCACGGGTAACCAAGGATGACTTGCCTGTGTCTCCTGAAAGGATCATCAAATGATGAGCTTTTTGTTGGGTTTCCAGTCTCCTTGGTTAGCCTGATTAACTCTTATTGATCATGCTAGCCTTACATGTCGTAGTTTGTACCATTCATATATTCTAGAAAATACTACGTGAGCTAGCCATATATGTGAGCTGTTTGCAGGACGTCAGATTTTTGGTTCAGATGCCTGCATTGCAGTTATATAAGAGGTATATCACGAGTAATCCCTCTGTTTCAAAATATATGGGAAAAAAGAGTGGTACAAACATGCATATACGTCTTGTGTACATAAGGTTCAGCATGGAGTTAAAAGTAGCATGGGACAATATTCGGAAACGATAAGTATTCTTTTTCAATGGAAAGCTCTAGACATGCATGAACGACATTGCACAGCCGCAAAGCTGAAGAAGAAGTATGTATGCAATAAATATAAGTATTTCTTCCCAAGATGATATATATGTAAATAATACATATTTCTTACCAAGAGAGATTCTAATGTCTTTACTTTGCAAAGACCCTTTTTGCATCCATGATTAATTCGTAGTGACACATCAGCAGATCTCTGCTTAAAAGACAATTCAGAAGAAGAAAATTTTCAAAAAAAATAAAAATAAAAAAAAAAACAGAAGAAACAAATGACGACAGCATGTTTTCTCTGTTGCTGGCTCAGAACATTTTGTGTTTCAGGCTTTCATCAGCAGCTGTATTTCTTTATCTAAGAAAAAAAAATCAGCAGCTGTATTACAGTTGTATAACTAGAAGTTACCAGCTGACACGGTTACGGCCGGGCCTTGACCTATGCTTTGCAAAGGGAGGGACGAGGGGATTTTTTTAACCCCAGCCTGAAATTCGTTCCCACGGGGAATCGAACCCAGGACCTGAGAAGTGCTACTCAGGCCACCTAACCAACTCAGCTAGGAGCCCTTTCGCAATTGTAAGCAAGCTGTATAAGTACCTGGTCGATGTGGCCCATTCTTGAATCTAATTGAGTTTATGTCCCTGAGATTTGTATATTGTTCATCAAAGTCATGAATGCATTTTGAGAATAACTGTCTTTTTAGAATGTGATGGTCAATATTGGAGAGATCATATCAAAATCAGAGAACTAGCAAGCATTATATTGAGACCGGCTACTTATTAAAAAACATTTTTTTACAAAGTTAATCAGATGTGTTATCAAAGAGGTGTGCACCCATGCCGATCGAGACGGTGTGTTCCAGCACAAAATCTTCCTTTTCAAGGGTCAACTCACGTCCCCATTGGATTTCCAAATATGGAAGGTGCGGGCACATCCACTACATGCCGATTCTTTACGCAAAAGAAGTTTCAAGTTTTTCCATGGATGCCATGGATCCATGTGTACCTTGTCTTGATGTTATGGTGTATTCTAGTATTGTTTTTGTTCACAATAATGGATACGTTTTCGTGCAGCATGTACAGCCAGAAAGTACACATGCTAGCTGCAGATGATGATTGAAATTGGAAAGAGAACATATTCTTCATGGGTAGAAATTATAGGATGATATATTCTTGATAGGCACACAGACCACAGCGAATATAAGACTTCTTGCTTTTGCTCTCTATAAATAAGAGTAACGGACGGAGGCACTGGGACACACAAGTGAAGGAAGAGAACAGAGAGCAAGAGACTTACATGGCGATAAGAGTTTAGCTCTGGTAGCCAAGGATGACTTGCCTGTGTCCTTTTCTGAAGGATCAGCAAACAATGAGGCTTTGACTGGTCTCATGGGCAGTCTCCTTGGCTAGCCTGAGTGGCTCTTATGGCTCATGCTAGACTTGCCCTCTTTGATCTGTACATGTGTATTTGAGCAGTATTTCAGTAATACAACAGGAAGGAAGTTCTAGCTCATATTTATTCAGTTAGCTATATCTTTTTTTCCTTTTTAGGTTGCCTCATCTATATATATCATGAGATGTGTGTAACCATTATGTAGCTATATCTAACACTGCACGCAAGTGTGTGATGCTATCATCATGAGTTAACAAACTTAACATCTCTAAACTTCTATACGTATTGACTAAAATCACTTCTCAGCTTCACGCAGCTTTTTCTTGGGTGCATGATCAGATCATTGATGAAAGGAGTACATCGCCAATCTTGGTTGAATTGAATACTAAATAGAACATTGCAAATAATGTGCATACATGTATTTCAACTTCAAGATGCATAAGAGAAGATACATTGGTCAGTGGTCACCTTCTGGTAATAATCTGACGAAATATATATTTGAAAAGATAGAAACAGAAGAGTCTTCCAGTCCAAAAAGCCTTTTTCAACCAGGTTACAGAGCTTACTGTGTTCAAGGAACTGAATTCAGCAGAAGATCATTTACAGGCCAACTGTTTTAGCCGTGTACTCTCGGTTGTTTTCTTCGATTTTTCCTGATTTTCTGTATTTACTTGTAACTGCTCTTTTATCTGTCAATGAATGGCAATGATCCTACCACATTTTCCAATGAATGGCAATGAAAAATATACATTGGTGGACAGTACTTTCCTTTGCACAGGCATAATACATTGTATGTACACTCTATGTAACTAGCTCAATGCCCGTGCGTTGCCACGTCACAACAAAATAAGTAATTCATTTTCATATAGCGTTTATGTAGTAAACAAGGCCACCAATAAATTCTCAAATCGGATCAAGGATATGAAATGACTCTAACTAAGCAAACTAGTAGTAACTATACATACTATTACAGGGGCGGTGACTGTAAATAAAGTAAAGTGTAGGATTAGAGTAAAGTGCAGATTGGTCATCGCCACCAACTCCAATTTTTAAGATAGCGTGCTAGCATTGAATAAACTAATTGATTAGCCGATCATTAGTTTAATCACGAATTTTAAGAGGATGGATGCTTGAGTGTACATATAGCTCAAGTGATTAGGTTGCTTATATAGTGTGACGTACATGTACCTACTCACCCCATTTCAAGTTTTTGACTTAGAGTGAGTGCTCGTGTTAAGACTAGCTATTTTTTCAATGGTAGGCAACAATATATTTTGGTTTTTAGTAGGAACAAATGACAGTATAATGCTAGGCAGCATGAACAATGAGACATCTATGGTGACTTCATTATACTCAAGATTTGCAAAAATAATGCATATATAGCTTTTTTGAAGAAAAAACTAGGTTATTCCTACAAAAACTAAGCTGTTGCTGCTCCATTATGTTACCACTTCGAAGAACTATCAGTCAGCTGACAATTCCTTGTGAGTCTCATCAAATTTTAACAAATTAAATATGTCTTTAATTTTATTAGATTAGAATATTCTCTTTATTTGATATAATATATTTTTACAAATATTTTTGTCTAAGTGTCATGTTGTAGATGATGACCAAATGGAAGATTAAGAAACAAGCTTCCTCTACAAAATTATTTGTCAAAGTTCATGTAGGATCAAAAACCAATTATTGACAATCTTCATTGTATAGAGAAATTAAACTGCCCCAAAAAATGATGGTCTAGAATAGAACTACAGGTCGCTGGTTTTCCAATGTAATTAACCGGTCATCATCCTTGATAACAAGGTAGGTGAGCAGTCCATGCTTGAATCAGTGGATGTCCGCCAACGCAAACGCGTCGTCACCTCCCTCTTTCATGTCAATGTTGTAACTTGCTACAATTGTATGGCTATTTTTTTCTCGAAAACGCAGTAGAGCTGCGTTTCATTATATTAAGAAGAAAATTTGTATGGTTATTTAAATTCAATGTCTCAAAGTTACTGCAAATCAAATAAGACTATGTAAATATACAGAGTTCTCCAACATGTTCTTAGACTGGCTTGTGCACTCTTATACGATTGTTCTTAACACCTTTTCTTTGCAGCTATAATCTATAGGCAAAGCATTTTAAGAAAGTCAGCCTTCATACCATTGATAGGATAAGCAGGAACTATTCCCATTTCTAAATCTATCAGGCATATTTATGCAGCTACGACAGCACATAGTTGGTCGGCCTACAAATGCATATCTGATATGATTCCCACTTCCCAGGTCAACCAGATTCTCTCCATTTTATTTCAGGCCAACTATACAATCAATACAACATTATTATTTGGCAATAACATATACTCCATGCATATTAATCCATCCATTTTGGTCAAGCATATTAGTTACTCTGTAGCTAGATTATGTGGATAAGGTCAATTTAAGTGTCGTCTTTGCAGTTCCAATGATAGGTATGGGAAATGATACCAGGTAGCTTTGCTATCATAAACAGCGCTGAAAATGTGGGCCGTGGCTTCGCGGCCTCCCAATCTCTAATCATTTACAATAAAATATTCTGTATATATATATTTCCTAATATATGTAGCAGTATCAGCGGTGAAAGTGAACCATAATAAAATCTAGCTTTTGCTTCTTGTCCACTGCAGAAGCTCATCTATAAATAGGAGTGCACTATCATGCATGGCAGTAGAGTAGAACACAACCTAGCAAGTCAAGTCTCTAATGAATAGAAGATGAGGATAGGCCTTGCATGGTGGTAAGAGTTGCTCCTGATAGCCAAGGATGACTTGCCTATGGTCTCACTCGCTTGCAGTGTCAGGCAAGCAGGTTATTCATCATAGGCAGTCTCCTTGGCTAGTCCGGGTGTCTCTTCCCCTTCATGCTAGGCGTTTCCCTCTACCATGTGTCTTTGGGTCCTTTTGTATCACACATGGTTTGGAGGTCGACGTCATCTCCATGTTCAGAGCTACATACTCTCATTTCTGAAACCATGTCAATATTATTCACATTACTGAGACCATGTCAATATTACTCAAATAACTGAGACCATGTAGATATTACTCAAATTTCTGAGACCATGTAAATATTACTCAATCAAACCAACACCTTGCTTCTTAGTAAGTATGAGTTTTACACTTCTGTTTGCTAATTGAACTTCTGCAAAAAAAAATTTGAATAGTAAGTACTGCTCTTTCTCGTATCATTTTCTTCAGGGGTAACCTAATGTGCACCTCTTTTCGACAAGAAATGCCCATCCTGCATCACTTGAAGGAAAAAGAATTCGACGTCCAGCATTTGATGTGTGCTTGCAGCTGATTCTGTCTAGTCACTCAAAAGGAGATACAAGTCCCAACGGCATGACCAATCCATCGGCACTGGGTGGCAAATCAGAACCAGTTAAGGAGGCTTGATGATCAAAACACTTATCTGTATGGCACCTTAATTTGTGTAATAACAGTCGCAGCACCAGATTTGTGTGACTTCTATAAGTTGGGGAATGTGTAGGGTAATCCTTTTTGTTTTTGGAGTTCCATTAACCATTTAATGCAAAAAAAAATTCTCTCCATATATGAAATTTATCATGTTCTCTCATGGATGTGATGCTCACTCTCCTGCGCACCTGAAAGAATGTGACTAAATACCAGATCAGGATTAGAAATAGAATTTTAGTACACCCAGACGGTACAAATTAACCAATAATGGGGCTTTCCAGCAAATAGAGTCATCTCTGAACCTACAATAAATATAGTTGAAGCTGCCTATACCACACAAAATATGTAAAGATTTAAACTAGATAAATAAGAAAAAAGGCGCAAATTCCGCTGGTATGTAAAATGCTACTGATACTTAATGATAATTGAAACAAAAACTGACTGGTTAGCATCAATCTCTTAGCTCTATCGCAAACAGACTAATTTTTTATATGTTACTGCACAATTTCAGAACATAAACCACACAATGGTTAGGTTGCCTGCCATAAAGAACACGATAGAGTATAGTTCTTTGTCCACATATGACATATATGCAATGACTTAGAATTAATTAATTTGATATATGTATAGTTCAGCAATTGGAAGTTCTTAGGTGATGTGCAGGCATGCTGGTGAACAATTAACATGAAGCGCCCACCCTCCTTTTTTTCCCCTCCTGCAAACAATACTATACAGTTACTGCTTTATGACTCATGGACATAGAAATTTAATCAGTTTATTCTGCGGTATGGCCTATACAGACTAACTCTATTTCTCCAAAAGGAGATATCATGCAGAAGATCAGCCAACATATTCGAAGCATTATTATCCAACAAGATATTCTCATGTTCAGATTGACTGGTATCTAAATTCGTCAACCATGCATATGAAAACTACCAGTGCAGCCGATGATCAAAAGGCAATCGATAAAAGATTTGGCATGTATGTGAAGCGTCTCCGCTTTTCGCAGGATCGAGTCGGTCAAGCGCTGATGAACAGACGCAACAGTACAGCATATAAAAAGCACAATTTAAGTCTTTAAGTGATTACATTAATCCAATTTAAAACATAGAGTCGCACAGCGGAAATAAACGATACAAGTCTAGAAATAGAGTACAAGCGCACGCGCTCACGATACACAAGAACCCGCATCCAAAGCCATGAAGATGCGGACTCAAGAGGAGATCACTCCTCAGTCTCCCAGTGGGCTGTCCAACCAAAGGGGAGCTGGCCATCCCACTGTCCACCTCCACCCGTAGAGTCGGGGATAAAGGTGCTACCTGCAATAAAATCATAAAGAGCCAAACTCTGAGCAACTAATACTCAGCAAGACTTACCCGTCAAAAGGCTAACTACAGCCGACTCCTAACATGCAAGGCTACAAAAGGGGTGGCTGACGCGATTGCATAAAAGCGCACTAATTACTTGGTCCTTACTTTCAAGTTTTAATTACAATTAAGTACTTAACCAAATAAGCAGTGTTCATATATCTAGAACAGGTATAGTAACAGTACATCAACGGTGACAGTATATATATAGCAATGTAAGTGACAACAATATAATAGACTAGCATCATCATCTCATCAATCATGTCACACTACGAGGTGACTCAGTGAGCAAGGTTGCTCTTGACCGAGAGCGGCGGCATCGATGTACATCCTGCAGGAGAAAACCTGACCATACGCCACACACGCGTAGAGTCGCATGTGGCAACTATTCGCGAAGGTCTCCCTAGAGCTGGCTGGGTCTCACACCTCCCGAGAAAGGCCTTCCCGCACGGTCCCCGTCCCAGACGTACGCCCCGATTGGGAAGCATCCCTTCTCTCCCGAATACCATGATAGAAAGTGCAAGTATCCGCAAGACACCAGGGCAACCTAAGCTACTAAGTTTACTAGGCCCATAAAAACACTAGCATATGATCAGTACGTTCGAACTTGCTCAACAGGGCCAACAACGGACGGTCCTTAACCGACACAGACGGGGCTACCACCGTGAAGGCCCAGCCTTCTCGCACCATCCTACACAAACAAATCCCCGTCCGGTCTCAACAAATCCTAAATCCAGCTAGTACAATCCAGGGTGAACCTACCTCGCGAGTGGGACCTACCACTCGACTTCTACCGTCCGCTAGCCACTAAGCCTAGCAAGTTCTAACGTAACCTAGACCACATCTACAAAAATAGGACACAAGGTAGGATATGGAAGGTAATCCTAATGCATTTCTAAGGTTTCACATCAACTCCTAATAGACCTAATGCACAAACATTGACTAGCCCCAATCAAGTGCAAAAATAAAAATCCTAAATAGGAAGGCATGCACCGGGGCTTGCCTGGCTTAGGAGCGTAGCTAACAGGGTCAGCGGGGTCAGTGTCCTGCTGCGGCTGCTCCTCCTGCACCTCCTGGGTCTGCTCCTCCGGCAGCTGGAAGTCCAGTGGCTCCGGAGTCGTCTCTGTCACTACACGTTATGACAAGGAAAATAATGCAAAGTTAGATGCAAGAATATGATGCAATTAATGATTTAATTACTTGATAGGACAGTCATTTACACTGTAAGTGCAAATGATTAATTTTGTTAATTAATTTCGTCTGGAGTATTTCCTTCATTAACTTTTAATTAAGTTTACCATTAATCAACTTAGGCAAGTTAAATGAATAATGTGATTTCGAAAGTTGATTTATGTCTAGTGGCATTTTTCTGGTGAAGAGTGCCACTGGAAGTAATTTATGGTGAAGTTTCATGATTTATTGCAGAGTAGATTATTTATAATAATTTATACCGTGCAGAACATGATTTAAATCATAAGAAAATAATTAGGCAACATGTGACAGTGGAAAAATGCTCTGTAGGTGTGTTATCAGATTCTTAACAGGCATGCAAGAGTTCAGGATTTATTGGGCAACAGAGAATTTTTAAGGAATTAAACAAGATCTGGACAGATGTATTTTTCAGGAAATACATAACATGCAAAGGTGTGATTTCTCATTTTTATTGGATAGATCATGTCTCAAGGAGTCCAACGAAATTAGTTTCACATTTTTCTGAGATGTATTCAAATTATTATGCATTTTACAAGTTTAGCACAATTTCTGGTGATTTATTTAAATCGAAAAGGATTTAAAAACTTGGTGGCCAATCAGATCCGAGCCACAAACTGGGCCGCAGAGTCGAGGCCGCACCAGATCTGGCGAGCCACACCAGATCCAGCCACTCGCGTGCGAAGGCACACGGTGGGCCACACCAACACGGTGCACCGGATCCCGCACAGGCACACCGGATCCGGGACCGTGTGGTCACCGGTGCGGTGGCCGGCGTCACACCGGAGCGTGGCGGCGCATCGTCGGAATGGCGATTCCGGCGGCCATTCGACGCGCGGCTTGGACGGAGAGGGAGAGCACGGAACGGAGGTTTCACCTCGACGAGTCGGAGCGGTTGAGGGTGGCCGGAGTGGGTCAGCGACGAGCGGCGGCGAGCCGCAGGAGGGCGACGACGACGCGAGCTCGATGCAGGGGTTCTCCAGCTGCAGGTGCAGGCGCACGGGCCTTGCGGGGTCGTGGTGAAGCTCGGCAGAGCACACATTGATGGCGAGCAGGCCGGGACGGTGGGGTTCGACGGGGAAGAAAACCGGCAGTGGGGGGGAAAAATTGCGCGACGACGACCTGGAGCACAGAATCGCGGAAGACAGGGGTCAGGGAGGGGCGCGACGAGTGTACGCACCTACCGGAGAAGCTAATCGACGAATGCCTTACCGGAGAGGGAGTATTGCTCGGCGGCGCGGCGAGCTCGGAGGCCGCCGGACTTGGAGAAGAGGCTCGATTCGTGCTCCTCAGCCAGGGGCAAGGGCAAAGGGGGCCATGGCGAGCTCGGAGGAGTCGTGGCGCAGCCCCTTGGCCAGCAACTCGGCTCGGAGGAGGCTCGCCAGCGACGGACGACGGCGGAGCTTGAGCTCAGTGGTGGCGGCAGCAAGGTATTGGGGTTTGAGCGTCGGGGAGAAGGGGAATGAGCGAGGAAAAGCGAGCAGAGGAGCGGGGCTGCCTTTTGGATCCGCTCCGCGGCCGGGAGGCGGGCCAGGGCGCCGCGCGGCGTCGCCGTACGTCGTCGGCGACGTGGCGGAAAAGTTCGGCCGCGCGCAGTGAGAGGGACGACACTGACATGCGGGCCCCACGGCATCTTTTCATTTTCCCGAATTAATTCAAACTGAATTTTCCCCAATCTTTGGCGCTCGATTTGAACTAGCAAATGAACTCCAAAAATTATGAAACCAGTCTTGTTCGAAAGATCATGAAACGCAGATTCCAGTGACATAACATGCACATCTCAATTCGTAAAGGAATTCAAATGGCAGCTAGTCAAAGTTGGACATTTTTGGAACTTTGAGGATTTATTTGAGCATCGAAATGAATTTCAAAAATCACCAAAAATTCTCCAAAATTCTTATTTCTCAAGGGCTATCTCCAGGAATTTTGGTTGGGTCAAGTTGTTAAAGAAATTTTTGAGTTGCTTCACAGATATGGGTTTGAACTTCGTTTGAATTTTGAATTTCGAATTTTTGAAATGGAACTTTTGTGCACGCCATCAGTTCTGCTGTGTTCAGTGTTGTTCTCAGTGACACGGGGTGTCACAGTATGGAAGTTTGGCATATATGGCAAAGTTGGAATATATTCTGGTAAAAGATGGCATGCACCATGCAAAGATCAAAACTGCCTTCTCTACGTACTGTATATAAATAAATGTTACTCCCTCCATTCTTAAAATGTAGACGTCACTTAGCTCAAATTTGAGCTAAGAAACATCAACATTTGAAAAACAGGGGGAGTATGGAAGAAGCAGTGCAAGCCAAGAACAGAATCAGCCGAGCAAGATGATAAGCAGAGGACACGCTTTACATAATTAAAGGCACTAAAGGTTTGCTGGCACATGATACCCGAGGATTACTTGCATGTGCCCTTTGTAGTTGTACTCAAGGATCAGCAATGTGAGCCTTTGATTGGTTCATAGGCAGTCTCCTTGGCCATCCTGAGTGACCCATATTGGTCATGCATGCAATTAGTCTAAATACTCAAACTGAAGTAAGATAGGTGATGATGAGAATTATCGTATTTGACAATGTTTAGGGTACGTTGCAGTAAACTAGGCATCATCAAACTGTTTGGATAGCACATTCAGAAAGCATGCAAAAGAGATCTATTCTTAACTTGGGATGGGGAACATGAATTGCATGCCCTAATGATCTTCCCTCGGTTAACACTATTGGCATTTGGCATAATGACCATAACATAGGCCAACAGAACTGGGCAGAATAGCATCTCCATCTAATTACATATAATGAGGGAATGTTTCATAGAGAATACTACTAAAAATCTACTAAAATGTTGCAGAAGGGTATCAAAATTATATCTTTCTCTCTGCAGTACAGAAAACGAAAGGGCTTCTCTCTGCAGTACAGAAAACGAAAGGGCTTTCTCTCTGCAGCTTTATTATGGATGGCATACATAAAGTTTATGCATGCTAAGCTGTTCTTCTATTCTATACACAAGTCTTTTTCCACAAACAGAATATCAGAGGCACACTTTTTCTCATCAGCATCCAGCTAGATATCCTCAGCCGCAGATTAAAAAGAAGGTATCTCAGTTTCGTCGACTGTGTATGAAAACTACTACCAATATGACCAATGATCAAAGGGGCAACTGAAGTTTCTGTCTTTTTTTCGAAAAGATGTACAATCAGGCTAGCTTTAAGCATATTTCAGTATCAGAAAGTCATTTTCAGAGGGCCAGATGTCCTCATTTCAGCAGATAGAAGAAAACTTCATTTCTCGCGTAAACTAACTAAAGTTGTTTGTATGGCCGTCAGGCTAGGATGTGCTCCCCATACTTGACATCCATTCGCGTCTCCAGCAAAGCCATATGAATTTTAGCGTATATTGGCAAAATTAGAGCATATTCTTATAGTTTAACTGAAGCACAGAGGTAATCAGACAGAGCATAATCTTGCAACAATTAGCATCCTTCCATATTAACTGACTCCTTTTGTTCTCATCAGGGTAACTGGGTAAGCTCCATTTCTGTATGCGTGCCAACATGAAAGGGTTGAGATTCATTCAAGCATCAACTATGAACCAATTTGGTCTCAAGCCTCCAAAATACAGCAGCAACGGCAATTCAAGCATCAAAATTAGAATCTCACCTCCCAGGTACAAGAGGAGGTCGAGGCCACTACCACGATCATCACGACGAACCAACAAAAATTTAATTTAAGTTTTGCGTAGGCATGTTTTCCCGGGCTCAACAATATATCAAATATACATCATGTATTGCCATCCATCGTCTCATGTTTCCATGCAGCTATTTCTGTTGCCTAGACAGCCTCTTTGATTGGTACTTGCATTTGGCATCGGTATTTGTCATTCACAATGTATCTCCTGAAAAATGAAATGCATTTGGCGCTATTTTTCTAGTCCTTGGACACAAGATTGCCTTCTTGTTTCAAGTTGAATGACACACGTAGCTGACAGCCAGCCAGGACAATAGCAGCAGCAGCTTCAGGGCCCAGCCGCCCAGGCATGAAGATGTGGAGAAATTCATGAGTTGGTTATCAGATTCCAGATACAAGCTTATGGCACCAAGGGTCAGGAATAAAGGAGCCGAGATTATTATAAAACCTCAGTCACGGGTTGAAAAAGGTGGAAAAAAGAACACACAAGACAACCTGACCACAGTTCAAGGTCTTCCATGGTTCTGCAAACCATTCAGGATGATCACTCAACTGCAACCACTCATAAGGAGCCGAAATTGTTACGAGAGAGAAGTAAAATCATTGCAGCCCAAGAAATGAATTAGTTTCTCCGAACCAGTCCCCATGCACTGAAAGAGGAACCCAAGGGGGTTCCAACCTAGGAGCCCTTTTTCAGTTAAGCAATTATAATAACTATACACTCAATACCTTCAGTAGCTGCTCAAAAACATTCTGAAAGGAAAAAAGATAAATAAGCTGCCAAGCTTGGGACAGTTTGCGCATCCATCGACTACATCAGGAAGTCTCAACAATTCCCTAGTAGGAGCAGGTACAATAACGAAAGAAACAAGTATTCAGCAAAATCCTAGAGCAGTATAAGACATGCATACCCACATCACAGTGAAAAGCATGAGAACTTTGCTGGCATTCATGCATCCGGGTCAGGGAGGATATAGTTCACCACATACATTAAACAAGAAGCATGTTTCAACAAGCTCTAAACAATCCCAATTAGATGTAAAAATATCCACAAACTCTTGTACCAGAGTAAGACTTGCAGAAATGGAAAGAAAGAACAAAGTAGAAATATTAAAGCATTGTCAAATAAAGCCCTCTGGTTGCCTCCCAAGAACACAAAACCCACTTTTAAGGCCACATTTGGCAGCTTGTAGGAACAATATAACTAGAGCGTTCTTCCAAAATCCAAATCACTAACTATACATTCAAGTCCTTCATTTGTTGCTCAATAATATTCTAAAAGGAAAACGAAGTTAAATAAGCTACCAAGTTTGGGACAGTTCACGCATCCATCCACTAGAATTCTCAATAATCCCCAAGTAAGTGCAGGTGTAGTATTGAAACAGCAAGTGTTCAGCATTCAGCAAATTTCCAGAGCAGGATAAGACATGCATACCCACATCACTGTGAAAAGCATGAGAACTTTGCTAGCATTCATAACATTACATTAAACAAAAAGCATGTTTCAACAAGCACAAGCCCAATTAGTAGTATTATCATAAATCATTGTACCAGAGTGAGACTAGCAGACATGGAAAGAAAACAAAGAAGTAATAGAGCATTGTCAAGTAAAGCCCTTCTAGTTGCCTCCCAACAACACAAAACCCACTTTTAAGGCCACAATTGGCAGCTCGTAGGAACAACATCACTTAAGAGTTCTTCCAAAATCCAAAACACTAAACTTGACATAAGAAAAGGTATTCTGGGTAGTGGGTACAGAATGTTTTAGTCACAAGGCCAGTAGAACAGAGTGATGTAACGTCTCTTATCAGCAAGAGTTGATATCACAACAGCATTGTCCTCAAAAGATTGGCTGCAGGGATGATGTTGTGGAGGTTCACACCAAATTGCTAGTGGTGCAAGAGCACCGGTCAAGGTACATCACTTTCCTCACTCTGTGGAAGTCCTGCAGAACTGCATACGATTGTAAATCAGGGTTGTCACATCAGTTGCAGATGTTCCAAAAATGTTGGACAAGAATGATAGCTTCTTGTCCTCACATTTGTTAATTTAAATTGCAGGTATACACATCATGGCTAAAACAAAAGTTAGTCAGAACTACAGGAATCCATGCCAATATGCCATGGACAAAAGCAGAAGCATTGTTAAGGCCCAGAGTAGTACTTGAACTAACATACCTCAAAATCAGGCTCTAATTTCAGAAGACGACCTTCCAGCCTCCCTCAGCCGACCAATAAGCCAGGGAAGAAACTTCTTAACAGCAAATTCGTACCCATAAAACTCCAAATCCTCAAAACACGCCTTTCTTTTCCCATCTATCATATGTCCAATCCGTTTTTTCCAATCACCAGAGAGCTGCAGATGTTCATCTACAATTAGATAAGACAACTTGTTTATCTCTGTCTGAGTCAATGCTACACTGTTTTGAGAGTTCAACACCAAGCCAAAGTCCTCATAATCCAGAGTGGAGATCCCAAGCCATTGAATATCAGGAAGTGCTAAATTAAAGTTTTCTTGAGCTGTTTCAACTGATCCTCTGGCATATACAGTCAATATTTTGATCCCAGATGGGTCTGGATCAGTCAAAGCATAGATTGGGAGCTTTGTCTTCTTCTTTAGCAGCTGAACAAATTCAAGTGTTGAAAAATCAGGCATCCCACATGCTGTGACAATGATGCAGTGCTGCAGAGTATGAAATCTCTTCAGGTGAAGGTGTTGAAAGATCGAGTCTTTTTGTACGACCAGAATAAATTTGGCTTCTGCTGCGTTGTCGTTGACCACAATCTCAGAAATCTTTCTAGCATCATTTGGTATTTGAGCTACCTCCGAACAATCCACGACCCGACCATTGTTCATCCTCATACTGATATCTCCTACAATGAAACCTTTCTGCGATGAAACAACATTCAGCGATCTCCACTTGCACCCCAGCATGCAGCAAATATCATTCAGTATCCTATTCACCGCATCTTGATTTTCAAATAAACCGGCATTCATATAGTACAGCTCAAGCTCCGTTATAGTCACCCGATTGTGAATTATCCGTGACAGAGCCATCATAGTCCAAGCTGTCATGGTTGCATCATGCCTGGTTCTGTCATTGGTGAATGAACGGGTGGTATTATTGCCAGCCCGAAGGAGAGGTATCCCGATTGTACTTCTGTAGTCCATATATTTCTTACTACGCTTTGGAATTTTATATGAAAAGCCTTCTTGACGCCGTATCTGCTCCAAATTTGAATTCATAATCTTCTTTATTTTCTCGTAGACATCCTCTGGCTCCATATCCTGTGCAATGATGTGGTTCTCAAATTCCTCCATCTTTGACTCAGTCACTGATCCAGTTGTTGTCCCCATTGCTGACTCCACTAGCATCTAGATCTCTTGAAACACTACAAAGTCGGCAAATGAAGAATTCATGGACTAAGCATTATAATGAATTAAGAAAATTAGGATCAGACAACTGAAATGACAGCTGAAATGGATAGTAATTCACAGTACAAAGTTATGGTAAAGCGCTTCTAGAGAACGGAATTCGAGAAAAAAATTAAAATGCTCCTCACAACAGAATTAGAATTCTTCTCCACAGATATTAGGTACCCATCCGGTTCGTGACAAGGAACACGGAACGGTACGAACTAACAAAAGGTTGTAAATGCGGCGAAAATTCGAACCGCTGTACCTTGGCCGGCGTGGCGTGCTTGCTGGACGGGAGCGTCGCAATTCAGCGGGAGTGGATGGAGGCCGGGCAGGAGGCTCAGCGGGAGGCCAGGCGGCGGGAAGGCGACGCGCGGCGCGGTTCTGCGCTGTGGGGAGCTCGGCGGCGGCGGCGGTTTTCCGCGATCCGTTTCTCTTTGAGCAGGAACGGGACTGCCTGCGTCCCGTTTCCGCTACACCAATCCGGCCTGGCTGGCCTCGTCAGCTGACTCGGGCACTGCGGCCCGCATTCACTCCGCTTTCAGTCCGGTGTCTGATTGGGGCCGGATACGGGGTCCATTTCCGTTTTTCGCGGCCCGTCTCCGCCATCCGGCTGCTTCCGAGTTCCGAAGAGCGTACTGTATTCCCTCCCGCCCATTTTTGACCTGGATAAACGAAACAACATACCTGAGCGTGCATTTCGTTTTTTTTTTTTTCCTGAAGCTTCATTTTTTTTCTGATGTATAGTTCACTGAAATAAAGGTTCTCACTCTAGTTTCCATGTTCCATTTTCACAGACAATTTTCGTTGTGTGTTCATGGGATGCTTTTGCTCTTCGAATTGACACAGACTGATCCCGAAGAGAGAAACAAGCAGGTTGACAAACATTCAGGTTTCAACCATCAGATAATTAAATTACAAATTATCGAGGAACAATTACCAAAAGCTCCTCAAATATCGTGTGATGGATCCAACAGGAAATCGCATAAAAAACTTGATGAGATCATAGTAATATATAGTAGTATTCCATGAATCATGAACCGTTGTTATAAGCTACTTCTGCCTTTTGTCTGTCAAATACTTATGTAGTCATATGTCATGAAAAATATACAACAGGAGAACACATCACTACATTAAGAAATATAGAAGTCAATGACTCAATGCATGCTAAAAGGTTCAAGTGGAAGATCAGAACCAATCATTTTCGGCATTATTAGCATCCAGCAAGATATCCTCATCCTCAGATTTGATTGGCATCTCCAATTGGTCAACCATGCATGATAGTAACTAGTGTAGCCAATGCACCAAAAGGCAATCCAACTTTTTGTCGTGAATTTCACGTAGAGATGGCAATCAGGCGAGCTTTAGGAATATTTCAACATCAGAAAAATTCCTTTCAAGGGGTCGAAACGGTTCAATTCAAGAGAACCAAGAAAACCTTTATTTGCTATATATGTGAATGAAAGGTGCATGCAATGTGATCGGGTGACAATGTGCTCACTATATTTGAAATCCTCTCATGTCGCCAGCAAAGCCTTGAAAGTTTGGCATATACTAGCAAAGTTAGAATATGTTCTACCAGACAAATAAAAGATCAAGATATTCTGGTAAAAGAAAGATTTTATCCGGTTCTCTCCATCTATGCAGTTTGTATAAATAGATGCTGAATGGGAGAAGGGCAGCAAGCCAAGCAGTCAAGCTACGAGGTAAGCAGAGGAGAAGCCTTACATGGAGATAAGGACCTCCTCTGATAGCCAAGGATAACTTGCCTGTGTCCTTTGTGCCCAAGGATCAGAAATGTGAGCCTTTGATTTGGTTCATAGGCAGTCTCCTTGGCTAGGCTGAGTGGCCCATATTGCTCATGCCAGGCTTGATCTATCTCCTTTACTAATGCATACAGAAGAACAAGATAGCTCGGATATGCACATCATCTTCTCACGTGTTGCTGTTATATTAGAGTGTATGCTGCCTGACTATTATATCATGTCATTTGCTTTTCGGTCATTTGCTTTTCAGAACTATTAGCATGAAATCCTCCGACCTTATTCCTCACTACATGCCCATGATAACCGGGTCTCATTTAGTAGCAATGCAGAGCGGCAAAAGGAATAGCTGGTGCTAATTTATCACGGGCGTTTGTGTTAAATATATTTGGTTTGTATGCCCAAATTTATTCTCATAATTCAAGGCCCATATTATATGCCAGGAGTAATTTGTATTAATCCTATATGGGAAATTGGGGAGTTACTCCAACTTATTAGGTGCGTTTTTGATACCTGATAGTGAGTTGGAGAGAGGACGGAGGAATGACACACGTCAAATGGTAATTGAACCATGTCCGTTACCTATAACTAATGCGTTGATGGCCTGAGCATTGACACTGACTGTTACACGTAATGGATGCTTTGATGGTCTACCGTTTCCTGCAATTGACGTCCATTAGCATGAGTGATAATGTTACGTTTGCTCTGGCTCTGACTAGGGGTGGGCGTTCGGTCATACCCGATGTTTCGGTCCGGTTTTTTCGGTCTTTTGAATTTTCGGTTATCTAGAATTGCTACTCGAAATAACAATAAAAATTTAGGTACCCGACAACTTTGGGTACCTAAATTTCGGTTCGGTCTTCGGTTATACCCAAACTACCCAAATTTAGCATTAATTTTCAGAAAAAGAAAAAAATCAACTTGATTATACCCAAAATACACTATGCAATCAACTTGATAATGCGTTACCATTATAAATTAGAAGAAACATGAATATGTTAATATGATGAATGGGTAACAAAGGATACAATGTGACCATTGCATGAGTCTATATGCTAAATTCTACACTTATCATACTAATTCGGGTATTTTGGGTAGTTCGGGTACCCAAGGGTGCTACCCGAAATTGAAAAAGAAAATTCGGTTATCTAAGACTAGTACCCAAACAATTACCCGAAGACCGGAATTCCGGTTTTTACAGTCTCGGTCTCGGTTTTTTCGATTTCGGTGTTTGGGTATCGGTTTTTGTGCCCACCCCTAGCTCTGACTGCCTCATAAGGTAATTCTATCTAAGGACCAGGGAGGCCTAGGCTTAAAAGACCTTATCATCCAAAACAAATGCCTTCTCATGAAATTTGTTCACAACCTTCTCTCGGATAAACAGCCACCATGGAAATGTTAGGCTTTGCAGAACCACTCTGGAGACATTGGTGACCCTATCACCTCCCCCTCCTTTTTGTGGCGCATCATGTTAGATGAGCTTTCCTCCTACCGTTCAATGACCACAGTACAAACTCACAACGGCGCCTCCACTGCCTTCTGGCTTGATTCTTGGCTTCCTTCTTGCCCGCTAGCCGTTTTACACCATGCGCTTTTCACTCACACGACCAGGGCTAACATTTCAGTGCAGCAAGTTTTCAATGAGAATTTTGATTTGCACCTGCAACCGAGACTAACCCATGTTGCCAGTGAACAATTGTCTTCTCTTGTTTCTCTTTTGCAGAACATTCAGCTTGATGACCGCCAGGATGTACGTCGCATGGCCTCAAATGGGCGCCCCTTCTCTGTCAAGGAAGCTTACCGGAGCCTCACTAACACCGGCCAGCAGGACCCCAATGCCGCATACATTTGGCACAACTTTGCACCAAACAAGATCAGGATCTTTGGTTGGCTCTTCTTCAACACGAGGGTAAATACTCGGGCCTTTCTCCATCATCGCCACATCTCTGACTCTGCGACCTATGAACGCTGCAACAACTCGCTAGAAACTCAGTACCATCTCTTCTTCGAATGCCCTACAAGTTCTCAAGTATGGACCGCTCTGCGCCTTCACACTCACTACGACGACGTTTCCTCTCTATGGACACTCTCTTTACCTCCACCCCTACGCCGGCATCGACAAGTCTGGCCTTCGGTCCTCCTCATCATCCTGTGGAAGATCTGGGAAGGAAAAAACAATCAAATTTTCAATGCAAAGATGTTCTTCCCCTCTAGAGTTATTACGGCTATTGTTTCAGATATTAGATTATGTAAATTCATGTACTCTATCTTGAACCTCTTTTTTCCACACACCTTGTGTGGTCTTGAATGAAATTCAGGTGGGGATTCCCCCCCCCCCCCCCCCCCAGTTTGATTCAAAAAAAAATGATTCATCCGTTTCTCTTTCCTTCTAAGTGTCTATAAAAGAGACTCTTTTTCCTGAGACAAGAGGACTACACAATTTACACACGCCTTTCATTGCTATTGCTGCTCGAACATTCCCATCGCAAGCTTCTGCACGCACAGAGCTTGCAAGAGCAGGCCTCCGAAACCACGCCTCGCTGCGATATCTGCACGGATAGGCGAGCGATCAGGTTTTTGGGGAGCGCAACGCGCGACTGCTCACTGATCGACTACTTCCCGTTGCCGCGACGCAATCAACTACTTCGTCTTCTTCCCGGTGCCTCTGGGACTACACTGTGAACATCATCCTGCACCGACTTAGATTGATGACTTCGAGCAGCCCAACATGTCTCTTGTTGGGAACGGCGCCGCCGGTGCCTCTGGGTACATCCTGAACATACTCTGGTTTTATTTCTTGTTCTTGCTATTTGGTGAAATAGGCATGAACACACATTCGGTTAATCTTGTCACAAGATCACTCTTGCTACACATAATCTTATTTTACCTTGAGTATTTTGGAATTACAATATACCGTAATTTACCTAATTTTCTAACAGTTTGACAATAGGACCATCTTTTTTTTTTGCGATTACACAATACAACTCAGACACTCACAACGCACGCACACTCACCCCTATGACCGTACATATGCAAACCCTACCTTTATGAGCATCTTCGAAGACTGAGCCGGCAAATCCTCCAAATTGACGAAGTCATCACTGACGCCTCGCTGTCGACGGCCACGTCGCCAACCGCTGAAGCACAAAGCCGTTAAATCCTAAAAAATTCGCTCCTATCGGGAATCGAATCCAGGACCTCAGGTGCTACTGAGCCTATTGTAATCACTAGGCTACATGCCCTTTCGCCAATAGAACCATCTAACCTTGCAAACATTTGCATTCATACTATCTGACGAAGCCCGTGCCATTCACAATTTTTGACGCCTAGTGAAGTGATCGCGTCGATTCCTCTGCTTTCTTCTGAAATCGAAGCCCCAAAGTTCCTGCAACACAGAAAACCGACATCACCTTCCACGGGACAAGGCCGGAAGAGGAAGGAGAAAATTCCCTCTATACCATCCAAACATCTTCCAATTCCTTTCATACAATTGGAAAACTTCCAGTTCCCTCTGTACCATTGTTTCAATTTTTGCTGCCCCTCTGTACCACTGCCGTGAAATTGAACTTGAAATGGATGTAACGGTGAGACGAGAAGACTATATTGCCCCTGATTTATTTTCCCCTCTTCCTTGATACGATTTGTCGCCATTGCGGAGGGGATGGAGGCTCGCGTGTGGACGCACCGTGGCTGCCTCTCGTGGCGGTGTGTCGGCAAGCGCGCCGAAGAAGGGGGCGACGGGGGCGCGCTCATGGCGGCGCGCGAGCGGGATGCCGGAGGGGAAGAAGGAGGCGGCGGCTCGTGGAGGCACCGGGAGGGCGGCGGCAGAGCGGCTCAGGCTGTCGTGGAGGCCGGCTGGGGAGGCGCGTGCTTAAGGCCAAGGACGAAGCAGAAGGAGGCGGCCGGCGCGGACCTGCGCGTGAGCACGTACGCCAGGGACATGCGCCGTGCAGTTGCCGTCGATGAGGCAGGAGAGCACGCGTGCAGGCTGTCGTGCTCGCTTTCCGGCCGCCGCAATCACGTTCTCGTCTGAGTCGAGGCGGGCGCGGACCTGCATGCGGCGGAGCGTGGCGTCGCCATGGCCCCTGCTCGGCCGCCAGCTCCAAGCCCGAGCAAAACTCGCTGGCTCCAAGCCCGGGCGAACTTGGCCTGACTCCGGCACTCCGCTCGCCCCTCCTACCGCTTCTCGACATCTACGTCAGCGGCTGCCGGCTGCGCCGCCACCGCGTGTCGGTCAGCTCCGTCCTCCGTGTCCAGGTTGCGGCTACTGCAGCACCAGCTCCCGCACAGACAAGCACTGGCGGCAATGAGTTCCACCAGCAGCTCGCACTCCTCCGCGTACATCTCGCCCAGACGCACGTAACCGCGACGCCGGTGCTAACGCTGCTCACCGCGTACATCTCGATGGGGAGGAGAAGAGGCGAGGTGAGGCACCAGGGGTAAGGCTGCCCGCACTGGGCTCCGCTACCGCTTCCTTCAGGAAGCAGGTAACGGAAAATGCCCTGCACCGGGCCTCCGCGAGCGCTCCGCTATCGAAGCGGAAGGCTCCGCTTCCGCTATTTCTAGCGAAGCAGCGGAGTCTCGCTACGGTACGTGGGGCCCGCCACTGCCCCAACTGCTTCGCGCGTCGGGAACGGCCGCACCGACGGAGCAGAGGACGTCGCCGGTGGAGGGGGCCGCGGCGGACGTCGGCATGGATCCGGAGGCCGCCGAGGAGCGTGCGGCCGCCATGGGGCGGCCGAAGGCCGAAGTCACGAGCCAGCAGGCCCTGGATGTCGTCGCCGCGCGCGCGGGAGGAGCTGCGGCGAAGTGGATCTGGGACGACGTCGCCGAGGAGTGGGCGGCCGCCTCCAAATCGAGCCGAGCTGTGATGCGGCGCACACTCGGCCGCCTTCCCCAGTCGCCGCGTTGGAGGTGGAGGCCATCGGCTCCGAGGACAACGACGAGCTGCGCGTCTTCACGAAGGACGGCCACATGGGGGCGATGGGGAGGGGCGCTTGATGCGGCCCTCGATGCGGCCGCCGCCCTTCGATGCGTCCGCGGCGGAGGAGCACGGCGAGGGAGCTGGGAGGCGACGGCGGCCTGTGGAGACCGAGAGGAAGCTCCGCGCGGCGTTGGCGGAGAAGGAGGCATCGGCTCACGCAGCGCGCGGGGCTTGCCGTCCCACCGCCGCGGCAGATGACGCGAGACCGCTCCGCGCGGCGGTCGCCGTCGCCGGCAGGGAAGCAGCCGTCGAAGCAGCGCCGCTAGCCCGTCGGAAGCGGGCGCATGCCGAGGCGCCTCCTCCTTCCGTCGTCTTCTCGCCGTTTTTTTTTTTTGAGGTCTTCTCGCCGTTTTTTGATATTTAGAATAACTATTATAAATAATTGTGTTACGAAGAAATGTGTTTGTTAAAATGAGATGGTAGTTAGAGATGGTTGAATAAAATATGTGGTAGTAAGTATAGAGGAAGCATATAGAGGAACCATGGGTGCGGAAGAAATTGGTATAGAGAAAAGAATCTTGATGACCAGGACGGAATATTCCTTTTAGAAGAAGCAAATAGAGGAACATGAGTACGGAGAGCCTAACAGCAATCATTTAGGATTTAACTGACAGGTGGGGCAATCAATTTTAGAAGGAATTCTAGACGGAACGAACCGCGATGGTTCATAGGGGCAGGAAAAAATGAAGCAGTGGTATGTAGAGGCACAGAAGTTTTGTGATGGTACACAAGGGAACAGAAATTTTTCCAATGGTATAGAGGGAATTTACTCAAGAGGAAGAGGCAAGGCCTGTTCAAAATACGAGGGGGCTGCGAGCAAACCCAGCTGGGCCATATTAAGGAAAAAAATTAAAAAGCATCGCTAGAAGGAGGGCTTGAACCTCCGACCTTGTGGTTAACAGCCACACGCTCTAACCAACTGAGCTATTCCAGCTGATGTTGTTGTAATCATTTTTTTTAACAAAACTTACCTTTAACGAACGTCAGTTCCTTTCACGTGTTTAATGATGTAGTTGTCGGTCAGTTCCCTAGTCTTAAAGAAACCAGCTACCCCGGTCTGGTAAGATCGTGAGAAGTTAACAATAGTAAGCAAGCAAGCAGAGGAGAACCAGAGGAGCAGAGAGATGAGTTACCAGAGAGTCCCTCCAGACGAGCCCTACCCTCCACCAGGCAATTTCTTCATCTTCTTACCGTTTTCCTATTTATTATTATTAGATTGCCGTCTCTGCTATGTTTAATTCAAAAATCCAGGCATGACGAACATAGGGATGTAGTCGAAGTCAACTGTTCTTGTTTGTTTGGGATCTTGTTGGATCTTTACAAGTAGCTTGCGCGCTCGTAATCTCGAGAAGTTTGTATTCTTGCTAGTCGTGTGACTCCCAAGATGCTATGCTACAGCAAAAATTCTATCTGGATTTTGAAGGTCTGAAGCCATGGGATTTCTTCAAAATCGATGCGTGCCTGATCATGGCTTTCTCTGCAATTTCAGGGTATCATCCATCTCAGGCGTACCCTTACCCACCTCCACCCGATGTGTACCCTCCTCCCCCTCAGGGCCATGGACCTAATGGTTATCCACCCCACGGTGTGTATCCTCCACCTCAGGGGCCTTACCCACCACCTCACCAGCCTCCACCAGGGTACCAGGGCTACTTCAACAATGACCAGCGTCCTTACTACCCGCCGCCGCCGCAACCTCCGCCGCCGTATGGATATGGGGGAGGATGCCACGACCACCACCATGGAGAGGACGGCTGCTCTGGCTTCCTCAAAGGATGGTAATATATGCTGCAATTGCTTCATTCTGTTGCCAAATTAATGTGTGCATTATTTTTTTAGTACTGTGCTAAGCATAGTTATTGATTTCAGTTCAGGTTATAATTAAGGTAGGATTTCTTGGCTATTTGAGTCTTTTACTCTTCTTATGCATATTAGTATGTTACTAGTGTGTTGAATCAAAGGTAAAGTTGTTATTAAATTGAAGTGGTAGATATATGATGGATGTCTCTTGAGAAAGATGGCAGCTGATCCTTTGGTTTGTATTTGCAATTTGCTCAAGTTAGATGCGGTGATGGCTGAAAAAGAGCTCACTAGGTGATGCTTAATTAGTTTGTTGGTTTTTCTTTTGAACCATGCATAGTCTGGTTTTAAGGTAGCTATATCTATTTTTTTTTTGGGTCCCCGTAACATTAGTGACATGTCTGTTAATCTACTGACTGTTGCAAGACACGTTGCAAGTTTGTCTTTGCAATCAAGCTAAATTCAAATATTTTCTTTTTAAATAATCAGCAACGATTCGAGCTATGTATATTGTGCTCAAGAGACAACGAGAAATTTCAGACTCTCCACATGCCTAAATATAATCCATTGCGTGATATTGTAAGTCGCTAGCACTGAAACTTAAGCAAGCGATACTATGTTACTGACATCTGGATAAAAAAGTATATCACAAAAATAACCTGCTGCCATATAGTTCATGTAATTTTTAGCGTTCATTGAGGTAGTGTAAGGAGTTTCAGTACATCTTACTGTACATCACTTGAGAGAGACATCAGGTACTGGTACAAAACATTTTATGAATCAGTCTGGTTATACAGTGGTATCACCATATCAAATTGAGAAATATAATGGCTTATGCTACGATACTTTGGGTTAGGATCACCGAAACCAGAAATAAGGGCGTTGACAGTCAAACATTTTATTCAGTGTCAGTCGTCATTTTCCTCGCCCCAAAAAAAAAAAGTTTCAGTCGTCATTTGTCTGCCTAAATCTTGCTTTAATTTTACCCTATCCTACCTGCAGTTTGGCTGCTCTTTGCTGCTGCTGTGTCCTGGAGGAATGCTGCGGCTTCTTCTGAGTATGTTAATACGAAGATATTAATTGCTTTTGTAACTCGATGTGATAATAGAAGGAATTATGAGTGTTTGTACTACTACTAGAAACGGACAGTTCTCTGCGTCTATGTTTGATGATCTGAAAATAAACATCCTTTTGTGCATGCTCTGTTTGGAAGGATGGCCTGTTTTGGTCTGTGAGACTGTGAGTCGCGTATGACAGTTTAGAGTCTATGCTCATTTTGGATTGGATATATTTCTTGCGATCATTTCAGCTGGGTTTCGTGGCGTAGTTGGTTATCACGTCAGTCTAACACATGCCGCCCGTCGTTGGTGGCGCCTCTCCATTTGTTTGCGACAGATTGTGTCACTGTGTGATCTACTTATCTGAGTAGGCTTGAGTAAACTGTCAATCATCAATGTAAGCATTTACATGCTGCAAATATAATCACTGGCCGTTGCAATGGAGCTTCGGCACGCAAAGAAAAACATATCCAGGCTGCATGCCCAATCCCACCCAAAAGGCAGACTCCGTTCCCCAACGCCGCTTTCGCGACTGTTGCTGCAATCTGAGCATTTAGTATCCAGTATTCCAGCAGATAACTAGAACTTCTTGCCAATCACTCGTCAACATCACCCCATCTTTGGATGGAATAAAATGCTCTTGTAACTCGATGTGATAATAGAAAGAATTATGATTTATGAGTGCGCATACTATTATTACAAACGATTATCTGCATCTATGCTTGATGATCTGAAATAAAGATCTTTTTACGCATGCTATGTTTGGAAGGATAACCTGTTTTGCATTTGTTGGGCCAAGTTCCCATGCGTAATTAATGTAAAAAACTTTGTGTGAAATAAATCAGCAAGGTTTCGTGGTGTAGTTGGTTATCACGTCAGTCTAACACACTGAAGGTCTCCGGTTCGTGTCCGGGCGAAGCCATTTTTTATTGTTTGTGTTTTGCGATGAACGTCAGTCAAAACTGTACTCCTTTCGTTTTTAATTATATGACACCGTTGATTTTTTTGTTGAACTTTGACCAACAATATATATATAATAATTAGTTGCTTAACGTGAAATGTATATTGTTGGATCTATCATCAAAAGCACTATAAGTTTAACGTATACATTTAGCTATTTGCATAAATATTTATGAATAAGACGAATGATCAAATTAACAAAAAAAATCAATGGTATCATATATTTAAAAATAGAGGGAGTATAACGGTATAATACAGCAACTCGATTGTCATCATTGTTTACATAACGCCATGCCTGAGAAATTATATAACAGTATAATATAGCAACTCGATCGTCATCATTGTTCACATAACGGCATGCCTGAATTTTGCTTCTTGCGTGCTCCCAAATTCAGATATTATCTTTTGAGTTCTCTGGGTTTTAATTTTTTCCCTTTTGGCGAACCAACATTAAGGAACATAAACCTGGAAATCAATTTTGAGTGCGCATTCCAATTGCTATTCGTGATCAAAGTGGAATGGCTATGGGTTTTTGGTTCTCCACATCATTTTCCTGTTGCAGGCATTGGGGCTCGGCTCTCTCTCTCAGGTGCATGAATGTTCGGAGCCATCTGGTGCTATACGGTTTACTACTGTCGGCGTGCTGAAGTGCCTTGGACTGACTGGGAATGCAGAAGAAGAAAAAAAAAATGCTGCAAGGTATAGGAGTTTAACAAAACCAAGACAGCCGGGTCTTCAGAAAAAAAAAAGCCAGTATATACATATTGGCACTGGCGGAGCTACACCAGGGCCAGCCGGGGCCCTGGCCCCCCCTTGGTGCATGAAAAATTTTGAAGACCCAGGCGTGCTGCTAAGCTCTTAGACGTGGTTGTGCCTCTGTGCATATGCTGACGACTGTAGTTTGAAGATAGAATGAGGGAAAGAAAGCAAACGGACTAGTGTGCACCTTAAGAAAATGACGCAAGAACTCATCACTTATTTCCTTGCTCCTTCTCAGTCAGTTAACTTCATTGCTGCCACGAGTTGCTCGCTCAACTTCTCCTCAAAACACATGCTAGTGCTAGCTTCAGAACAGCAAATTCTGCTAGTATGAACCCGTCGTTGACTCGTTGTACACTGCTCAGCTCAACTTCCCGTCCTCGCCCGGTGCCAAAAATTCTAATATGGGTGTGTCATTGTACGCTCAACCGGCGCATCAATGGATTTCATGCTTGTGGAGTTGCGTACTTATTTGCTCGGCCCCCCCTTTGATTTGTTCCTAGCTCCGCCACTGCATATTGGAGTCTTGATCAAAGAGATTTTGTTATATTGCTGTAGAGGCTAAGTACGGACCAATATCTTTAACTCTGTTGCTCGCAAAATAAGCTACTACTGGCACTGACGTTACCCTAGGACCTTAATTCGCCCAAAAAAAAAAAAACTAGGACCTTGGATCCCGATTACCCTTTCGGACAGGCAACAGCCGACGAAACTGAGCCCCGGCGGCCAGGCCAGGCGATCGCGCGGAGAAGAATCGCCGCCTCGCGTGACTCGCCGTGCGGTGCGCGACAGCTCGATCAGCTGACGCCAATGCTTTCGCATGGACCGCGCTGGTGCGCGCCCGCGCCCAGCCGGACGCCGAGACGCCCTGCGCCCAGATGCACCGGTGCTGCCCCGTGGTGACGCCGCTCGCATTCAGAGTCTCAGCCAGTCTTTTAACCCGACGGGTCGCCGGAGGACGCTGCCGGAAGGGAGACTGGAGATGCACGGAAGGACGCCCAGCAGGTAGATTTGCTCAAAGGAGCTTTACGAGGCCAAATTATGCCTGAGGAACAAGTTACGCTACTCCAGATGAATCTGCAAAGCTTTTCTTCAAAATGTACTTGTGAATGCTGTTCAGTGCACAACCATGATCCCTGGGATTGTAAAAAGTGGCAGCTTGGATGGTGCCGGCGCCGTGTGTTTGTAAAGACGTAAACGAAATCAAGAGTTCATCTTGCAACTATCCATATTGTTTGGAATACACAACAACTTCCCAGCTCAAATACACGCACCGAGTGTGTATCACTGTAAATAAGATGCTATAATCATATCAAGGCACTCTATTCATTAATAGAAAACTGTGCCGTGGAAGCACTGTCCGTAATCATTAGGCAACTGCACACAAACAAGTCCTAGGTGCAACCGTGCAGGAGTAAGGACATTGCAGACGTTCACAAGAAAGCCAAGTTTCATCTGAACCTCTTCAGGAAAAAGATTTGCATTATCTACCAGCCCTTCCCAGCCAGCTCCCGCTTGCTTGACGTCAGAGCTCTTAACATCACCTATGCAATAATAATTAGGAAGATCATTAGCAACCTCTGCACGTCTTGTCCAGGAAACACCAAAATAAGTACATGTCGCTGAGATAAACTGCAGTACAACAATGACAAATTGAACAGTAACAACGTTTATAAACATCCAAATGTCTCGATGATGTGGCCCCAATGAACACCTCCGTCGCTGAATAAGATACATGTGGTTTCTTACAACACAGAACAGATTTCGAATGTATCCCAAGAATGAAATGCCAGGAGATATTGCATCTATCTCAAGCGCATAGATGAGCAAAAGGGTGGACAAAAGGCTACAACAAGGAACCAGATCGTTGAATCATAGTTGCTTTAGCTTTATCTATGTTTCCCACTTTCCCAGCATGGACCCACCAATCAGCACTACTAAATAGAATAGAAAGTAGGCGAATAACACACTTGCATGGCTATACTCATATGAGTGTTTTTTTTTCTTTGACGTGTATACTCATATGAGTTGTAACAACATCGTGGGGCCAAAAATAGTTAGATAGTGCAAAGATTAGTTGTCGATGGTATCTTTATCCATTTTAAGATTAACTTATTTTGAAGTAAATCAATCATCAGTGAGTAAAGCGAGAGCAACAAGCAGTACCATGGAGTAAGGAGCTATTTGACCCTCTGTTTTTTTGCTTCCTTTGACTCCGCCGTCAGTGTTTCCTTTTCCTTTGGAGGTTCTTCCTTATCCTTTATGCATTGCAGAATTTCGGACAGAGGCTAAAAATGAAAAGAAAATAATATTGTTAAAGTCATTAGCTCCAATTTTTCACCCTCAGCCTATCAAGGAAGTCAATCTTTTAACCTCAAATACAAGATTAGACAAAAGGGGGCAAATCTTAAAACTGTTCACTTCAACCCCATAAACACAAAGTTCCAAAGACATGGTCCCTATGTGGCAGTGCCCATGTGTCTAAAATCAGCCATATAGACATCAAGTCATTGAACGGGGATGTTTTTTGTTTTCAAGAAGGTAAATCAAAACTTTTAAAGAAAGTGTCAGGTATATAGGTTGAAAATATGAGTTTCGAGCTGGATCAAGGACGAAAAGGTAGTTTTCTAATTAAAACGTATGGCAAAAAAACATTACCTTGTGCACCATTCCATTATGAAACTTAGCAAGCAGCTTTGTTAAGTAGCTAATGCTGAAAGCAACTGCGATATCTCTGTCTCTGAAGGTAATGCCAACAAACTCATCTTGCTTGTTGAAAACTGGATCGCCTTCATATGTTTCATAGCGAGGGGAACAATCATGGGAAAACCAGTCCAATCTAGCATTCCTGTTTCAATGAAAATAGATGTACGAATCAAAATGTAAACCAGCAAGCTCCATACCATACCCCCACACCAACAGAAAAAGAAGAAGAAAAGCAAGAGACTTACGTTACAAACCCACGAGACCTGTGGCTTACAACCAATCGTGGTGCTTCCTTATTAGGTGGCACCGTGCACCCAAATCCGACTGCAAACACCTGATCATTACTTGAGACTTTGTGTGCACTGATTTCCACGGGATTAAATTTAGTAGGTGGTCGAAGAGTGAATGCCGCCACAATTCCTTTAATATCTACATCTTGTCTTGGAAGATCCATTCTTGTTCCGTCCTGAAAGATTACCTCAAACATCCAATTCGATAACTTGTCCTCATTGAGCACTCTACTCCACAGTGCTACAATGTGACAAAAGCTATCCCCTGAAGCAATAATAACACCTGTGACAACAGACTCTGTTTCCCTCCGTCCTACAACTGGTTTATAGCCAATTATCCTAACAAGCGAGGCACAAATTCTTTTATGTATAGCTGTATCATCATCAGGAACAGAGTCATCCTCCTACATGTAAGAAAAGAATATTGCATTTGAGGAGAAATCAATGAAGCACTGAATTGTGACAAGGCAAACACGCTAGCGATTAACCCCCGCTAACACTATCCATAACTGCTACGGGCTCATAGCCTTAACAAGACTCAAGTCCAAGCCCTGTCCATAACAGGGTAATGTGGTGCATACGAATAATTGCAACTGAACATGACACCAGAACCGATACTTAGCTGCCAGGACGGGCATCTCCCAATGCAACCAGCACATAACATCACAAACATCATCACCCTCAGTCTCCAACTCAACCACATGAAATACAAATTCCAAGCCACAGGTACTCTCCCATAGGGAAACCCCAACAGAGTCCCCCGGCCACAATCTCCTAATCCACCCCCTCAAAAACAGTTTTGGTTGTTATTAAGTTTCAAACAACACACACGTTTTAACATATTTTAAATATCATTTTACAAAAAATAGTTACAGTGATGGTATAATCAGTTTTTTAATTCTAAGCACACTAAGCAGAGCAGTCCTAGGGCCCATATATTGGTAAAGATAAGCATGCATGGGTTGAGATTACTTCTAGCACATTTTATAGTAATTGGCATGTATGCGGTTGGCAAACAGATAATGCAAGTAATATATAATCAAAATGGTCAAAGGAATGCAAGGGTGCTTGCCTCCTCAGATGGGTCTTCGGTCCCCAATATGCTCTTGTTCACAGATATCGAGACTTCTGGCAATCAAATCAGGATCAATTCTGTGAGATGCGATAAAAGATGTCAAATTAGAAAACTGAATTTGAATTGCAGAATTAAGGTAGCATCTAGAATCTTCCAAATAATTTTAAACTGAAGATTCCGAGATGAGAAACACTAATTGGAGCTCAGATGAATTGTCTATGAATTCCTAAAGGTAGAAGGGACTTAAACCTGATATCTGGAAAAGCAGAATGCAATATTCCGGAATCTAACAGTTGCTGTAATTTCTGAACCATGTTAGACAGTGAAAGGTGGAGTCATAAGCAGGTTAGAGAGAAAGTGACACAGTGTGCATGGTGGAAGGGGTATAGGAACAGACTGCTCATCGACTCGGTTCACGGTGAACTGCAATCAAGATTGGCTGTAGAGTCTATGGTTCACTCAAACATTATCTAGGAACAAGGAAATGGTAAAAACTGCAGACTCGGTTAGTATACCGAGGTCTTCATCTCGACTAGGAACAGACTTGATGGGTTGTGTATCGTTGACAGTGGCACTGCGTCATATCTCTAGAAGCTCGCCGAAGTTCGAGCAGCGGCGCAGCGCAAGAATCGCAACGGGGCCAAATCTTGCGAGGCAGCCAACAAGTCAAAGTTGTGCCATGGCATGAAGGAGCTATGTGCAAGCTCAAACGACTTGGAAGAAGCTCGACAATCGCCAGTCACCACGGCGAGTGGCGGAGCGAAGTGGGGGGCGTGCTCGATAAGCTCTATAAAATGAACTGAGCACGGTTGAAAAACTGGATGAAGAGGAGCTGTTGGAAGGATTCACCACCACGTTTGAGCTGTGTACAAGCTACAGAGCAAAGAACACATGGCAATTAAGCTACTTGTGGCGCGCACAGCATTTCCTCGAACACTTGGTAGGCGCTAAAGACTAAGAAATCACGTCATAGAAGGGGCGCTGGGATGTGACTCGAACTCACCAAAGGGAGGGGTCCACGACAGCAGGAAGAGGAGCTCGGCGACCTCTGCTTGAAGGCGGCGATCTCGGCCAGGCAACGTCCAGCGCACGCGCCAAGTGCGTGTTGAGTGCGCGTGCCCTGCTCGACCGCGTTCCGGAAGTTCTGATTAGCGTAGGAGACGATCCTCAATATCAAGCAACTGCATTCGAAGGATTAATCGAATCGTGGAGAAAAAGAGTGCGGAAGCTGACCGGAACGAGAAAGCAAAACGGAGAAAGAAGACGGCCAAAATGTCGGCTCTCCTCGAGTTGCCCTCCCCTCTACCGGCGGCGAGGATGAGCACGCAGGGATTTCTCCCTCTTGGCGTGGCGGCGGCGCGGGAGGGTATGCAGAGGGATGCAGGTGATTGGGGTAGGTCGGCTTGGGGTTGGTTTTCGTCGTCCGCGGCGGCGGCGTACGGGGGCGGAGTCGCGCGATTGTGGCGGAGCGAGGGCAGCCCAAAAGGGAAGGGAAGACGGCGGCTTCTGGAATATCGGTGGCGCGTGACGAGGGTCATTCTGATTTTGGGTTGGATAGGGAAAAAGAAAAGAAACAGAATGTGGGCTGGCCTGGCAGCTTGCTGGATTTGGTCCAAAGAATGACGCTAGGAGCTCGGTTGACTTGTGATTTAATTTAAAACCAGACCGGCTGATGATAGCACATAATTTGAAACAGAAATGCGCCAAAGAGATTGACTGTTCCGAATCAAACCATATCCTTTTTCTAACATACTAGACGCGGACGCGCACAAACATACACGAGTACTCACTCTTATGAACACACACATACAATCCTTACCTTTATGAGCGTCTCTGAAAGACTAGCAGTTGATCTTGAGATTCACGAAGTCACCACAGATGGCTCGCTGTCGATAAAGACGTCACATCTTACTAAAAAAAAAACAAATAACCACAAATGTGCAATACCCGTGCCAAGTCTATGATCTGAATCCGTGTGGATTGGTTTCACCACAAAGAGTCTAGCCAGCTAACCTATGCTCGCTCTGCGTTATCAAACCAGATTTAGTTTGAAGATAAATTGATTAACTACAGCTGAATTATGAAAAGTCGAATTGGACTGACCCCAAAAAGAATAGATAGAAAAAACTCAAAACCCTCCCATTCCTTTCCATAGGACCTCTAGCACCAACATATTAAATTTGGAAACTAATTCCTTGAGTGAACCAGTTGAGTTATTGGGCCAAGATTTAAATCATGATTTTGTCTCTGCACAAGCGAAGATTATTACTCCCTCCGTTTTTATATTCTTGTCGTTCCGACAGCCCTTGCTAGTTCTTTTGTAGTTCATTTGTTGGTCGGGAACGTCAGAGGGAGTAAAGCCTTATGAATGTGATATGGATATTGAGATCCATGACAGGCAACATCGAAGAATTAAATTGCGTACTTGGTCTTCAGATGGAAACTTGAAATATTATATCATTTAACTCCAAGTCGTTACATCTTCGCCAAAAAATAAAAAAACTCCAAGTCGTTACATGACTTTGCTCAAAACATTTTGCGATGTTACTGTGCGCATTGGCTTGGTGCTGACCGTGGTTTCCATCTACAGCAGCAAATGGCAGCACGCGCGTGTGATGAGCCTACTCTGCATCCTGGAGTGGAGGCCGAGCAGGAGCAGGAGCCGGCTGCCAACGAACTGGCCGTGTGCGTCAGCCTTCCAGATCCCATGTGAGCAAGCTGTCTCCTAAGCTCTCACATCCTCGTGTTGTTTGCTTCCATCATTCATTACGAGAAGTTTCAAGTTTACATTCCTTTTCGACCTGATCATTTTCGAATGCTGTAGCGTGCCTCCGCTGCTCCTCTCTCATCTTGGTAGTATGTTCATTCTTGTTCAATGGTACAGCTGCAGAATGGAATTTATTAGGGAAAGTTAAGAAGGGAAGGTTTACACGTTCGTTTAATTTACTAGGGAATTGAATTTACACATGACTAACAATTGAAGAAGATCCCGGGCAGTACTGTAGTAGGCGATGTAGATGCAAAATCAGTTAATTGTCGAGGTTTGATTCAATGACACCCAGCTTAAGCGTGTACCTATGAAACGTAGTACACAGTTAATCTGGTCAGAACATATGTTACGTAAGTATACTAAGCACTGCAAAGTCAATCTTGGTCAAACGCTGCAATCTGGTTGCCGTAGTGATCTCGATCAGTATACATGTACATACCGTACGTGCAAGTTGCACAATGTGGGGATCAAAAGATCAAAGCTAGCTGGCGGTCAACAGTTTGTCACCACATACGCTTCATTGTTAGTAGCTCGGGAAGTGCGGGAGATTCGTGAGGAAGGCCGAGCTCCGGCAAGAAAAATGTGCTATGAAATGAACGTCAAGGTTAACAAAACAGAGGGAGTATGCTCTTAAGCACCAATAATAAGATTCACAAAGCCAATAAGATTCAACTTCATTGATCACGCATGCAGATTAACAACGTATATGCATGAGATTCAATTATAGTGATTTAGCATTAGAGAACTCTTAAAAGATTTAGGATTAGAGAAATGTCGCTTATTTTTGTATATGGCCGCATACCATCAACATAACCTTATTTGGACTACATCTGTCAACAAAAGCTTGATACTCCACTTCATTGTAGAAAGTGATAATATTGATAAGCTCCTCTCCTGTTTTTTGGCGTGACAATAGTTTTGTCAGCCAGTTTCCAAATCATTTGCAGAGTCGACCAACTAAAAGAAATCTTCAGGGATAAAAAGAGATGAAAAAAACCCCTTTGCGGTTTTCTTGCCTTGAAGCCAACGGACATCAACACTACGGAAAACCTGTAGCTTAGCCAACGGACATCGACAACGAGTCAAGGACAAGGGGTAGTAACTGCTGATGTTGCAGTCCGTTGGTTTGTCCGATGGTATGGTATGTGCCGTTGGCGTTTCCCCAGCAGGCTGCCAGGGTCGTTGCCGTCGTGCTGCTCGCCACCTTCCGGCCGGGGCATCGTCCAGGTAAGCACGGGCGAATTCTTTCTTTTCACCTGCATATATACCAGCATTGGCAGAAATTACAATACTCGTTCCCCTCGTGAAGAATTGAAACAAGAAGCAAGCTCTCAATCGTCACAACAGAGCCCAAGCAGTTCCTTGGTTGACCAGCCATCTCGAGTATGCCGTACTGAGCATGTTAGATCGACGCTTTTACGCTAGGTTGATGTGGCTGCTGGCATCGGCGGCCTGGAGAGAGATGGAGAGAGAACATGTCCATTTACGCTATTAGGAGCGAGCTCCACGTCTCCACTAATTAACGACCCCCGTCACCTCCGTCAGTCACGAGCTCGAACGAGTTTGATACAAGAAGGTTTGATAATTGCCACTCGCGTCAGTGACATTAGGAGTTGATAAATTTTTACGGAGTAGGAGTTGATAAACTTTGAAGCATTTGCTCCCACAGCGCCGCCGCTTGCGGCTTGCCAATCAAACTCCTTCCATCCCCACGGCACGTCTGTGGCCCAAGGTTTACATTATCGTTGTAAAACCAGCCGCCACCGATTCCGCCGATTTTACCGGTTATCGCGATAATCGAGCGGTTTTCGACTACAAATTCAAAAACCAAATTTTGAATTTAAAAATCGCCAAACCAACCGATTTTGACCGGTTATCGACCGATTTTGGTCGATAACCGGTCGATTTCATCGGTTATCGACACAGAACAAAAAATGACGCGGTCCATTCAAATCGACGCGGGGGCCCAACAAATCGACGAATCGGTCGATTACCGCTCCATCTCGACCGGGAATCGGTTCCCCGACGTCGGTAGCGCTGCGATTCGAAGATTGTGGCGGCGGACGGCGGCTCCAGCGAGTGGATTTTGTCGGCGAGCAGCGGATTGGGCGAGCGAGGGCGTGGGGGACCGAGGGGAGCCGTCGTTTGTGGAGGGGGATCGATGATTGAGCCGCTCCCAATGGATAAAGGTCGTTTTTCTTTTTTTTTAATTCTTTTCCTTCCAGCAATCTTTTGGAAATTATTTCACCTATCAAACGAACTCGTTTTCATGTGTGGTTTCCACAAATAGTCTGCAAATGACGTCTAGTTTATTTAGATATTTTTTGTTTCAAAATTTTTCAAATTTTCAAAAAATTTTAAATTTCAAATTCAAAAATAGGTAAACCAGACTTATCGGACCGGACCGGTAAGTCCGGTTTTCGACGATTTTTGAAACCTTGCTGTGGCCTAGCTAGTCCTCTCGTCACTGAAAACCACAACCAATAAAGACAAGGACCAAATGAAGACTGCGCGTGAACAGTACTATACTGTATCTGTGAACAGTGTATCGGTACTATCTTTGCTGACCCATGGTCATGGCACCCTTGCTCACATGTCACATGCATGGACTTTGGTCAAGCGGTCAGTCCTGCAATCTTTTCCAGTCTTTCCTCTTACTGCTGAGGGCATTACACCATTGACAAATATACTTATCTAAGAACTTGTAATGCATTTGCAGCCTGATTTCTAAGAAATTTCCAAGTCTTAGAAAATGGCTCACTTCTCAAGCGACGTGTTCCCTACGATAATGTATTTCTTTTACAAGCCTCCAGAACATGTCTGTCCTAGCACTGTACTGTTCTCTCAACCATGATCCTGAACTACCAGGTGCTACTGTAGTATAGACCGCACATTGTATTCTGACCGTGCATGTCGAAAAGCTGAGTACTTCTACAGCGACATGACGAGTCATGAGGCGAGTGGCAACTAGCAACACGCACAGTAGGTGCAAAATAACGCGTAATTGACGGAAACCTCAGACGCGGCTGCAAATTCTAGCTATAGCACTCAGCAAAAGAAAAAGTTTAGCTAGCTAGACAATTACTCTTTATTATCTAAAAAAGCTAGACAATTACTAGCACATATGATCGCACGTGATTAACTATACATAAAAGGTCAATCCACAAAAGAAATATGTAAATAAGTCAACCATGCATGAAAACTGTAGGAGAAGATTTGAGTGCCTTAAGCCTCTTGTGCACGGCTGAATTTGCTGGCAGCTTTCAGTATGTCGATCGCATGGTTGATTAACCTAATTTTTCTGAAAGTAAATTAAACCCTTTGACAAAAAATACATAGTCATTTTCTCCAATCTATTTTTGAAATGTTATAAATCAGCTAATATCTAAACCCGGTCGTTCCTCCAATCTGGAATCTATAAAGCATTTGACTACAATTTGAACCGTCCGAAATTGAATTAGATCCAGGAAAAGTACTACAGTACGAGTACTCCTTTTGGCGCCAGCTTCAGTGGGCCACCTAAAAACACCTACTAGACGAGCCAGCCCACGACTGTCTACCCCCCTCGCCAGAGCCTGACGTAATAGAGCCCGTGCCTTGTGTTCTCTTATTTTCTTCCTCCCCTGGCTGAAGCAGCAATGGCAGCGCCACCGCAACTCCGTTTCGTCCGTTCCGTTGCCCGTCACGCGCCCCTCACGCGCGGTCGGGAACCTTCCCGAAGGACAAGAGAAATATTGAAAAAGTGAGCGTGCCGTTGCCCGGCGCTCCCTTTGACTGCTGGACAGCTAGGCATGCGAGGTGCCCCCTCTCCTCACAAGCAGCAAGGGGAAGACGTTTCGCCCCAGCCGCAACCCCGGTGCTGAGCCCAGAGCCACCCAACCAATCCCCTCTCTCGACACAAGCCCGGCTCCCCAACCAGAACGTTGGGGCGAAAACCCTTTTCTTCCACGGCCAGCGCAAGGCCTGCTCCCGCCGCCGCCGAGACGTCGCCCGCCGGTGAGTTAATGGCTTGATGACCATGCGCTCTGTCGCGATATCCTTTCTTTGTGCCCCGGCGCTCATCGCTTTCCTCCATTTCAGGCCAGAGAGGAGCTCCATACTTTCTACCGCGCCGAATCTTTCGCCCGTTCTCTCCCGTAAGGGCGTCCTCGTGATCTTATTCGCGTTCTTACTCCTGACAGATGTGCGCTCCCGTTGCGCTAAATTTCCTCTTTTTTCCTTGATCAGGTCGACGGGAACGGCGATCTGACATCGAGCCGCTCTGGACGTGAACAGACCTGGCGAGGACGAAGATCTGGCGTCCCCTTGGTCCGTCTTCAGCTCTCCGACCCAGCTCTGTGTCTAGGTACCCTCTCGGTTTCCCTTTCTGACGGATTAATTTGGATCGGTTCTTTGGTTTCGTGGATGTGCCACTGCAGTACATCGATCGCTTCGTGTAGGCTAGAAATGGCCTCAAAAGCGCCGCCTTTGATCTATGCCGCTAGATGGTTTCGCGGGTTCCTGATCGTAGCGTGTTCTTTGCCAAGCCTTAGATCTGCGCGCGGCTGTGTATTCGGTGATTCGGTCGCCGGCGAGAGCTTTATCGACTGGAGATCTTGTTCTGTTCTCAGCGCTTGTAGTTTCGGAATAGGAGCAGAGCACAGCCAGCTTTAGCTGCGAGCTTTGTCTTCATGGGTTACACAGCAAGTCCCCCCCTCAGTAGACCATGCCTGCTATAGAATCTTCATAATTCATTTTGCGTATGTTCTTGTATAACTCTGTCTGGAATATGGCCCCATCTAACATTCACTGTGTAAATAGAAAAGAAAATCCTCATTATAGATTTTTAAAACCATGAAGGTCAATGTAAACATGTTTAACCTTTTAACCTCTTTATTAGGGAAATCTCTAGGACTTTAATTTCTTTCGCCTGATAATCTTTCACACACACAATAAGAAAAGGAAATCTTCTCTTGCTCTTATTTCGCCTCCTGATGTCAAAATTCTCTTTATGGATAACAGGAATTCCACCTTCACATTCACTGATCAATGGCCAGTAGTCCAGCATCTCGATGGGGCGATACTATCCTCCGTATGTATGAGCCAGCTATGGTACGCTTGCATGTTCGTGGCCGCTTTAAGGGGAATGGTTTTGTAGTTCACTCTGATGGAGGCGTCAAACTTATTATGACATGCCAGCATGTTGTGGAGGGGCTTCCCGTGAATGCCGTGGTTACAGCTTATTTCTCAGAGTCATGTGGTGGTAAAACTAATGCTAGACTGCTGTTTGCTGATGTGGATCGGGACCTTGCGTTGCTTCGGGCAGATGGTGTGCACAGACAGATCCAACCTGTCTTATTCACTGATGAACCAGCGAGACTTGGAAATGAAATTCTTTTACTAACCTTCTTCGATATGGATGGGGCAATGGTGGTGCGTCCAGGAACATTTCCCGGAGAGATAACGTAATGGAACTTGAGAGAATTTAAATAACCATCTTCTTACTATCGCATTCACTTAAGTTATTTAATTTTTGTTGCTTTGATAAATTGCAGGGAAGCACCGTTCATTTTTAGTCTTGAACCTAATTTGGTTGAGACTATAGTAGGAAACTATACAGCCAAGAAAGGATCATCAGGCGCACCGGTTATCGCGGTACCAAGTCTTCAAGCTATTGGTGTGAATATCCGAGGTCAAATAGGAATGAAGGGTGCTGTTTCGGTCAGAACTATCTTGGAAGCCCTTCGAAGCCGCATAGCAGATGCAGAGGTAAATAAAAACATCATATTTTCTTATAGAAAATATCGACCCAAATTCGAGGATTGTTGGTTGTAACTTTCCTTTTATAGGAAAATGCTACAGTTGCTGAGCTGCTAGAACTAATTGCTGGATAACTGATGTACGAACTACGAGGCAATATGGTAACGGAGGTAAATTTTCCCACTTTTGGCGCCATTAAGCTAGTCTTTCCTTAGCTGTAGTGTCATTTTGAAAATTCTGAGGGAAAGGATAATCTTTCTCTTCCGTAGGAACTTACTCCTTCTCGGTAATCAATTAATGTCATTTAAGACAGTTTTTTAGTAGACTTGCCACATGTAATTATGTGCTTGAAGGCTTAATTAAATTTCAACTTTCAAATCTTGACAGATTCCGTACTCTACCTGGACTTGAGAAGGGCATATCTACGTTATGAGATGGCTGATGAGGGTTCTGGATGTCTTGCAAATATGTGGCTCGGTATCTAGTTCGTTCAGCCGGCTCAATTGCGCCCTTAATCTGTTTGTTCGTGAGTTTGTAATAAGAGCTTAACTACATTCAGTGTACCAGACTACCAGTAGCATGTACGTACCATTGACTCTGCTGTGCAATGTGTATTAGACATATGGAGATGTACTTTATAGACCTGAAAAAAAATCGTATGGTCAATTTGTCAGAGGAAAGTGTTACCGAGTTATTTTGAGAGTTACAGGGTGTGTCTGGTTTGTTAGATGGCGACGTATCCTATGAAAACCAGGTTCGTGTGAGAACTATGAGAACTCTAATCTGGACTACATGATCTTGATCCAATAGGACCCATAAATTCAGGTGGGAGGGGAGATTTGCAAAATCACCGCTCACTTAATCATAATCATATGGTTCAGATTAGAGTTCTCATAGTTCTCACACGAACCTGGTTCTCATAGGATACGTTCCTTGTTAGATTCGCTAAATTTTGCATAATATTCTATCCACGCTAGCCTAAGCCAGGTTATGCACCGCATCCCACTCGTCGCCTGACGCCGCGCGCACCGCCGTCGCGAAACGCACCGCCGCCGCCGCCGCGTTCCTGCAGCAGGTGCAGGGGAGGCAGCTTCCGGCTCGTCGTCTTTCGATCCTTCCCCTGTTTCCTGCTGACCGCGGGCTCCAGAAGCAGCTGCCCATATGGACACGTCGGACTGCTCGTCGATCGTCCGACCGCGGCAGCTGCAGGGCCCGCGCCCATCGCGCCGCAGCAGCAGGCACGAGCGCTGGTCATCATCTACTACGCCTCGCCAAAGGTCCACCACATCAAGGCCGGCGACTTCATGGCGCTCGTGCAGCGGCTCACCGGCCCAGGCGGTGGGACGGCGTCCAGTCGCCCCCACGCAGCTCACCCCTCATCCTGTCCTTGCTCGCCTCCCGAGGCTCGCCGCCGCTGCTGCGCGCAGGTCGCCGTCCGGTGTTTCGGGGTCGTCCGACGCGCTGAGCTTGGGGTGGGGACGGCCGAGGTGGAGGCGACCTAACCTTGATGCCCGCGCCGCGCTCCTCCCAAGACGACGAGCAGCTCAAGAGTGGTCGTGCTCATCGCCAGCCATGGCAGGTTCGCTGCTGGTGATTTCTCAATCAAAGCGATCAGGAGTGCTCGATTGACCTCCACCGGTTCGTCTTGTTTAGCACATATATGTCGTCTTCCTCGCCAGAGCAATGGCGCACCTGCGAGGTTCCGCTCGAGGAGGAAAGCTTGGACGCCGACGCGCCAGCGGGGCCAACGCCCACCACGGCCAGGCGCAGGAGCAGGAGATGGCGATGCGCGCCGGGGAGTGGCACGAGACGGCGGAAGCCATGGTCGCGGCGGCTCTTCATCCTCCTCCTCCTCCACCTCTGGCTCCGGCACGACGTTCGTTGGCAAGCTCCTCGGAAGTGAGGCGGCTGAATGCTTCACCACCTGCTACGGGAGCTCCCTGCCGCCGTCAGTTGGTGTTGCTTGCCATGGTGCCCGCCACTGGCGCCCCGGCGTCTTCACGGCCACTCCATGCGGCGCAGGCTTTGGAGCTTGGCCAGCGGTGTCCGCGGAGTGCACGGCGCGGCCACATTGCGGCACTCCCTCCCTCATCCCAATCGGCAAGATCGGGATCCAATTGGCCAGTGTGCTTGCTGTGGTGGGCGCGAGCAGCGAGGGAGGTGATGGATGATGCCGCAGCGTTGCACGCGGGAAACATCCAATTTGCAGTTTGCTCTTCTTGGCTGGAGGCATTGGTTCTCTTAATTAGCAATAGCAAATTTCTAACCAGTCTGCCAAGAGACTGCAAATGCTGAAAGACAGATCATCTAGGGGTAAAAAACTGCTCCAAATATAATTATATGGACTTAGGAACTTATGTAAAAATCAGAGGCCCGTGAGGTTGATGGGGGGAGGGGTTGAACGCTTGCATATCCTCACAAGGTGAAACAAAATGGAAAAGGCAAAACTGTTCATATTACGAATTTAGTTGCAAAGATCAAGGTGCATCTAGAGCAGCCTCAAAACTGTTCATATTACGAATTTAGTTGCAAAGATCAAAATGGAAAAGGAAGCAACATCCATTTTTGTCCTATTTAGTAACATAAAAAAGGGACGCAGCATAAACTGTTTATATGTAAGAAAACTGAATATCAGCATCACATCACAATGGAAAACACAAAATCATCTAGCAACCATATCACCTCGTACTCACAACACTGTCTAGTTACATGACAAAACACAGATGGAGAATATTATAAGAGAAAATTCTCTCCAGCCCAAATGAAGCACATGGATGGGCCTCAGGCACTAGCTTTTGATCCGCCTCAGCATTCAGCAATCCTTTAGGCGAAATCTCAGTAAGCAGCCTCCCTCCCTCCCTCTCTCTGTTGTGTGTTTGTGAACGAGCCGGCATCACTCTCGAGCATGCCCTTTAGTTGCTTCTTCACCACAGCTGCGTTCCACTTCCAAATAAACTATGCACAAATCTGTATGATCAAAGGCAAAGGGAATCAGGAATGTACATCTATAATAGAAGCCTTGCCAGTGTAGGCATCAAAATAATTATAACTTTAACTGTAAATAATACATGGTATGAATTACTAAACTTAGTGTTAAATAACCTTCTCCCTAACACAACAGATTATCACTGAATTATAGACACCATTTGCATTGCTAGTGAACAACTTGCTGATGCGGTATCCCTTGAAGTTGTTCTCAATCAAAACAAAGACGAATATATCTAGGCATAAATGTTATAAAAAAATGGTTCTAATTCATTTTCCTTCATATATCCCTAAGGAATAATGTCTGCGCAAGAAAAAAGAATAATACTCTATTGCACTGCAACTACACAGGCAAAACTATTTTCTTTAGATCTAGGCATGGTATAACAAAACAAAATGCATATACTATGTTGCATGCGCGACCCAGCAATAGTTTTTTGTATGGGAAAACAGTAGGAGAGGCTCCCACTGCACTTTATTAAAAGAAAGCCAAAATGGCCAGTAAAACGAACGAAACAAACTAAAGAACAAAAAAGGGCTGGTAAAAGGAACACCAACGAAGAAAAGAACAGCTATCAGAAAGATAGTCATAGCTAATTGGCATACATGATTGTAGTTTTTTTTTTTTGGGGGGGGGGGGGGGGGGGGGGGCACTGAAACCAGTCAAATGATCTCCTTACTTAAAAAGAACTTTTTTTAATCTCCTTACTTAAAAAGAACTTTGTTTAATAGCTGCTCACCATCCTTGCAAGATACTAGTCATTTTATCTTCCTGCCCTCCTACTGTGACTGAACCTCCCCATGCAACTCCAAGTTTCCAACCCCTCTTACGAGATCAACACAGCAGATCAGGTTGTGCCTGAAACTCCTCGTGTAAGCCCTGGCAACACGGTGCAAGAAATGTTAGGAAACGTAATATTACGAGGATAACTGCTTAAATTACGAACTGAAAGACACCATGATAGCTATACTGGAAAGAGAGGGAGAATTAGTTACAGTCATGCATGAAGAGTCAACAGCTAGAAAATTTTCAATGAGGCTTAGCTAGAAATTTTTAAATGAGGCCGCCCAAATTGGATTGTATTAGAAGGCAGCTTATCATCTGTCTACCAAGAATGAAAACTTTATATCACATTTTATCCACTGAAACTTGAATAAATATTTAGCATAAGTTTCTATCCTTAAATCCTGCTTTATTTCTTTTTTCATATGCACGTGATACATGTGCCTATCACCAATTAACCAAAAACAGGAAGTCAAATAATGAAAATATTTGTGTACTTGAATGTCACACCGAAGAGCAATGCATAATAAAGCAAGAGTACCCTAACCACTCCTAATTAAATAACAGGAATGTGAGATGGAATAAAATAATGAAGGGGCAAGGATACATGAATGATCCATACAACCAGCAAAGGCTACTCGGAAAATAAAGATGAAAAGGCTAATTATTTGATACAAGAACTGTTATGGTGACCACCCTTTTAAGCTGGACTTCATCCAACAAATTTTCAATTCAAGTTGAGTGGAAGGTAAACATAATCGCAAGATCTGACATGGAATACAAATAGCATAACGGCACACTGAAGCACAGCCAGAATGTTCAAGAGACAAGCAATAAATTTGCCAGTTGCTAATTCTATACTATAATTCAGTAGCTACAAAAGACAGACACTAATGGCAGGGAAATAATTTACAGTTGCAATGGCATGCTATCCTTCTCCCTCATCTGTTCACCACCGGTAGAGGCCCAGAGGCTTACCATCAAGAAAGATTCGTGTACCAAATGTTTAATGTCGCGGTATATTTGTAAGGTAGCTTATGGATTATTTATCATTGGTCATGTACAAGAACATGTCAGAAGGGGATGGCGCAAACATTAAAACAAATACTTTGAATACCATGATGATCACTCATTGCTTTGGATAGGCAGCAGCACAAACCATCTCGTCAATAGCTGGATCCGAGCAAAGCCATGCTAGGTTTTACATCACAACTTTGATACATAAATAGATATTGTTCAAGGCTTGAACCAGTTCATGAATTGTAAGTAAATAAACTGAAGATGGATGTAGAGGTTTCAAGAACAGTAACCTCGTTTCGTGGAAGTCAGCCGCAAAGATATTGAAGCAATGTGTAGTGACTAGTGAGAAATCAATATGAGATTAGGCTCCTGCCATCACAGCGGAATGAATTAGGGCCTGTTTGTTTGGGCTGGAGCTTTTGAGCTTTTAGAAAAGTTGGCTGTTTGAGTAGCTGAAAAACTGTCTGTTAGATTTATAATATTGGCTTTTGTAATATATATTAAGCTTTTCAGCATGCCAAAAGTCAGAAAAGCACCTCTCAGCAAACTTTTCAGCTTTTAGTTCATTTCATCAGAAGTCAGCTTTTCAGCACTCCAAAAGCCAGATCAGAAGTTTGCTGTTTGTTTCAGCTTTTCAGCTGGCCAGCTTTTCAGCTAGAAAAGCCAGCTGAAAAGCTGAAACAAACAGGGCCTTAACTAGAGATGCAAATGCAGGAACACCTTGAATATAGCAACAACAAAGTAAGATTTTTTTAATGGAAACCCAAAGAGATTTCATTGTAGCTAAGCTAGTAATAGCAATCTGTACTGATATTCATTATAATATACTTAAATTGGTCATCTTTTTCGAGTTGGTCTACATTAGCATCTACCATTAGCCACATTACATCAACCACTAACAAAGATAAAAATGCCTATCAAAAGCAGAATATTGGTTCAGGTATAGTGAATCTCCACCTCATGGAATTGCATCGACCTAGGTTAAAATTTCAAAAAGTGCGAAGTCAAAAATCAAATTGGGGCACTGATCAATTTTAAATAAAAAAATCATACGGGAGAAAAAGAAAAATTTACTTGCCTGTTGATGGCATACATCCCAGGTAGCAGAAAAGAGGAGTGGCCTACATCCTCGCTCTATATCTAGTGGCATCAAGAGGCCAGAAAAATACGAATTGCACCTAGGGAAACTGGCCATCGTCAGATATTAATTTGGAGTTCCATGACAACGACAGACAAGGGGAGGAAAAAAAAACAATAACACCATCTTGCACCTAGCTTCCATCGATGATCAATATCCCAGTCTGCAGGTAATGTATCCTAAAACAGCAGATCCATGGCATGAAGTTTGACTCCGTGTCGTTTCAAAAAAAAAGTTTGACTCCGTGTCCTTCCATTACAATACGAAAAAGGCAAATGTGATCAACCTGGTGTCCCTGAGACGCTTATTTGCTTGCATATTTCTGTAATGCGCCTCGAGAGGCTACTGTAAGTTTTCTGGTTAGGATAAAGTTTTGTTGGACTGCGAAGTTTATTTCTGGCTTGTAGGCCATCTGATGCTGTGAACAAATTTGTAATCTGGTAACCCCAGAAAACGCTATGTGCTTTCAATAAAGCGGGGCCAATGGCCTTTTGTCTAAAAAAACAGGGGGGAAACGGTGGGAGAGAGATTCAATTTTGTTGGGCGGGATTATTAGTGAGAAAGAGGGAAGAGCAGAATCACCAGGATTGAATTCACCAGATTTACCACCTGGATTAGTGTTCTTTCTCGCGTGAACGGCGCCGCCTATGCTTCTCTCTGTCGGCCTAGCTCCGACGAGATTAGCGTGGCTGGCTGTGAGCCCGGAGGACAGACTCGTCGAAGCGTAGCGGAGCTGCGGCTTGCGCAGGCAGGGACCTGGCGGCGGCTTCAAGACGGTGGGGCGTGCGGGCCAGTTCGGCACGGCTACTTCGCCAGTCTGGTACGGCTTGGCCGGACGGGCCAGTAAAAGAGCGGGAAAGAGAGAAAAGAAGATACTACTAGACAAAGATAGAAGGTGTAATAGTAAACTTAGTCTCTCAACTATCGACCAAATCTCAAATTCATCTCTCACCTATCAAAAGGTTTAATTTGGTACTCTCTTTGTTTTTATTTATATGACGCCGTTCACTTTTTTGTTGTACTTTGACCAACAATATTTATGAAAATAATTAGTTGCTTAATATGAAATGTATATTGTTGAATCTATCATCAAAAGCACTTTAAGATTAACTTATAGATTTAGTTATTTGCATAAATATTTATGAATAAGACGAATGATCAAAGTAACAAAAAAGTCAACAGCGTCATATAATTAAAAACGGAGGAAGTACTTGAACTTTAATTACCCGGTTCAAACCAATCCCGATGGACGAAATTGAACCTACTAGTGAAAGTTCAGAGACCGAATTGAACCTTTTGATTAAGGGACGAATTTGAGCTAGGATTAGTTAGACATATTTTTTTGGAAAAACTAAATTGGACATTCAGTTAGACATTCTCAAGAAAAAACTAAAATAAATGCATTAATCCATAATCAGTCTATTTATTTTTTTTGGAAATGATCCAAGTATATTGTATATAATTGGTTGTTGAGAAATTTTGTTTGTTAATAATAGTTAAGTCCGGAGTCTAATCTTAATATTTTTCTAGTTTCATCCCTAAGATGTTTGCAGGTCCTTTTTGGATCCACCGAGCTAACAATTAATCCTAGACTATAAATTAGTTGACTAATTGTTAGTGAAGTAATGCAGCATAAAGGCTTTTCGAGTAAATGGTTGCAGTGGATTTCTTTGATATTATCATCTGGTACCTCTCAAGTGCTACTGAATGGTGTGCCGGGGAAAACAATACATTGTAAAAGGGGAGTTCGTCAGGGTGACCCTCTTTCCCCACTTCTTTTTGTTCTGGCAGCAGATCTCCTACAGAGTTTGATTAATGATGCGCATCAGAAAGGGCTTATTTCTTTGCCACTGGCAAGCTCATATGGACAAAAGTACCCCATTGTTCAGTATGCCGACGACACGCTCATAGTGATGCCTGCAATTACCAGAGAGCTTTTCTTTCTTAAAGGACTGTTGCAGTGTTTTGGGGATTCCACTGAGCTTCGTGTCAACTTTGCTAAATCCTTCTTAGTGCCAATTAATGTCGAGGCTGATAAAGCACAACATCTTGCCGCTACACTAGGATGCCAAGTGGGGACAATGCCATTCACATATTTAGGACTGCCATTGGGCACCACTAAGCCGACTGTGCAAGACTTCATGCCAGTGCTTAGCAGAATGGAGAGACGACTCATGGGCATTGCCCCCTTTTCTTCCTATCAGGGTAGACTCATCCTGAATAACTCGGTGCTCACCCCCTTATCAGCATATATCATGGCAATCACCAAGTTACCAGTGGAGCTTATTGAGCAAATTGACAAGTATCGTAGGTACTGCCTATGGAATGGCAAAGATCTGAATAAAAAAGGGAAATGTCTTGCAGCATGGAGCAAAGTTCAGAGGCCAAAATCTCAGGGAGGTTTAGGCATTATAAATATAGCTGCCCAAAACAAGGCCCTCCTGCTCAAACACTTGCACAAGTTTTTTAATAAAGCAGATGTGCCATGGGTTAATTTGACTTGGCAAGCATATTATTCAGCACCACAAGCACCCCAAGCCCGAGGCCCGCGTGGTTCCTTTTGGTGGAGAGCTTTATGCAGAATGTTTGATGATTACAGAGGCTATGCCCACGCAGTTGTTGGCAAAGGGGATACAACTATGTTTTGGCGTGATATTTGGAACTTTGGTGCTCTACAAAATCTATATCCCCATCTCTTTTCGTATGCAAGAGAACCAAATTGTTCAGTGGCAAGGTTCTTAAGCCTGTTCCCAGATTACAACAGGGTGTTTCAACTTCCACTATCGGCGATAGCTTCACAGCAACTTGGCGAGCTCATGCAAACACTGGAGGAATGGAATCGACAGGAAGATCAAAATGATACATGGGTATATATATGGGGTTCTGGGGTGTACTCAACAAAGAAAGCATATCAGTGCATTATTGGAGAAACAGACACGCCTGCCCCTTTTCTCTGGATTTGGAAATCATGCTGTCAGGGTAAGCACAAAATCTCTTTCTGGCTCTTGCTCAATGACCGTCTAAACACTAGAAATCTTCTCAGAAGAAAGAGATTTCACATACCCTTGGTAGATTGTGTGCTGTGTTCTGGAAACGTGGAAGAAACAAGTAAGCACCTATTCTTCAGCTGCCCCTTCTCACAACTATGTTGGACAGCCCTTCATATTATCTGGGATCTCTCACTACCTGTTATTGAGATGGTTGAAGATCAGAAGAGGCATTTTACTCACAACTGTTACATGGAAGTAGTCATCCTGGCTACATGGGCAATCTGGACGCACAGAAACAATATCATTTTCAATGGGGGTGCACTGTCTTTTCCCAGATGGAAGCAGGAGTTTAGAAACATTTTCAAACTCGCGATGCACAAGGCTAAGCCCAGTGTAGTTGATGACATGGAGTCATGGCTTCGGTCCCTGTAAACAGTTTTAGTACTAACACCTGTACAAAGACTAACTATGTACATATTTTTAACTCTTTAATAAAAGTACAGTAGGGGAATCCCCTCCTGTTGCCGCTCAAAAAAAAAAAAAAAAAAATTGTTAGTGAAGTAACTATTATTTAGGTACCAATTTGGAGGGGTGACTAATAGGATTGCTATTAGTTTTTTTGCCTGACTAAAAATTTGTCCAGTCCATCCTGTTTGGATCTTCTATGGAATAAAATTAGTCAACTAACAATTAGTCACTTAGATCCAAAAATGGCTATAGTATGACCATTGAAAACAACCACGACGAAATAGTCAATTCGTCCCTGATCTTTGGTTAAAAGCTCAAATTCGTCCTCCAACTATCCAATGGTTCAATTTGATCCCTGAACTTTAGTTACCCAGTTCAAATCAGTCCCTCATGAACGAAATTATACCTACCAGCCAAAGTTTAAGAACCAAATTAGACCTTTTGATAGTTGAGGGACGAATTTGAGTTTTGGGTGATAGTTGAGGGACTAAGATGACTATTACACCAAGATAGAATGATGGAGTACTATATTTCTATAACGTCTACATAAGGATATTTTTTTCCCAGGATTAGAGCAACAAAATGTTTGGTGATTTGCATCATGTATTAGAGCAAGTTTCTTCTTTCCTACCATCTGATTACCTCCTTCCTACAGCTAATTCAAATATGGTAATTTTCATTATTTACCAAGATAATCAATTGTGTTGCCAACAATCATTCGACATTAATCATTTGAGAAGAAATAGCCCAATTGGCTAATGAGAATGTTACTTATTGAGTTATCCGCTTCATCGATACAAAAATTAAAATAAAAAACAAAACCACCTCTTTCAGCTCACCAGCATTTGTTATGTAAAACATTGTCCAAAAAGAAAAGAAAAAAAAGTTATAACAGCGCAGAGTCAGGTATTTCGTATTTGAACCATAAATAACCCCTCCCCATTAAAAGTATATCTGAATGTATGAAGAAAGTGCTAATATTTACATGTTTTGCGTCTGGAACAGCCACCGTAAGCCATTGGGTCAATAAAACAAGTTTGGTATAGGCTTGGTGAGACGAGTACTGTCAGTGGGTGCTGCTTCTATAAGAAAAGCTACAGATTTTGAAGCAAAGAAACCTACAGATCATATAAATTATATGTCCACATCGAATACTCAAAACATTCTTTTCAAGTCGGCAAACTTAAGCTACAGCTGCTACAAAAACTCGACCAAAAAGCACATCCAAAACATCTAAAAGTTCGTTATAAGTTTTTGGCGCCGTCGTGCCCTACTAGAAGGATAAGACCAACGTGGCACAGGCACAGGCCATCTGTTAATGAACAATTTAAATGTAAGACATGGAATATCTTATGTCGAACAAAGGAAGGAAATTGTGTTGATAAATGTCAAAGAATACCTGTTTGCCTTGCTGCATTCCTCACCAGTTATAAACCTACAAACAGAAAAAAAAAAGGTTGAATTCCAAAGCAATTGAAATAGCTTAAACAAAACCTAGGAGATATGTGGCGCAATAGGGAACTAGCTTAGCATGTCAACTGCAAGGATATGGTAGTTGTGGCTCATAACCCTCATAAACGACCTAGGCCTGGTGTCACTCGATAGGCTTAACATGTCTTCAAGACTTCAGCTGGACATCAGCCAGCTGAAGATAAAATCATGCAATAGCAATTCATACCCATCGAAGTAATGCTGATTACGTAAAAGGAAGAGCTAGCACATGAGTTTCGACTGAAAAGTAACAAGATTCTAGATTAAACCAACAAACAATCCCTAGTAATCAAACCAGTTTCAATTTTAATAAGTAATAACCAAATGTATCATTGACAGACCTGCAAGTCCAACTCCCTAATAGCATGATACAATGGACATGAATAGAACTCGCCAACTATATGAAACAATAACATAAACAATTAAACATAAGCGACATACCATTCTGCCTCAAAATGCTTCATTAGTCCCAGGATAATATCCCTTGGTAGAAAATATGTTTCTTTCGTACCATAGAAATTCATACCAAGGAAATTCCCATCAAGATCAATCAGGGGTCCTCCAATACCAGCCTAATGCCAAAAAAAAAAAGAAAAAAGAAAAAGAAGAAGACACATGAAAAGACACATTAAAGTAGTGCAAAAGAACTTGTAGATCAAAGAGGTCAGAATAAGTTATTCAAGTCAAAAGAATTATCTTATTAGACCTCAACAAAGAAATGTCGCTCACAAAAGAAGCAGCGTAGCACATAACATCATTTTTGAACAGTTTCTATCAATCACTGCCTAATGAGCCTTTCTGAATTCACACATGGTCTTATAAGAGTTGTCAATCTGTATCAACCGCCTAATCACAAAAAAAAAAAAAAAAATCTGTATCAACTGCCGATTTCTATCGAGTACATGTGGTCTTCCATTGTACATGTACCAATTATGCATGCTTCAATATCGGTAACAAACAGGTCAAAGCAACTAATGTCATGCACGGACAGTTCTAATCCGGAATGGTTAGTTTGTTGGAGTAACTCCAAGAACAACATTAACCTGCCACCTTAATTGTGACATCTGGACCAAAAATGCAACCCGTTTACTTGCTTGCCATGTGACATACATGGCTGATGCCAAAGTAGCTTTATTTTTTTCTACGAAACTAATTTGTGCACATTTGTGTTGGTGATGTAGATTGTTAAGAACAACACAAGTACACATGTCAACTCTACTTTTAGAATTTACAGTGTCAGGTGAACAATTAGGTAAATCTACCTATCCTAATTTGGAGTATCATCGATGAAATACCCAACTAAAATTCCATCCTGAAGACTATATGCCATTGAATAGTTTCACATGCTACTTGATGTCTTATCCGACCTAAACCCCACAAGCCCTCACTACTCATTCATGTAATCATCAAAAAGGCAAACCAGTGACAATATATTGTGTGATGTACTAGCTATGAATTCCCTCAAATATATAGTCTGATGTAGTTTATGATAATACACCAGTTTGACCTTCAATGTCTACTCAGCGTATAAAATACTGAATGGTTTACTTCACGTGGACAGGTAACCAGTGACAAACTTCGGAGTTTGATTTAACTAGTAAAAATACTAATCCAGATAGCAACGTTTCTTGATCATATATACGTTCTGACATGTGCATGTTTGACACACCACTACCTGAACACTGCAGAATGGTTTCTCTATATGTAACCTCTTTGGAACAGCAACCAGCCAGAGTCTGCCAATCACAGATATAATAAGCTACTACTACATGCTTGCAGATTTTTATAACCCAAAGATGTAAATGCCATGCAATGTAGCTTGCATGGGCTGGGCCCACACACAACTAAAAGATTTTGGTGCAAAAGCTAGGGGAGTGCTCAAAAGAGGGAAGGAAGAGGAGTAAAAAGGCATGTACCTTAGTGATTTTACATGTGGTGACCATAAGCTCTTTGCAGTCCAGTTTGCTTCCTTCTCCAGTCACTATCCCGCTTGTGGCCATCAGCTTGCCTGACTCAAAAACACGCCCAACAGCTACCACCTCCCTCTTAGGTTCGATTTGCACTTGATTGTGAAATTCTGCTGTTCGCAGGCAACGAAAACCCTTGACACTGATCACAGCAACATTATACTCCATATTGTAATGCTGCAATGTGCCTGTCAGAACTAGTGTATTTGGAAGGTACACTTGAATCTGCAATGAATCCAAGTGAGAATTAACCAATGTTTGTCAAAAAAACAAACAAAATGAGTACATATTAGTTGTATGTGGTACCAACTTTCAAGTTTTCAGCGATATTGTTTTCATCAGGAGAACTTCGGATCAAACTTGCTGAAGTCAGAATTCTTGAGGTGGATTCGATGCAATCTATAATTACACCCGTGCAAACAAAGAACCTTTGATCTTCTACAAATATTTTATTGCAATGATAGTCAGCGATGAAATAGAGAAACAAACAAATATATGGGAAAAGTATATAATGATCACCTTTGAATGAAGCAAGTGAAACAACACTTCGGGATGTATCTGAAGCAACCTTTTTACCGAGTTTGCACCAAGTATCTCCAACAAATTCTTCTTCAAAAGTATTAACTAAGTGCATACCCCCTGGTTAAACAAGACAAATATCAAAGTAAACGATTGAGAGCGCTCAAAAAGTGAAATGAAAGTTGTTCACAATAACTCACCCTCAAGCCTTGTTGGCATGGGATAACCACGGGGTTCAAGGTCATTCTTGATAAGTTGTGTGAAGTCTGGTGCAACATGAACAATATGATCATGTGGTATAATAATTACTCCCTCGGTTTTTAATTGATGATTTTAGGACAACACTTTTAACAACACAAATTTAAAATCAGAGGGAGTAGTAAATTAAAAATCAATGACTGACCATTATCTGGTAAGGGCTCGTGAAAATCAGGGAAGAGACAAAGTTCCTCATCCACGCATTCTGGTGCAACATTTGTGAAACGATTAGTAACCATTTACTAGTAATAACGACAGTAAGCAATATTGTAACATTATGACAGCTTGCATGATAGTAACATTAAAAGTTAGAAGTGGCCTCGCTTTATTTACCTTCTGATTCACTCTCTCCGCTTGAGGTACCTAAAATAAAACAAAATTAGAAGAATGAACACGACTCAAAATAATTGAATAATCCATTCAGAGCATAGCAGTAGACTCTCATAAATTCATGTATTTAGTGCAAACCAGTTAACAGATCACATTATTTTAGTGTAAAGATAAGTTCTACTACTCCGTCCACAAATGCAGGGCGAATTATTTTGATACTTGTCCATATTAAGATGAGCATATTATGAAGCAGTAAACAATGCAGCTCTTTTAATGAGTTGTGTGCTTTTACTAACCTTCAGAACCGGGCAAAAGAGGTGCAGGTTTCTCAGATATGCTTTTCAAAATTAGCTCTGGACCCTCATTCTCAATTTTGCTCCTGCAAGGGCTCTCATATTTTCTTTTCACAGTTTTTTCTGGACCTGATTTGATTACGCGTCTGCAAAAGAATGTAATAAATTCATCTAGAGAAAATTCAGAGGTACCAATCCAAAAGTATAATGGATTGTACATATGCTATCAAACGATATATTTCCACAATATTTTTTCGGCTAATAGATAGAACAGGTAGCCACTGTATATATTGTTTTCATACAAATAAAAGAAATGTTCACCATCATACATAACAAGAATACAGCCAGCCTGGTGGCAAGAACTCATAATCCTGAGCAAGATTGGGATGGTAGCTGTATTATGTTCTACTTCCTTTTGGACCGTTCTTGAACAAATTAGACTGAATGACGCTAGTAACGTAACTGGACAGTGCAACCCATCATAATAACTTTTAATGCTTATTTTGTGAAATTTGGCCCCATATTTTCCACTATCTACAAATAAATATCAAGCTACAATACAAAAAGGCAACATGTATAAATGAGGGATATGATTCACATGGGTATCGTGCAAGAAGGTGTTATGGCATCCTGTGGCAAGCAGAGCACGCCTTGCCAGGGCATAGGTGATGTCTTTAAAACCTTGTTCTTATGTATTCCCCAAAATCAGATAAAAATAAGAAATACTAAGCAACATCTGAAAAGGAAAGCACGCTGCATTCCATTTACGCAAATATTATTCCTTGTGGGTACATAGTGTTAATCAGTTTCATAGTTACTCAGCTATCGATGTGCCAATTGAAATAAGGTATAAAAGAAAATGCTTTCAAATGAAAATTAGCTTCAGGATGCAAGAACAAGTGACAAATATTGGGAGTGGCTAAAAAGCTTTTCATTCGAGATAGCATGCCTTATTTACAGTATTATATACTACACTGGTGCAGAAATTTTGAAATTGCTTCTAATCAAAACAACCAACCACAAGTGCTCTATGGTCGTTCAGAATCTGTTTTAGACTAAACATAAAATGGTGTTTAAAGTGATGGTTATGGAGAAAAATATAGGCCAAGTGGTAGAAGTGGTATCTTAGATGATGTATGAGTGCTTTGACCACTGTTTTATGTGGCATATGATATGAATCCGTGATAAATCCATATAGAAACTAAGGGTGTTATGTCCTTCACTGAATTGCCAATTACAAATGCCTAATTGATCTGTGACTTTGTACTCGCACACTGCATTTTAATCAATATAGTCTAATTTAGCAAGATATCTGTAGGGTTTTTTTTACCGAAACAGGAGGGGAGGCCCCTAATGATTTCATGTTTTTATAAATATTAACAAAGACAGTACAGACTGAAAAGAAGCAGTTACTAGAGAACCATGCTCCAAGCAAAAAATTATAAAAGGAACCTATCAATTCACTCTCAAAAATCTTCTTTAATCATAGTTTTCACCTTAATCAGATTTGTAGATTTCCTTGACAAGAATGATTTCTCATGGCTCTACTCTGTGTCAACAACCAAATAAAAAAAATATTCAAAGCATCTAACAGATGTGTATGATTATTTTAATAGACACCAACATAAAAAGTGCATTATCTATCAATCTTACATTTCTAGATGTTTGTTTTCTTTACCTACATGTAAACCAGAATTAGGCTCCCAAGCAACAAGCTAGAAGGGCACAAGGAGAAGCATGGAAAAACCAACTTGAAAAGGTGTGGCTGTAAATGCTGGAACCGACCGGTTCGTGGGGAGCCAACCCGACAAAACCTACCCACCCTGCCATTTTTTTCTGTGCTGGGCCATATCTTGTGGTTTGGGGCTGGTTCTGTGGCCAAGTATTTCCCTAATCAAATAAAAATCTCAAACAGATACAAATTTCAGATTAGCTAAGTCAAAGCAATGGCCAGCCCCAAGCCCCGACTAGCCACCATATAAGGAACTAAAACCTTTATTACACAATTGAATTTACAAGCAAAGCAAGAAGCCCTTGGTTGCCCCTGTCCTAGTCTTGTAGGCCTGGATGATGGTGGCTTCCCCCTCCCTCACACAAGATTCTTGCAGCAAACCCCTCCCCACCCTCACACAAGCTTCTTGCAGCAACTCCCTCCCCTCCCTCACACAAGCTTCTTGCAGCAACCCCTCCCTCCCTCATATGCATCTCATGCGCTCATCCAAGAAGCCCACAAACAACAAATGTTACCAGAATCTGGAGCCGTTTCTTGGCCGGCCAGCTGGGTCACCTCTAAGCTGAGCACAAATGAGGATCTCATCGTAGGAGTAGCTGGGATACACTCTCGTTGACATTTGATGTAGCCATCGACAATAGCTAGGAGCTAGTGTTTCTATCTTGTACTTTCCTGTACTTATCTAATTACTGATACCAGTGTCGGTTTCTTTTAGTACATATACACAAGCTTTGTCACTCAGAGAGTTATTGAGTGCATGTGACTATGTCTTTCATAAGTCATCTTTACAGATTTGGTTGTATCGTTAAGATGCTACTTTCGCTTTACTTGTATCATTGAAATGTTATACTTTCTCTTTAAAGTTTGTTTCGCAAGTATTTTCACTTTACTTCATATTTGACCTCTAACATTAGACTTGTTATGCAGGATTCTGCAAGTGATGATGCCAGATTTAACAACCCCGTGTACTAGTAGTGGCTGAGATGGTAGTTCTTGTTTATTTGCAGATATTCATTAAGTGTAACATTAACTTTTTTGCCCATCTTAATGACTTTAGTGTCAAATTGTGTTTAGTAGGATAAGATGCGGAAATGGACATGCAGCAGATATGTCTTATGCCATCTTCGGTTTGCAAAATCATGTATCATGTACTGAATTATGGTTAGCCATAGTTTATTAATTGCTAGGGTGTGGCTTCAGAATCATAAGCAGTGAACAATAAGCTTTCAAAATCCAGTTGCAGTCCTGGCTTGGCCCAGTATTTAGACAGGTTAAATGGAAGAATAGAAGACATACTTGAGCACCAAGAAATCAACAATTTTGTTGCTTGGTAGTAGTGGAGTCCTTTCCACAGAAAAAAAGTTCATGCCCACAAAGTTCCCACACGAATCAATAAGGGGCCCTCCAGTCATAACCTAAAACAAGTTATGTACCACTGAGCTAATCATATCATAAGAAAGCCATACTGTACAAGAATTACATAAACGAATAAAATCTTAATGTCCGACCATCCAGTTCAATGCATAAAATGGTTAATACACTTATATCATGGCACTATTACTATTTCCATAATGTAGAGAAGTGAGAAGAGACATCAGGAGCGCACCATAGGGATTTTACATGTGGAGATCCTCATGTGTTCAAGATAATCTCCGTTTGGTTCATCAGTCAATGTCCCAGCTGTGGCCATAAATCTACCTGAGTAGAACCAACGGCCTACAGCTACTACTTTGCTATGGGAATCAAATTCCATGTGATGATCAAAAAATGCTGCTTGAAGACCAGAGAAAGGCGGGATGATGATAACAGCAACGTTATAATCTAAATCATAGTGTGCCACCATCCCAATGGTAGCTTCCCCATTTGGAAGGCGCACTTGAATCTGCAAACAAAGCAAGCCAATAGTACAGACTTATCGCCTGTCCCCATTCAATAAGCAAGCAATGAAGTACAGAAAAATTGGCAATACAAACCATTAAGATTGATTTCATATTGCTGTCATCATCGTCAGATCTAACAAGACTTGCTGATGTGAGAATACTTGCACTAGCTTCATTACTTTTGACTACAATGCCTGTGCATCCAAAATACATCTTATTTCCTGCACAGAATAAATTTTCAATCTTCAGAACTGATGATCAAACAAATACGGAAAACTAATTTGTATAGTCACCAATGAATGATGCCACCGCGACAACAGTCTTAGATAAATTTCTAACAACTGTTTGATTGAGTTTGCTCCACTCATCTTGACCATAATCACTTATGCTTCCAAATTCCTTTCCGAAAGTAGGCAAGTATAGATTTTCTAGACAAGAAATATTGTAAAACACAACTGTTATTGGAACAATAATAGAGCTGTATAAATGCAAGCAGATGAGAAAAAACCAAAAATAGAAGATGAATGAACAACTCACCTGTCATTGGAACTGGAGATACAGAAGACATTGATTTACTGTAAGAGGACAAAGGGAACCAATCACCGATGAAAGAAAAAATTCCAGCCTAACTGTTTACCTACGAGCGTGGCATGACCATGTTAGTGTATAAATTTGCAACAGATAAACAAGCCAACAAAGCACTCGTATTCCAATAGGATCTGACAAAAAAACATAGCATGGCTCAGAACTACAAAAGTTGAAATAATTCACAGAAGCCCAAGTTAGAAACAACACAAGGAAAATACAGAATAATGAACTATTAATGTCAAGTAAAAGCGGCTACAAAATTGTGTATAATCAAAGTTGGAACTAAACTAAACAACAGTGAAAAACATAGCGGAAATCATATGTGATATCTGCCAACACGTAAAAGAAACCAACTTTGGACAACACTCCAGCAACCTGTGAGATATGGAAGACACCTAGAACAACACAATGGGCATTGTCATAGCAATCTCAGAAACAGGGGAGTGCTCGTATGTTTTCTAAAAGGGTCACTTATACGAGTTTCCATAGGACAGATGATAGAGAAGGTGAGGGTGAGGTCCCTCTTTAGGGACAAAAAAGACTAGCGCAACACATGTTAAAAAGTGGACCTTCTTGTTTTTCTTGTTTTCTCAAAAACTTTGTTTTCTTTCCCTTGCTTTATTTAACAACAAAGCCTTTTATTTCCAAGCAAGCTGAGGTAGGCCAAAGATAAAACTCATAGAAACAACAGTAGGTAACAAAAAGAGTGGAAGATAATTAGCAGAAAGTGAAAGAAAACAGAAACGAATTTAGACAGTATAAGTATAGTAATAAAAGTCACAGATACTAAAAGCATAAATATATACAGACATCTATTGCTTGTTTGATTTGAAAAGGAAAAAAAAACACTGATGGCATCTGGCCACCAGATATATCCTTGAAATGAACCAAAACCTGATAAAGCATGGAGCACTATCCACTTAAAATATTGAGCAATGAACTGGTCAGCAGTAGAGTTAGCAAGAATAGTGCTCCTAAACCTTAACACTGTATATCATCAGTATACAATAAGAAGTGTGCAACAACGAGATGGTCAGAGCAGTATAGTACATCACTTGCAATTCCCAAACAGCGCCCCCCCCCCCCCCCCCCCCCCCCGGCCTGGCAACCACGTAACACCTGCGTGTTTTTGTTCCATCTTTCTTTATGTCTACAATCCATCGTGTACATTACAGCTATCTATATGCATAAACACTGCATTGTACGTACAGAATGACCAAGGATAGGAGGGAAGTCAACTACACGGCGATAAGACAAGATGGGCCTTTTGATGTACAATTGCATAATCCTACTGAGCAATCGAGAATGGGCCCAGATGATACTAGCACTAGGTAGATGGGTTGACAAATACTATGTCTCGTCTCCACCGGAAAGTATTGCAGAGACCACCAACTGGGAAAGAAAGGAGAAAGAAGCGAGCAGTAAGGGGGTCACCTTGAAATCACGCAAAGGTAGCGGCGCGGGACAAGGGCGAACGACGGTCGCTGGTGGCGCGAGCACCCAAGGTCCGGCTCCGCGGCGGCGAAAACGGGGAGGGGGTGTCGAACCCGAGGGCGGTGAATTATTGGCGGCGGAGAGGGACGCCGCCGGTGATGAAGCGGCGGACGGAACCCTAAGGCTAGGCGATGGGGTTTTGGTTCATTCTCGGCAGACAGACACCGGGGGCCTTTCGGCACCGCGCGCAATCGGAATCGGTGGCGGCACGGGCCGCTTATTTTTTTCTTATTGGGCCTGGGGCGCGAGCAAGGCGGCGGGCTTGTATTTCGGCCGTTTGGCGCGTTTGACTACTTTTTGTTAACAAAGTGTTTGGATAATGGACTCTGATCTTTTCGCTATGGACTGAAGCAAAAGAGTGAGACTAGCCACCGTGGGGAGAAAAACCGATGCCGAAATGTTCTCTTTCCTAGTTCAGCACCCACAGCGCGATGCTGAAACAAATTTCTCGCCCGCCGGATCATGTTCAGTCATGGATGCTGAGAAATAAAGAACTATTAACTTGTCACATGGCCATCAGGCGATTCATCTCCGAGGTGCATGGTGAGCAATAAAAAACTATTAACCTATGCTATGTCCGCACTGCTAGGGGGTGTTCGTTGCTTAGCATTTAGCATTTAGACCTGTTACATCAAAAAGAATCTTATTATTTAAGAGTATTAAATAAAATTTAATGACAAAACCTTTTTACAGATAGGTACATCTTTACGAGACGAATCTAACGAGCCTAATTAATTTATATTTTGTTACAGTGATGCTACAGTAATGCTACAGTAACCAGCGTCTAATCACGGCTTACCTACCCTCGTTAGATTCGTCTCGCGATTTAGACCAGAGGTTCTGCAGTTAGTTTTGTAATTAAACTTTATTTAATATTCTTAAATGACAAAATTCTTCTCTCTAAATTTTAGACCCCATGCAACGAACACCCCCAGAGTCTCAGCATCGCATTCACGTGGCAGGCAAATTTTCTTTCAGCACTGCATCTGCTGTGGATAGTCTGAGTAGCATCGACTGCTTGCTTTTGAAAAGTTCTTAAAATTTTCCGTGCCCCATGCAACTAATTGCTTGATGCTCTATTTCTGTCACATCCCAAAAATTAGAGGCCTAAAAACAATGTAATTAAGCTCTAAATAAAGTTGAGCTAAATTTGAATTTCGAATTTGAGTTCATTTGAATTTTTGAAATCATGCATGCATGGCATTCATATGCATACAGGAACTTCTCCAATTTTTCGTAGAAAATTGTCTCTGCCAAAAATCACCAAAAATTTACCATAGATGCAATTCACAGGGAAGTATTTTCTGTGAATTTTTCAGAAATTTTGGAGACCATTTGCTTAGGTAGAAAATTCGTGAACAACTCAGTCTGTTTGAAATATTTGAAAAATAGTATATGGAATAGTTGGGCTCGATCCATTTAGTGACACAGTGCTCCGGCCTGCTCCCGGCCCAGTCCAGCCCAACTCCAGCCTGCACCGGCCCAGCTGCTCTTCTTCTCCCCTGTGCACAACGCAACGCCGCGCCGTGATCCGCGCCGCCGCCCAACGCCGGCCATCGCCTTCACGCCACGTCGCAGTCGGCTTCTCGCCTCTTCCTCTCACAAACCATGCCGCGCCCATGCCATCACCTGTTGCCGCGCTGACTCCGCGCCGCGGACGAGGAGAGGACGATCCGCGCAGCGCGCGCCCGCGCGATGCCATTCGCCGCCGTGGCACCGACCTCCTGTTCTCCCTGCTCTTGCACTGGCGCAAGCCGCTGATTGATGCCACACGCGCCAAGGAACCTCCTGCAACTCCTCGCGCACATGATGACGATCCGGAGTCTCCCCTCTTCCTCCATTCCTCGTTCGCCACCGAAGCCGCCAGTGCGCGCTCGCGCGGCCCACGGCCAAACCGCCTCAAACGGCTATAAAAGCTCAAGCTCTTTCCCTCTGCTCTCTCTTCGGTCTTCTCTCACCTTGAAGAGAAAGACCGAGAAAGGAGCGTGAATTTGAGCTTTTCCCCAAAATCAGCCGCCGCCGCCATTGCCGAAATTCGAGCTGCTCCGGTGAGCTCCACATCAAGTTCATGTGCTTTTGGAGTCTCCATGACATGCTGATGCTTACCCCTTCGCTTCTTTTCTTGATCTCTAGGCGAAAAAGAGCAGTCGCCTCTTCCTCCTCTGTTCCGCCGCCGTCGTCCGGCAAGTCACCGCCTCCAATCGCCTCCGTCCTCGCCAGCCGCTCGGTGAGTCTCCTGGGAGCCTATAGATGCTAGATGCATAACATAAACACGTCGCCACATTCCTTTTCATGCAGCTCGCCGTAGGCCGTCGCCGCCGCCGCCTAGGTTGCCTCCGCGCCACCACTACAATGCATCATCTCCGGTGAGGCGACCACCGGAGCGTATGTCTTGAGCTTGCGCATCGTTTGGTGCATACCATCGACGTCGCCGAGCCGTAGTTCGCCGTCGGCGAGCCGTCCAGCCGCCGCGTTTACTGTCTTTAACTGAGCTGCCACTTGTCACACTGTGATTGGCCAGAAATCGATTAACTGTTTTTAACTTGAAATAGATAGAAAAATAGTAGAGAAAAATTAGGAAAAATACCTGGAAAAATTCCTTATGTTTTTAGGCTCCTTTTCATGCAAAATATAACATATGAGTTTAGAGAAAATTTCATAATAGTAAAAGGTTAGCTTAAATGTCTTGTTTAAAAATAAATACTTAGGAAATTTGCATATAGAAAATGCATAAGATTATATTACTTTTGAACTTTTCAGAATCTATCTCCACTGTAGGTCCATAACTGATCATTGGGAAAATTTATAAGAAATAACTTATAGAGTTACTTTATTTTCTAGAAAATCATATGTTTCTTATAGAAAAATTACTTAAAAGTTTATTTAATAGATATGCACACAATCACTAAGAATAAAATATTTAGCTTTTCTTTCTCACAGCCACTGTTGGAATTGTTTTGATGGAAATAAAAATATTAAGCTTCATTTGTTTAAATAGATATGCTTGTCACATTCACCATAAGTATTTTTTTTAGGAAATTAAGTAAGTTAAAATTCTTGTCTAAGTGAATATGGCCTCTTCAACCCTAAAGGTATGTTAGGCTGCAATGGACCAAACTTTAGTCTTGAAAACTAAATTTAGAAAGAGTTTGATCATTTTGAACTAAACATAATCAATTTTGTTTTGTTTATAAATTTAACTTCGAACGCGCGTAGAATCGTCGTACGATCTCCGAATTGAGTGATTCAAATTGCATAGTTCATCTAAATTCATGCTTCATGCATACATACAAAAATATGCATTATTTTCAGTTGGTTTTTAATTCGAATTTTATTGGTATTTATTTGGATATTATTTACTTTAACGTGTAGACGATCCGAACAATGAAGAATATGTAGAGAAGCAAGAATCTGAGGATCCGAGCTACGAGGACCAAGAGTTTGAACAAGACCCAGCAGCAAGGCAAGCACTCCCTTGATCATCTTGAACCCATGTTTGTAATAAAATGATTTCCATGATAACTAGGAATAAATTGTGCATTAATAGTATCAATAAAATTTTGCCGGGAAAATATGATAAACCCTTTTTACTAGAAACACTATGGCCCCATATTTACCTCTACTTGTAGAATAGTTGTAAATGGGAATTACTAGGGAAATTACTCTTTTAGGAATCACACGATATACTCTTGATAAAATGGTGGCTTAGTAATTTCTAGTTAAATGGTATATATGTCTAAGCACATGCTAATCTATAAATTTCAGATTCATATCTCTTAATGGATTTATGTATATGTTTGATAATTTTAGATGATGACGGGTTATGTTATAATGATTATGATGATATTTTGATAAATTATGGAGACCCGTCACGTCACATAAGGACCCGTACATTATAACTTGATTTAAGGAAACTTCGTGCGATCATGGACGCTGGTATGGGACGGCTATGGCTAAGTAGTTAATTGAATGTTATCTTGCCTTCTAGAAGTAGAGAATGTATGGATAATTTCTGATGTACTGGGTTATTCAGAGGGACCTCCATTACTTCGGTCTTGGGCTCAAGGTTTACCAATATAATAATTTGTACCTTTTCCTGCCTAACTATCCATATATGAAGGAGGGGCAAATTGTACCTCTGGGGTGTTAGCGGTCAGGTTCAGAGGATTTTATTGCAAATTAGGGAAGGCAAGGTTAGCAAACGATTAGCGAAAACATCATGTGTGATACCGATGTGCACACTTCGTGAGTGCACGGTGCTGGCTACACCATAGACGGTCACTCACAATCCATGGGTACATCGTACAAACTCTGCACAGTAATAATCCATTCGAATGGCCATGCTTGCGGTCTCAAGCTCCTTAATGATGGAATTTTTGTTTAGCAAAGTAATGAAATATGAATTTGATTATATGTTGATAATTGTTTAATTACTTACTCTAGCCTTTGATATCTCATTTTTATGGAATATGTATGTGCTTATTCATTTATGCAATTCTTTACTTTAAGTTACTTTCATTTTAGTAACATTTATTTAAATTTACTTTCGGTATTTACTTTTGAAACTTTATCACTTCCTTTCCGCAGAACCTTGCATTTAATTTACTTTGTCATACACAAAAGTCTTGCTGAGTACCAATGTACTCACCCTTGCTAAACATGTTGATCAGAGGAAGAAGAACATTTGTATGAAAATCCGCAGGACACGGGTTTTTATGCTTCGAGTTTTGACGATACTCCCGATGGATCGGTTTAGGTTCATCTAGGTTGTTCGCCTGTGGAGTCTTGGACAATAACCACTAGATGCGCTGCGAATTATTTTAGATTTTATTTGCCTCTTCAAACTTTTATTTAGCCGGTCGGCTAGATGTATGTGTAATTAAGTTGTGATGTTTGAATATGTGATGTAAAATAAATAAGGATTTTTGTTGTATATGTATGTTGATATCAATTGCTTACGTGTGTCCTTGCGGTTGATTCTGGGACAAGCACGATGAAAACATGTAGTTTCGAGTATTTAAATATCCGGGACACCGTAATTTCAAAGTATTGAATGCCAACATGCTCAAAGTTTAGGCTGACTAGTGCCTATTCGAACATTTTAAAGTCACTTGTGGAACATTTTAGCCGCCGTGGTGGAAGAAGGTGCCGCTGCCGCCGCCGCCGTGGATAGAAGTCAAGAAGAAGATGCAGCCAGGGGCAAAATCGAAAGACAAATGTGAAATTTGGAGCTTGTTGGTGTTTTAGATGGATAGCCACTTATAGATGCTGTTGAGAAGAAAGTTTCTTTACTAATGGTGTTAAGAATATGGTCATCTTTATTGGTAGTGCTGAGGCAATTCTCCCGCTGGCCGGTGGTCCTGGGCCCACGTGCCAGTGACACGGCAGCTATCAGTTCCGAGGTCGAGCGATAGAGACGAGCAAGATGAGTGTGCCGTTCTCGTGGCCAGCGACGGAGCGGACGCTGAGCGCCGCACGATGGAAATCCGACGGATCTTCTTATCCTTTCCCTTCCCTAGTCAGACATCCGCGACCTGGCGGACCAAAGGGAGAGGGCAAGCAAAGCTTTTTTTAGATAAATGAAACTTTTATTTCGAGGTGAAATAATGTTCCGGCCTCTGCACAACGAAGGTACATTTGGCCTTTACATGTCAAACACCAAGATGAACTGATATAAATCAGCTTTCAAACACCTAAGAAGAAAACAAAAGAAACTCCATCACTCAACTCCTACAAGGATTATAACATGTCAACCACTCAGCAATTGTTGCAGCTTTCTCTTCCTCCTCGCAAGAATCAGATGGAATAGTCATCCAAGATCCTTATCACCTGAAGATGTTGTCGCCGCTTAAACAACACTTGAGCTTGAACACTTACAACCACAGTCCGCTAGAGGAGATAGCCCGCAAGGTCGTGCGAAGGTTTGAGAACCTCCCCGCGCATCCAACGCGACGCTTTCGCTGCACGATACTGCAATCAAGATGAAGGACATGTCGAATCGTGCGGAAGCAGATGGCCTCCTCGTGCTCCACGCGACACTTTCGTTGCACATTCTTCCGACATAGACGACTTCTTGTACATGATGTGTTGAAGCCCTTGCTGATTTGAGATCGCAAACCAACAAAGACCATAAGCAGCCAAGCACACGACATCTGGTCTCTCTCGAAATGAGATATAACCACCACATGCAAAACTGCTACAAGCTTGTTGAAATGGATCCACTCTGCCCTGCTGCCACCGCGCACCGGCGGACCAAGGGGACGCCGCCCGCCCTCCCGCCGCCGCCGTTTGGCTCCTCCGGGGGGCGCCGCGGCCCAGGCTTGCAGCGGCATTCTCGTTGAGGGCGGCCCGCTCCCCGACTTCCCTCCACTCGACGCCCCCACTCGCCTCATGCCGCCGCCCCGAATTGACCACCGCCCCCTCCCGCCTCTCCCTCGACGACTGACACCCACCCTCAACGAACGCCGCCGGGAACCCTCCTGAAGAACAAAAATGCCTGCGGTATGTCCCTGTTCTCAAACACGCCTCCTGCATTTTAGGCTGCTGAAAACCTTGCGATTCTGGAGGGCTGCCGGAGTTAGGGTCTGACAGGTACCGGGGAGGGATTTCTTTTTGCCGGCGGGCTTGGGCCGGGGTGAGGGGAAGAGGCGCGCAGCCGGATTGCAGTATTTTTGCTCTGTGACTGAAAAACGGCTTATTTGCAGGTACAATGTGATCAAACCGTACTGAACAAGCTATGCACGCTCGTGGGTCCTTCTGTTGTGACGGTCAATGGATATAACCATCGCAAGTACAAGGTGGACTTTATGACCGGGTTTATTGTTCATTCCAATGAAAAGAGAACACTAGTCTGTGTACACAAGTCCGTGATGCAGGAGGACAGAAATTGGAAATCACTTTATGTCCATTTCGATGATGGTGCGATAGAGGAAGCTAAGGTGTTCCTGAATCAAGCACCTGCAGATTATATGGTGTTAGAGACAAAATCCACGAGTGGTGTTCCTCGCAGTGCCGTCTCATTCAGAGAACATGCTCCCACAAGGGAGGATGTGATCACTGCAGCTTCCATTGATGGGGACCATGCAGGATTGAACTTCATGACCGGCACCATATGCTTATATAAATGTACCATATGCGAGATAAACTTAGTGCTGTTATTTATTAGGGAGCGCGTCCCAGGCTAGGGATTGGTGTCACCGCCACACGTCCTAATCCACCTCGATGCAGTACGCGACGCCGGCGCCGCGCGCGCAATCCGCTTCCCCTCCCCTCACCGGCATTTCGTTTTGGGCGAGCGGAACAACTAATTACTCTGTTGTGTTATGTATCTTGGCGATTTGATGGGCCAATCGATGATGTCGATTCAGATTGAATGAATCAACGATGCCCTTCCTGCTGGTGCAAGCTCGTGCATGTGGCTGGTTAGCAGATTGACGGGCTTATTCCACGAGTCACGACGAAGAAGGCTCAGGAGAGGATTTGTCGAGATGCGGAGCAGCGGAGGAGAACTGGGGTCGACGCGGGCAACGAAGGACGTGGCGGCGCGGCTGCTTGCGCGACGTGCGAGCGTTGGCTTCCATGGCCGTGGCCACCCGCGGGCTGCGCTGCGGCGTGCGTGGTTTCGCTGCGTCCATGGCGGCCACGCGCGTGCACCTGGAGCAGAGCTGCCTCTTTGCATCGTCCGTTCGCATTGGTTCCTGCACCGGCACGAAGTCCTGGTTGGCAACGATAGACCGACGGTGGCGTTGTACGGGGAGAAGGCGTGCACGACGCAGGTCTGGATGGCAAGATTCGTCTCTTTGGGAATCAAAAATTGAGAATGGTTGGAGGAGGTATGTTTTTTTAGGCCCAATAGCTCTTTACAAACTTCCTAAATGAGTATTTAAGGACTGATTTTTTACAGAACTATTGGAGATGCTCTTAGCCCCCCTGATTTTTGAGAACTTAAACTGACAGTCCCCTGAAATGGATCAAACTCTCGAGTCAACAGTCTTGTAATTTCTCTTTTTTTTTTTAGATCAACAGAGTTGGAAATACAGGAGGCATTTTACCAGTGCTTTGTGTTATCGGCGTTATGTTTTCTGGACCAGCCTAACTACCACCAACGTGGAAGGCCTTCATTTTCAGCGGAAAAGTAGCAGCAGCAAAGCTTCTGACCTGAAAATTCTGCTAAAATGACGCTGTATCTGGCGTTGCTGTTGTTAAAGTTTGTGCACAGGAGAGTGCGATGTGGTTCCATGGTGGGCATTGGGTTCGACTTGAAATAGTTCGACTATCAGGTGGTCGCCGCATCGGATAATGCAGCGACTTGTCACCTAATGGCGGAAGAAGGTTGAAGAAGAGTTAATCCATAAGCTTGTCACCGGATATGGCTCCGACGACTCCCCCGTACTCCGGCAAACACAACTGGAAGGGCCACCGCAGCGTCGGCTCCAAGATAGAGGATGACGAGCGGTGGGGGCTCGGCGTTGCCGTCCCCTCATCGATTTGTAGTACAGTGATTAGAATGAAAGAAATAGTAGGTCTCTTCCTCACCAGCCGTTCTCTGTGTTCTGCCATGGTGAAGAACCGTGAGAGAGATGGTACATTTTCACCTTTCTTTATTTCTTATTATATATAAGACGGTCCACGTGGAGATCATTTGGATCTAACTAGCTGCGGTGCATACGTGTCTCACTTTATCACGTCCACATCAAGATGTGAGAAGGACAGACGTCGAGCGACAAGCAAGCTTCGACAGCCGAATGAGCATCGCTGTCGCCTTCTAATAAGGAAAAACAGGGAGATGCCGAGCCTCATTTACCTCGTTGCCTAACGTTGCCGTAATACAATGCAATTGTCCACAGAATCGTTTGGTATAGATATGATTTTTTTTTTCTTTCGAAATGGGCCTCGCCCCTTTCCATTCACCACGGAAAGAAAAGTACCATAGTTTGGGTTTGGTATACATATGATGAGGAACACGATATCTAATTGCAACACTGATTTACCCTATAATTGCTTCTTTGCACTATATCAGAGACGAAAAGGAAGAAAAATTAACCGAGGACGATGGCTTACTGGGCCCACCAGTTGGAAGGGTGTCGATCTCTCAAGGCTTGTTGCTGCCAATGTCGGTGGAAGTTCTTGGCTCTATTTTACCCCCTTTTGTGGAAGGGAAATAAACATCATTGAGTGTTTGTTTGGGGACAGAAAAAGGAATAGATTGGGAAAACAGGGCCACGCAGGGTGGGTGGGGGGAGCTAATAGAATAAGCATTAAGATCTTCACCACTCATTTTCTTTTTGACGAGAACGGCCACTTCGAGTTTGATAAGTATAAACCTAACCAAACATTGTTGAGTTGTGAAATAACAATCCTAATTCTAAAGAAACAGATATGCATGCACACATCTGCCAAGTGCAAAGCACTCTATTTGAAACAAAGTGTGTTTCTCGCTTATGCCCTTTGCATAAGCACTTTGCACACAATGAGTGTCTAATCATGAATCAACTAACAGAAGCAATTCCTCACGTGTGACATTTAAATCGAGATCATCATAAACAGAACTCTTTTTGTCTCTGATGGGGTGATGAAAGCAAAAATTATATGACAAACAGAGATATACCTTTGAACTAAAAGATTAGAGGTACCTAATGTTCCTTTCATGTTGGGTAGCTTACAAGTCTAATCCGCATAAAAAAAAATTGTTACACTTTGCTATATTCATTTCAGTGACTCTAAAGCTGCATTTAAGACTAATGATGAAACCACAGTTTCTGAACTGAAAATTAGAAGTACACCGGAGAATTTGAAAGGGCCTTTATTAAGTACTCTGTTGAATGATTATTTATTCAAGGCCCTGATTATTTATTAATGATGACAAGCGGATAATAAGAGTATTGTCAGACCCCATTTCTATAATCTGTTGTGCATCCTGTATCAGTCTCTGGATCAGTAGCTGATACGCACAAGAACACAGATATGATATTCAAAAGCATATTTCGAATTAGTAAATAAGTAATATACTTGATAGATAACACCTTTAGTGGCGACATGACAAGGATTTATAACTATCCAAGTCTATCCGACCAACTAATGGTGGAGCAGACAGCGGAAAACCATGGCCCATAGCCACAAGCAGACTTGGGAAGCAGAACCGAAAACTCAAACGTCGTCTTCACCTACGAGGTATTCTCCTACTAAACCAACAATTGCAAACACGTGAGTACATAAGGTACTCCGCAAGCCCTACACTACTCACGGGTATAGATACATGCATATATGGTCTTAGCAAGGAGTAAGTTGTATGGTTTATTTGCAGAAAGCAAACTTTATACAAGGTTTCAGCAATCAAGGATCATAGATAAAACAGGGGATTTGATTGTCATATTTTAGTTGGTTGGCCCTGGGAGATAATGATTCAATCCCGCCAGTTCCCATATTTTAGTTGGGCCTTCTGACCTCAATGGTCATACTGACCCGTCACACTTGCCATCACTTCCAAAACACGGGCGTCTATACACCCACTCACACACCAAGGGATAAGAAGGTGGCTAATCAATGTGATGCAACAGAATGTGTCACATGCCGTGACAACGTCCATCCGGATGAATTTTATACTCTGCAGAGTTTGTACATCTTTTCCCACAGGCTATGCACTCTTGTACGGAGAGTAACATAACGCCTCAGTCATCTTCTCAGAGTAGTCCCACAAGCCCACCATGAGGATTAGGAGCGTCCATAATAATAATAAAGGTGAGCGACACCATTGACCAAGAGTTGCGGGTATTCATGCCCGAGATTCACATCCACTTTGCTCCTAACATTCGTTTGCCACTACCAGCCACCAGGTGGAACTTGCTTGCAGGAGTACCAAGAAGGTAGGAAAGAGGTCCTGCCCATTCAGGTTCTGTGGTTGTACGGAAATCATTATGTTATACAGTCACAAGAACCGGTCCTTATGTGGCCGAGCAAGCACCAAATCCCACACTAGGGGTTATCCATATAATCATCACTTTCACTTGTGGCCTTGCTCGCAGTCCAACCCATCCCATCATCACCGTCACCATCATCATCACCATCGCCTAATTAACACAGTTGTACTATTCTTAACCCCAATTATCATACACACCATCAAACTCATTTAACGCATTTGTAAAAGTAAGTATGTGAATATGGTGTAGCCATGTAGAAACATTGCGATGGGTCCTAAGCAGTTTCTAGTAGCAAGGCGATTATGTACCATCATAGAAATGATGGAATTATCCTAGGGTTATCAAGGCGACAGGTAATCAAGGGTAAACAAGGATTCAAATATTAATGCCCAAGTAACAGACATCAATATCAATAAACAAGTAGGATCATAGCTACACAAACAATAAAATAATAAATAATGCGTAGTACGAGACGGCCATAGGTGCATTGCGAAAATAGTAGGTTCAATCATGATCGAGGAGAAGTAGAGCTTGCCTGATAAACGCTATCCTAATCTTCAAGTTCTAGATCTTCAGACTCTTTTGTCGAAGTCGATGTCTTCAAGTCCTTTCTCGAAACTCGAGTCTTTGAAGCTTGGGTCTTCTCGATGTCTTCCATTCCTACCTTGAAAATCGAGTCCCCGAAGCTTGAATCTTACGACTCATCCTTGGTTTGTTCTCGTGCTTCTCGTTAGCTACACGTAATAGCGCCAAATAAATACTACCGCATAAACAAAGTAAATCAAATAAACCAAATAAGAATCAAATGAAATACAAGAGAGATTTCGGAGAGTATGGTTGGGTCATAGAGATGAACAAAACAAGAATTATCGGAATTGGAGTTCAAACGGTGAAGATATGGCTTCCAGAAGATTAAGGGGTAACTATGGAGGATGTGTATAAAAGGGTGTTTGAAAAGATTTGTGGGTAGCATCAAAGGGTACTATGCGTTTCTGCGAACGTGTGAGCGAAAGAATCGCTCAGAACGGAGCTATGGTTTGGAAGTTGTGATGGTTTGAAGATCTAAGGGCTTATTTGTGAAGGTGGAAAGATTCTAGGAACCTATTTATAATTACAGAAAAGATTAAGGGTTTCGGTGTAAAATGATAAGGACTGAAAGGTAAATACAGAAAAGATTAGGGGTGTTTCTATAGAAAGACAGGACCCAAACAGAATTGTAGTAAAACTCAGGGGGTTATCTGTAAAACAACCAGATCTGGAATTTCCATGGAATTTTGGTTTTATTTTTGTACTGGAAAAGACCGGATGAATATGGGACGTCGGATCTTGAGCGAGTGGATGGGATTTAATGAAACGAAGGGGTATCACAAGTTCTAATCTCAACCGATGGTTGCAGAACGAACGGCCGTGGGCGACTGGGAGCTGGGCATGGCGGCCGGCGGCGAAGGCAACGGCGGCGCCATGGCCGGAGACTCGCCGGAGTTGTCTATCTGGCGCTCCGGTGGCCAAACTAGAAGGGGAGAGTTCTGGGAGAGAGAGGAGGGAATGGCGAGCTCACCTCGGATACGTAACGATGTGGAGCAAGGCGGATAGGAGCTAACACCAGTGAGGGGCGGCTTGCGGCGGCGGCATTCGACGGTGAGGGTGCTCCGGTGCGTCTCGAGCTGCGCGAAAGGGTGCGCTCGATTCGGGATAGACACGCGAAGCTTGTGCGTGGCGAAGGAGGGTGTACGGTGCTTGGGGGCGGCGAATCGATCGGCGGCGCGATTTGGGGAAAGTTTCAATTGGAGCTGCCTGGGCGACGAAGCGGGGAGTGAAGAGCTTAGGAAGGGAGAGGCGTTGATCACGCACTCGATTTTATAGGCTATCGAGAGAGGGGAAGGCTGAGGACGCGGGGCGGTTAAATCTGGACGCGGGCGCGTCCATGGCGTGTATGCGCTATGACACGATGTCATGGTGCGGGAGCGGAAGTCTTCGCTTCGGAACTCGACCTTTGGTTCGGTGTGGCGCGTCGCGGGGTTGTCAACGCGGAGGCAGGGCTGTGCCTGGTGTGAACGAGTGCAGCAGCGGTTTGACGAGGAACGCGGCGAAGCGGCGCGCGGGACCGTGGTTTGGAGGCGGTGACGCGCGGCTCGTGCGGTGGCTCTGCAGCGGGACGGCGCGTGGCGCAGCGTGGCGTGACGCGCAGCGCTGGCGCGCGCGGCGGGGATGCGTGGCCACGCGGTGGCGGTGAGCGGCGGCGACAGGAGGAAGACGACGAGCGGCCGGGCGGGCTGGACTGGGCCGATAGCTGGGCCGGAGGCCGGGAAGGGAAGGAAGGGGAAGCGTGGCCCAGTGAAGGAAAAAGAAAATGGGCTGGCCAGAAGTGGCCCACGTGCGAGGGAGGGAGATAGAATTGATTTAAACATTTCCAAACGAGGAAAATTCATATAAAATCCTAATCAATTCCGAATAAACTCAAATAAATTCGAATGAGTTCAAGTATTCAAATCCTATTATTTAACAACCATGGTTGGCAAGTCCCATTTTTAATTATTTCCTAAAATTCCCATTTTCCTATATTCTTGAGCTAATTTAGTTTTGAAGTTTTATTTTCAAAATACTACAATTAAATGGAGGCAGATTAACCAAACACTTGAGCACAAAATTTTATATTTAGTTCACCTCGACAAATTGGACCACGGTGTATCCTAATACATCAGTAAACCCTCTGGCCAGGACAACATCTGATCACATACCATGCAAAGTAGAAATTGGTACAACAATACCAAAAGCAAGTATTTTCAGATTTGAAAATTTCTGGGCCAAGCTTCCTGGGTTCTTGCAGAAAGTGACTGATATTTGGTTACAACCGTGTGCCAAGCCTGATAGTGCAGCAGCTGTGAATGCAAAACTGAAAGTAGCAAGAAAGGAACTCAGAACTTGGAGCAAGCAATTTTCAAACCTGTCTGTCCTTATTGAAAACTGCAATAAAGTTATCCTATTCTTGGATAGGTTGGAGGAGCATCGGTCATTGTTCATCACAGAGAGAAATTTCAAGAGTATTATCCAGCAACACATATCCAGCCTCCTTCATTACAAGCAGCTCTACTGGAGAAAAAGATACAAGTCAAATTGTATCCTATATGGAGATGAAAACACGAAATTTTTTCATGCCATGGCCACAGAGTCTTTCAGAAGGAATAGTATCTCCAGCCTTACAGCCTCGGATGGAAGAGTTGTTACAAACCATGAAGAAAAGGCTGCAATAATTTGGAACTCTTACAGACAAAGAATGGGGGTCACATCCAACCCACATATGTTGTTTGATCTAAGTTCACTAGTGCATCAAAGCACATATATTCAGAACATTGCAACTGACTTGACAAGGCCATTCACAAAGGAGGAGATAGATACAGTAATCAAGAATATGCCAAATGAAAAATCTCCTGATGGATTTAATGCCCTTTTCTTCATAAAATGCTGGAACGTATTGAAGGAGGATATCTATAAACTCTGTATGGACTTCTATAATCATCAGGTTGACATTCAAAGTATCAATGAATGCTTCATCACCTTGGTCCCCAAATGCCTCTCCCCAGAAAGCATCAATGACTTCAGGCCCATATCCTTACTCAACACCACCTTGAAAATTATCACAAAACTGCTGGCAGACAGACTGCAAAAACACATCCTCAAGATGATACACCTAAATCAGTATGGCTTCATAAGAACCAGAACCATACAGGATTGCCTAGCTTGGGCATTAGAATATATTCATCAATGTCATCAATCCAGAAAGGAAATTGTCATTCTCAAACTAGACTTTGAGAAGGCATTTGATGTTATTGAGCACGACACTATCATTCAAATGATGCAAGCCATGGGGCTCCCTGAGAAATGGAATAACTGGATCAAGCAAATTCTATCAAGTGGCACTTCCTCAGTCCTACTCAATGGGGTCCCGGGTAAGAAATTCAAATGTAAAAGGGGGGTGAGGCAAGGGGATCCATTGTCCCCTCTACTCTTTGTGATTGCTGCAGACTTGCTTCAATGCATCATCAATAAAGGCTATCGAGAAGGATTACTAAATGCTCCACTACAGCAAGATGCCACAGTTGATTTCCCAATAGTTCAATATGCAGATGATACATTGCTCATCTTGCAGGCTGATGCAAGACAACTTTTCTGCTTAAAGGCCATCCTACAATCACTGGAACAGTCCACAGGACTTAAGGTCAACTTCTCCAAATCATGTCTCCTCCCAATAAATGTTAATGCTGATAAGATGCAACATTTGGCCAGAACTTTTGGATGTCAAGTTGGATAGCTTCCATTCACATACTTGGGTCTTCCTGTTGGTACACTGAAACCCACAATTGTGGACTGTGCTCCAATTGTGGATAGGGTAGAGAGAGCTCTCTCTGCCTCAACCAGATTCTTGAATTATGGTGGACGACTGCAATATTCAAAATCTGTGCTGACAGCCATTCCTACTTATTCTATGTGTATCATCAAGCTGCCAAGAGGTTCAATTGATCAAATAGAGAGGGCTCTGAAGGATTGCATATGGAGAGGAAAGGACATTAACAGAAAGGGATTTTTGTCTGTAGGACATTGCTAAATGATGGTTTTGTCTCTAAGACACTACAACTTCATTTTTTGTCTCTAGGACATGCAGAAAACTTGAATTTGTCTGCAAGACACCGCTCAGGTTATTTTAATCATTTATGTGCTGTGAGGAGAGAGTGAGGTCAGTTTGTTTTCAAAAAAGACGGAACTGCCCTTTTCCATGACGGCACCCGACCATGACTCACACTCAGACTCGAACCTCGAGTGGGCCCTCTTCTTCCTCAGGATCCCATGGGTATGTAAAAAAAAAAAAATCCCATGGGTGTGGACTCAGCGGGAGCAGCCCCATCCTCAACGGAGCTCACCGTCGGCCACCTCGAGTTAGCCATCGTCATATCCACCTCACCAACGTCTCTCTCTCTCTCTCTCTCTCTCTCTCTCTCTCTCTCTCTCTCTCTCTCTCTCTCCCTCCAGCCTACCTCGATTTGGTCCTGCTGAGGTAGAATCCAAGCTTGCTTCTGCAAAAAGGAGCTCCCTGCGGTGAAATTGAAATCCAATCAACATTAGATTCGCGAGATCGACGACAATCGTCCCCAAATAGACATCCCGCTGTGCTCCATCCATCCCCGGAGCGCCAGCCATGGAGGCGGCGGCGGATGCTCCTTGCGCCCGCCAAGGAGCCTGTGGCCGTGCGCCCGCCATCGCCACGCCCGCCGCGCGCCTGCTCTACGCTTCGTTCGCCGGCACGCTGTGGACTCCAAGCTCGCCGCGCTCGCCACGGGGACTAGCCAGGCCGAGCCGGCCGCCTGCGCCAAGGCAGCGGGCTTCCGCCATTCCGCCCCTACCGCACGGCCATGCCAACAAATGCTTTGACAGGAAGACGGCACCACTGGGAAGTCAAACTCTGTTCGTGCGACGCACTCGTCGACTTGGACTCGAACACAGACTGGTCCGGTGGGAACGAAAGGTCCAAAGGGCACTTGGGTCATTTCTCACCTCTTTCTCTCATCCCCACACTGGAAATGATTAAAATATTTGAGGCGGTGTCCTACACGCAAATACAGATTTTGTGAGTGTCCATAAGACAAAAGATGAAATTCGAGTGTCTAAAAGACAAAACCATCATTTTGTAATGTCTTACAGACAAAATTCCCTAACAGAAAAGGTGGAAACCTGGCAGCATGGCCAATGGTTGCAATGCCAAAAGATAGGGGAGGATTAGGGATAAAAAATTTGAGAATACAGAACAATGCTCTGCTGCTTAAACATCTGCACAACTTCTATTGCAAGAAGGAGGTCCCATGGGTCAAATTTATCTGGACAAGATACTATCAGAATAAGGTACCCCATGCTGCAAGAGAAATGGGGTCATTTTGGTGGAAGGATATATTGAGGCTCTACGCCCAATATAAAGAGATAGCAAAATGTCAAATTGGTATGGGAGATACTGTCCTTTTCTGGGGAGATCAATGGTCTGAACAAATAATGGCCAGCAAATACCCACAGCTGTTCCCTTTTGCCAAAAACAGAAATATCTCAGTCAAAGCAGTCATGGAAAATGAGGAACTGAATAACCTCTTCCACCTTCCTCTTACTGCACAAGCTTACCAGGAGCTCCAACACCTGCAAGTGGAACTAGAGACTATGGAATATAACTCACAGGCAAAGGATATCTGGGTATTCAATTGGGGAAATGCTGCCTACTCATCACAGAAGTACTATGGCTTTGTCTTCAGAAACATACCCTGCCCCATGCCCATGAAATGGATCTGGAGAAGCAAATGTACCCCCAAAATCAAATTCTTTACCTGGCTGCTGTGTGTGGATAGATTAAACACAAGAAACATGCTCCGTCGAAAAAAATTTCATGTGGAACCAGACTATAATTGTGTCCTCTGCTCAAGAAGAACAGAGGAAACCAGGTGTCACCTCTTCTTTGCCTGTCCATTCAGCAGCAGATGTTGGGAAAGGTTGAAAATGTTATGGCCTCCTTCGATCTCTTTCTTTGACATGATCACCGTGGCGAAGGATGTCTATCCAGGCCCACTATTCATGGAGACAATGATGATAGCTGCTTGGTCAATTTGGAAAGTCCGCAATGCCATGATCTTTGAAGCAGTGCAGCCGACGCTTAATGCATGGTGGCACATGTTCATGGAGGACATGACTTCGCATTTAATTAAATTCCCGCAGCAAACAAGACAGTTAACTCTAGAATGGATCAACTCTTTGTAATGAAAGCTCTCCTGGTTCTCCTTGTTGGTAGTTCTTAAGCTTAGACTAGACCTTTCTCTTTCTTCTCTTAATCTCTCTTGAGGTAAGTAGCTGTAATCTGCTCTCTTTGTACTGAACTTGGCAAGTTATTTTTTATAAAAATCTTGTGGGCAACTCCCCCACAGTTTCGGTCAAAAAAAAAATTATATTTAGAAATTTCCCTTTCTAGCTCTAGTTTATATTAGTTTACTTAACTTTCATTTTTTTTTGGAAATTCGATAAATAGGTAAGAGTTAGACATAAATTTAAACTTTGAGTGATTTTTATATCTTTTGAATTTTGGGTCGTGACAAGTATAGTGGATAAAACAAAGGGAAAAAAGTTAATACATATTTACAGCAATCCATCGATCAATGTTAATAGCGATTGACCTCTTGGCTGCATGGATAACCATGGTCTGCTCTTTGAAAATTTTGCTTCCTCGGGATTCTTGTAGAGCTTGCATAATATTTCCTCAGGATCCTTTTGAAGATTTTTCCTGCAGAAAGGACACAGAAGCCAACAATTAAAGTTTTTTACCAAATATGTATTGTCAGTCACAAATTTGAAAACAGTGAAAGGACTTAATGATGTTTCAATGTCTTTGATTGTGTTTCGGCATCACCCTCCGACCTTGACTTCTCCCTACCAACAGAGTAAAATGTAATGCCAGGAGGTCATGTATTTAGTCGATTGGATTTGTCATGCTATCTTGGCCTTCCTTTTTACTGGAGTATAGAACAATTTTTTTGAAGACGGATATTTCTTATATGATAATCAATTCTGTCTAATTATCTTAAAGAGTTACTGCATAAGCCTCATTTCAACCTGTAGGTTTTCGCCATTTTCCCCCTTGAATCAACTAAATGAGCTGATGGAGCGGTAACTAAAACACAATACGCTCAGTCCACCAAATATGAAGTGGAAAAATAGTGGCTGTTTCACACCCAACCTTATCCAAACCGTGCTGCGCACAGATGCCCCGGCGCCGCCCTCGATGATAACCATCAATTGAGATCCCCTGTTTCCTCCAAAAATTTGAGATCCCCGTTATGGGCGAGTTGGTCGGCATATGATTGTGTGATAATCATCGATCATCATACTGTCAGATTAGTCCCTTGTTGATCAATTATACCTTTTACAAGTCATTTTTCTTTTTCCAGTCGAGGTCTAAAAACTTATTCGCTCTTTCCCCACCCAATCTTGGTGTTCCAACATGGGCCTAAAGAAGCGTTGCCGGTGCACAATGGCAGCTGCCGATGGGTCCACGGCGGCCGGCAAGTCGCCGGCAGGGGGAGCCCCACCGGATTACGCGCCCCTGCCCTGCGAGATCTCAGCCTCCCATTCCTCCGTGCCCGATGGCAGCTTGCCAACCCCTTTTGTGCCAAATGCAGTGTACGCGCACACACGACATGCATGGGCACAAAGCGCAAACCGTTTGGTACATGTCTGTGTGCCAGAGGGAAATAGGTGAAGATGCGTCGTTGCTGCTGCTGCCTTCCTTTGCTTGCAACCAAGCAGCTGTTCTGAATTGAAAGCTTAGCTGGCCCTGGCCTTGTTTCTTCTTCCTCCCGGCCGTCGCTGTCTTCATCAGCCTATTTACACGCTATGGAAAGGCAGTGGGTCCTAAACCGTCATGGCATCGCCGATCGAACACTACGTTAAGGAGATCATTAGCGTCCCGTAAGCTCGTGAGTAATGATGAGGATCCCGTGCTCGTTAGGTTTGCAACGACGCATGTGTCTGCCATATGGGGAGATGGTCACATCAGCTGGTCACACTCTAATGATTTGCCAATTGCGAACATTGTCAGTTGCAGAGACACAGGCATAGGGATCTATCGCCTAGCTAACAAGCCATTGGTATAGAGTGGTACTACTACTGCTCCTGCAGCAGGTGCTGTCTACGAGTAGTAGCGTCTCTTTCTCGCATTAGAGCAGGCCCAATAATGGGCGAATCGACCGACAGATCAGCACGTGAGTTAAGTTGGACGAGAGAGAAATGGAATCTTTGCTTTGCTTGGCGCGTCTGCCGGCTACCGTCGCTTGGGTCAGTCCGTGCAGCCCCATGCATAGAATATACAAAAAAGCAGTCAGATGGAGGTGGGATTGAGGCTGAGGTGGGACCAGGGATAATAGAATAGTAATATTAACAGACAAGGTTATTGTATGAATCGGTTTCCTATATTCGTCTGTTGCCTAGTTTGCTTGTCTGGTAGACAAGATTATTGGGCTTGCTCTTAGAGCAAGTTCAATGGTTGAGACAAGCATTTGTCTTACAGCCAAGCAAATAGATAACATATACCACCAACTTGTCTCAACAATGCTACCGGACCCACGTGCATTCTCACCATCACATCACGCGATCGTTGCTTCAGCTAGCGACAAGAGGCCTTCTCTCTTGCTTTTTGCCTGTAAATTCTGACAAAAGCTGACATTGCTTGTCTTACCGACACCCATTGGGCTTGCTCTTAAAATTTCTACAACTGACTCGAGCTGGTGTAGTCTGTCCCTGATCCCAAGGCGAGATGGTGAGGTTTCGTTAGCGAGTGCCTTCCAGCTTTTTGCGTAAATGCCACTGAATCCCTTCAGTTTACTGTGCTGGCGCAGGCCAAAGGCCATGCCACTTCAGTTTTCAGTAGTATACGTACTGTAGTCAGCTCTCAAAAGGCAGGACAAGCCAAACCAGATTTTTAAGTTGAGCAGCACCTGTTGGGAAGAAAGCAAGTGGCCTGAGGATGGGGCTCTGCTTCTGTAGGAAAACATGAGCTGGTCTTATCTGTGTGAAAATGATGGGTGGAAAGATGAAACCTGACCTTTTTTCAAGGCTCCCCTGTGGGTACAGTGAGCTAGAGTCAATTCTGACAATGCTTCCAAAACGATGAGGTATCAGATATGATCTCCTAGCCACTCCTACCTGCAGCAAAAGGCAAGTGTCAAAATAAAGCATGGTTGAACTTGATCGAGAATCGTCGAAGCATTGACATGAATGTGCAATATTACGCGAAACAAAAACACTAAGTAGCCATCTTGATCTGGAATGTAGTGTTCAAACAAGCCATTCATGAATGAGAGGGTCCAATGAGGTTAATCACCATTATATATTTCAAGTCCCTTTCATTTTCATTGTGAAATAACTAACCCATATTATCATCCATCCATCATTCAGTCATTCATGAGCACAGAGAGGCCATGCTGCAAGAAGGCAAGACACCAGCAGCTACACATATGCATCAATCAGGGATGTGCATGGAACAAGGTGCAGAGAAAAAAAGAGAGGGCAATTGATGAAGGAAGGCAGCATCCACTTACCACTGTTCCAGCGAGCTATTGGACGGCGTTAAACAAGAAACACTGACACCACTCGCTCATCACTTGCTGATCGAGGCTGCAGCCCCCACCGTGGTTAAGGCCCTAATTAGCCCACTCCTAGTGGGCATGGCCGCTCGTCGCCCCCATGCAGCCATGCCCCTCCTCCGATGCCGCCGGGCCCGGCTCCGGCGCCCGGTCGGCCGCCTGCCCTGCCGGCCCACCGGTGGGCGGCCCTACACCACCCGGCCGGATGCCGCCATCCATGTCACTCACGGGCACCCACCATGCACGTACTACATGGTTACAATCATACAATCATGCCCTCTACGTACACCTTATCCAATGTCAGAGGGTGCTACGCGTACACGCGATCTTCAGTAAACGGGTCTCTGACAGTTGTGCCCAGCGTACTACTGCATATGTTTGTGTGGGCCCGTAAGGCGTACTAGTACAAAGGTTCGTCTCCGTCAAAGGCGCCGTGTCTGGCGGCCGGGAGCTCGCCCCTGGCGCCAGTCTTGATGATCTGACGAACGAGGGCTGATTGGCCGTCGGCGATCGATCCATCGATCGGCCGCCTCAATTCATTGCTCCGTGGGGCTTACACGGTTTGATGATTGAACGAAGTAGATCTTTGTCTTTCAGAGGTCAGGGGCCAGGCTTACACGGTTTTCTGAATGAATAAATTGAGTATATATCGCGAGAAACGTAGGGCTTTCACAAGTCTTTTCTGATGCCCTATATATATATATATATATATATATATATATATATATATATATATATATATATATATATATATATATATATATATGCAGCAAAAGAAAAATGATGCTATTAACTCGTCTCTATCAGTTGCATTTGCATATCAGCATCGTCGCCATGTGTTTCTTGTACTGCGTACTGCACTCAACTACACTTGTCAAGTCTTTTGCCGCTTTCGAGTTTAGCTCCTGCACCTTCTGCTTTCGCATCTGACTGAATGCATGGGGCAGAGAACTCTAGTAACATGTGAAAGTTACATATTGCATCGGAGACTGCACACATGCGCGACCGATGATTGTACCAAGTTACTCCCTCCGTTCCAAATTAGATGTCACTGTTGACTTTTAGACATCACGTTTGACCGCTTGTCTTATTTAAAAAATTTATTCAAATATAAAAACAAATATGTCATGATTAAAATACATTCAATAATAAAATAAGTTGTAAAAAAATAAATAACATTTGTGTAAAAAATTTGAATAAGACTAGCAGTCAAACGTGATGTCTAAAAGTCAACAGTGACATCTATTTTGGAACGGAGGGAGTAAAATGGTGTTGCGAGCCACAAATCTATCTTTGATCCAAATGTTTTACATGGTGAGAAAATAAATTTGAAGCTATGAGAAGTAGATTGGCAGGGAGGGGGGCCTATATATGCATGCATGTATGCCCCTTGTTGTGGGACTATGAAGCAACGATGTTTCCTACGGCACGTCAACCATGCTCAACAAGGCACATGGTGGTTAGAGGTAGATTGAATCTACAGGGACCTAACATGCATGCATCATCTTATCATTGCCGAGGACCACACATGGAGCCCTACTAATATGTAGCAGTGCAAGAACAAAACAGTTATAGCTTTGGGTCCTCAGTATTTCCCCACAAAATTCATTCATGATGTCCTGTTCATAGTCAATCTATCAGTATACGTTCAGTGAATCAGCCAGCTATACGTTGGTTAATTGGAGGGTATCGTATATGATGCCTCTTTCTCTTCTTGCTACTTCCGAAGGCTAACTGAAATATGTGCAGCCTAGACTCGAGTCCTCTCTGATTAAAACTTTTAAGGTTTTTTTTCTTCGTAACACAACATCCTCGGTATTTCCTGAAAGAAAGAAATATTATACCGTGTCGATTTGAGAACTCATATTTTGGACAATAGATATCTTTTGCATATGAATGTTCCTGACGTACGTTTTGTCAATAGGCAGGTGTAACAAACATGATGGTTGTTGGTGTGTTCACTTTTGCGGACAATCACATTCAATGGCACCAAGAACCATCCGAATCCGATTGTTGGATCAAGCTCCTGTCTAGTCATTTAGGAAGAAACAAGCTGTTTCCATGGTACAAAACAAGTCTGAAGAGGGGTCATGGCCTATCTAATGTTCAACGGTCTAAGAACCTTGCAAACTTATCTGTCCCTATCCTCTTTGGTTGAACAAGGAATGTGTAGAACATTTTGAGTTTTCTGATACGTGACAGACAAAATAATTTGCATCAGGAAGTTGTTGTACGTACTCCAGTTTGACACTCTGAGTAACCGAGTGGCATTTACGTACCACGAGAAAAAAAAACTGTGACTAGAATTTTTTGTTTCAGACAAGCAAATACTAGTAGTACAAAGACCATTTCCCTGTAGTCAAAGAGAGCAAAGGGCACGAAGTCAATCGACAGGTCTGCCCATACCTGATGCAGGAGAGCATGGAGAAAAACTGATCATCCATCACTCTTTCAAGATGAAATGATTGAACTAGGCTGTGATTAAAGATTTGCAAATTTTAGGATTAGGACTAAATTAAACAATAATTAATCACTGTTTGGGAAAAAGTACAGATACTCTCTTCTGTATTAACAACTGATGGCTCAAAGTCAACTACAATGGTGATGACAAGTGCCGCCGTTGAGAACCTCATGGACAATGCCTAATTCAGGAGCTACAAATATTACAGGTCTCTGAAACTGTGTAAACAGCGAACTCTAGCTGCTGCTATCCTCTCTCCAAATCCAGACAAGGGGATGGACTAGATCCAACATCTCAAACTCATCTGGTGCTCCTACCGAATATTGCAGCATTATTCCTCCTGTTCAGACACAAAAGAATATTAACTTACTATTAGCAGAACTGCTTCATTAAATCAAAGTAGGTAAATTGTGCTTTTCAGACATTAGGATAGATAAGCAAGACCGGAGGCAACTTTGAGGACTCCCAATTAATGAACTTGGCTTGCATCAGTACCTATTGTCAATGTGGGGTCCTTGTCTTGCTCTGTCTCTCACTCTTTCCCTACTGGAAAGAGCACATGTTGTTGAACACCAACTGATTCAGCAGCTCCTGCCTTGGCTCCCCCACAGCTTGCATCAGGTAGCTGCTGCTGTCCTGAAACAAGTGACCTCATGTGGGCAAAAATGCTGGATGCTAATTTGGTGATTTACGTACGTATTGCATGATTCAACAATGAGAGAGAGGAATACATGCCAACCTGGGAGAAAGAGATGGCTCCCTGACCATGCAGTGGGAAGGCTGTGGCGGAGGTGGTATCCATGATGGCTTGAGATGTAGCTGGGCTAGCTTGGTTCGGCACTGGACCAGGCATTGCAAGAGCTTCTTGGAACATGGCTCCCATCTTCTGAAACACCAGCAATTTTACAAAACGTTTGAGTATCTTAAGATCAATCGAGGTTAATTAATATGAATGTTTAGGTTGTTGCTTCATACTTGTGCCTGTTCGTGGATGCCATCGCTGTCCATTCCGAATCCATACAACACTGGGCTCATGGAGGCAATCCTCATGGAAAGGAACTGAAAAAGATTAAGTCGAACAAAGAATTCGTAAATATTTTTCGAAAGACCAAGAATTCGTAAATATATCCAAGAACTCTCTGAAATGCCACAGCTTGGTTTGTGGTTACCTCAACTTGGTTCTGCAAGGACTGCACATAGTTGATGATCTCGTCCAAAATGAGAGCCTTTCCAGTAACCTGCGTAAAAGCACATTTTTTTTCCTTCTCAAGATCAGTATTTAGTCCCATCGAACCATGCATTAAGCAGATGCTACAGTGAACCCAACCATGAGCCGAATATTAATTTGCTGACCTTGTCACAACCAGGGACCAGTGCTTGCAGCATCCTCATCCTCTCACTGATCCTTTCCCTCCTCACCTAAAAAACAGAAGATGACATCAAGAAGGGATGAGGAGAAATGGTTCAGATGTTGAAACAAAACTGCAGAACAAATGGCAAATTCTTCAATGATATAGAGTTGTGTTTACCCTCTCTGCAAGGCTGTGGCTGTCTGTTGCCTGCCCTCTCCTCGCCCTGACATGAATGTACCCCTTGGGAGGCTCATCGTCAGTGGTGCTCTTCTCCTCGGCCTCCTTGTTGCTTCTCTTCCCTCTCTTGCTCTTGCCCTCTTTGCAGTCCTAGAAATAAAAATACATTTTTATTAAAAGAAGGATTTTACACTTCAAATAATCTGAACAGCATACGTGAAACAATGTTACAAGAAAATGGCAATGTTGGTTGCTAGTACATACCTTGGAGTGACCGGAGCTAAAAGTGGCGCTGTCCTCTGTGGCCTTCCTCTTCCTGTCCATTGGAGATGGACTGCCCTGTGGAGAGGTGTCAACAACTGCAGAGGAACTCTCCAGTGAGGCGTCCTCTGCCATGGCGGCTGCTTCTCCTGATGTCGCATTTGCACTTGCCGGTGCTGCTTGGCCGCCATGGCTCTGGCTGTAGAACAGGAGACCTGCCGGGAGGTTGGGGGAGTGGCCATTTGTCATGGCTGCAGGCATCTTGAGGAGGAGAGAGTGGTGTGACGAGAAGTCTGCCATTGAAGTTCTCAGTGCCTGCAAACTATATTTTTTCTTTTGCTGCCTTCGGTTTCTTTGGAGAAGAGGACTTGTTGGCAGGAAGTGGAGAAAGCTGGCTGCTCATTCGTGCTGCTCTTGTTGGTTTATATAAAAGTTGGGAAGACAGTGAGTGAGAGGGAGAGAGAGATTGGAGGGAGAGAGGTGATAAGGGCAAATCATTAATCTCCATTGATGGATAAGTTGGCAGTGAGCAGTGTTAAGAGAGGGACCCTGTGTCGACAGTCCAGGGCCTGCTTGTGATAACTATTTTAGTTTCAGTTTTCACAATATAAAAGCGCACAAAAGATACATTATTATTAAAAATATAACTAATGATTAGAGTGCCAGTTTGCAAATTTCATAAGGATTAGTCGGTATTCATCGCCATAATTAAAATTTGTTATTTTTTCTTTTACGTTTTCTCAGTTGAAAAGGATTCTAGTGATACAGTTTTATGAAGAAAATTAACAAATCGTCATTATGTTTTCAGTGGCTTAATGCAAAAACTATATCCAACCGTCAGCGTAGCGGGTACCACGGCAGCAGCAAAAGCCAACACATTCTTAGTCAACAAGGGCGTAATATTGTTCACCGCGTACCACGGCCATTGCAAGTCGCGAAGTCTTTGCCAACTCAATGTCGCAAGGTAACTTTGACGTGCACAATTTCACCCTAGTAAATGGTTTTGCCCATTACACATCACTGTAACAGTAGGAGTAGTACAGTAACTTTGTAGCCTCAAGCCAGGGCACTAACTGAAGTACTGGACCCTGAAGAGCAGGAGGCAAATTTCTTTGTGGGGAGCACCAGTACACTGAGAAAAATGGCGTTGCTACAGTCATTCCCTCTCATGAGGCCGTTCATTTGATTTCACAGCAAGTATACCATGTGGAGCAGTTAACTAGCACTGAATCTCTGTACAGGGGCTTTGGAAGTTTCTGAAGGATAGCTGCATGCGTCAATGCGAATTCTGAACCTGATTTCAGTGGTTTGAACACAATGACAGTGGATAATAACTGAGAATTAAGATCCTTCAGGGCCCGGCAGTGGATAATAACAATGATTATTACAACTAGTACTACTAGTATATTCATGCAGGTTGCGGCAAATTTACTGTCAGTCAGTGGTCACTGGTGAGGGGGGCCTTGTGTGATGTATTGCAATTGCAGGCAGGGCAGACATGCCAGTCTGTGGGACGGTTTCTGTTGCAGCGGTAGGGTAAAGGCTGATGATGATATGAAATGATTAGCCAACCACATTTCTTCTTTATTTTTCTCTGAAGAAGAGCTCATCGTAATATCAGTATGTAATTTTGATCAGTGTTCATGAGATATCAGGACCAAGCAGGTACCAAGTGAAGAGACCCAAGAGCCTAGCTTCTCAAGCCTGAAGATTCTGAACCATGCATGCTTATGCATCTGGAATCACACGCATACATGCTTTGCAAATTAATTCATTGCTTCTGTATTAGCATTCTGTGATACTGATCAAATGGAATTCATTTCTGCAATAACATTTACACAGTATGGTACATGTATGAAACTAAAGCTGTAGCTTTAAACTGGGAAATGCTGAGCTGCTGATCTACAATGCAGTACACTACAGAGTGCAAGACTTTGAGACACAGGAAACTGTACATGTACCAGTGATGTGGTAGGCTGCTGGTGTCCAATGCGCTCATCACCTAATCAATAACTTCTCCCCACCACCATGCCACCAACCAACAACGGGTGCTGGAGCTAGCTTGGATCAAACTGGACACAATTTGTTAAAATTAGAAGAATAAAACATAATCGGTGAACTATGACCGCCATTGGTTGGTTTGGTGTTAAAAAAGAGAAATGATTATCAAAAAACGAATGCTATATACTACTACAATATACTTAGATGTAGGCCAATCATTTGGTTTCAAAGAACAACTATGTTCATTCGTGGCATTATTAATCTCACTAGTTTTCATGCACTTTCTAAAAAAACGAAATTATTGATCAAAAGAATGGAATGAAGAACTGAACAAGGACCTATATACCTTGAGCACAAATATTTCTAAGTCAGGCCCCGTTTGGAACCCAGGAATTTCACAAGAAACAAGGACCTATATACCTTGAGCACAAATATTTCTAAGTCAGGCCCCGTTTAGAACCCAGGAATTTTACAGGAATTTCACAAGAAACAGTTCAATTTCTGCAGGAATGGAGAAGAAATCCTCCATTTCAAACGGGGCCTCATTTGGCAGGAACTCCACCACCACTTAAGTGTTCCTTGCAAGTTTGATATTGCCCTCCCTGGTAGTGAACTGAGGAGATAGCTAAACAAAAACAGGGGAAGGAAAGGCTATATATTACCCAGCCAAGTTGTCTGCAAACTTCAGAAAATTATCCATGGAGAACATGAGCAAATTATAAATCAAAAAAGTTCTAAGGCAGGTGCAGATAAGTCCAAGCTAGAGTAAGACGCCAATTTTAATGCATACAACTAACCAGAAGTCTTTTAGTCAAAGATCTGTAACTAAATTTCATTTCAGCTGCAGTACTACGCAGAGCTGATCAGCCGCAGCCAGCTCTCATACACACAGAAAGATCAGTGAGTAATCAATAGCCTTGCACACCCTTGTCATGCGTCCAAGTTCCAACCATGGATCAGTAGCAGCAAGGCTATGGCCAAATTCGTGCAGCAGGAGCAGGAGCTGGCATCTCTATGTGGTGATCGTATAGTCCAATACAATGCAGACAGACATATTAAGTTGCCGTGGAATCTGTTACCAAATGATCTTCGTTGGTACTAGATACTCCTCCTCTTTTGAAAATAGAGAGCTTTGTTTGAAATTCACTAAAATTTCGGTGACTTGATTGCCAATGGCTTTTGAAAATTTAATTTGGAAATATAAACCATATGTGTAGATTCATATATACTTTTTAGCAGATGCTACAACTTCATTTTAAAATATACAGTAGTAGGGGTCAAATATGCAAGGTAGTATTTAAATTGTACTGCAATGCCGTCGTGGCTCACATGGCCATATATATGGATCAATATGTATAATTTTTTGGTCAAAGACAAAGTTTCTCAACTCTGATCGACGATAAATTATATACAATTGAATGATGTTTTTGTTTGATGGTTAAAGTGGAAATGTTTGACTTTAACCGAAATCAGAAATGCTTTAATTTGGATAACGATTCTACTAGCATATATACCTGGATCGAAGTCAAGTTGGTACTGATCTGTATCACTAGCCACTAGCAGTACAAAATCTCATCTACGGTACATACGTGTTGCTGTAGTTTCCATCGAAATAAAAGGCCTTGAACGATCGACCCATGGATTCAAGGCTAGGTGCGCGTGCACGCGTGCGGTACGTACGCTGCGTTTGCATCTCTCTCTCTCTCTCTCTCTCTCTCTCTCTCTCTCTCTCTCTCTCTCACTATCGATATGTGCATGGACGAAGAAGGACGAGCAGCGTGAGGTCTTTTCTCGTACGTTGGGCTGGATCTGATCAACGACGCAGCCTTTTTGCTCAGCGTAGCTGCCTGCATGCAGCGTAACGCCAAGAGCTACACACACGCACACACAAAAATCTAGCTGGTGGCCACCTAGCTAGCTGCTCATGTTGCACACACACATGTAGCGAGCACGTTGCATGGATGTGCGTGCGTGCGTGGATGCGTCGCGCCATGGCCACTGGATGACCGGACTGGATCCCCGAGCGAGTCTGTCGTGTCAAAGAAAGAAGACCCAGCATGCATGTCTCGATCGATCGAGGGCAGACATGCAGGCCTGCATGTGGCCGCCCGATGGATGGATGGACGGACGGTTCGATGGGTGGCGAAAAGGCTACGAACACTAGGTCAGTAGGTACTATAGCTAGGGTTTTTGCAAAGCAAAGGTAGCTGGCCAGGCCAGCTTAATTAGGCAGATCTTCTACGTGTGCGTGCACGTAGCACTGGGCATTCCGGTTAACCCAAAAATTCGGGTCGGGTAGATCGGGTTTTTAATAGTTCGGGTTTCCAGAAATGAGATCCGAAATTTGTCTGCCCGATAACTCGGGTACCCGACAGTTCGGGTTTCGGGTCCGGTAATCCCGAACTACCCGATTACTGTTGTGTGAGAAGATGTGGACGGCGCGTGAATCGACGCAAGCCCGGCCGTCGGCGGCAAGGCGAGACGACGCGCGAAGTGGGAACGTCGGGGCAGCGCTGGAGCGCGAGGAAGAGAGCCCACAGCGGCGGCAGAGCGCAACGAAGTGCACCAGGGCGGCGGCAAGGCGCTGCGACGCGTGCTCGGTGGCCGGCGGCGCTTGAGGAGCTGAGGTCGGAGGGCGCAGGCCGTGCGACACTGCGGCACGGGGAGCCAGCGACAGGCAAGTGGTGGCGTGCGGGAGTCCGGCAGGGGAGAGATTGCAAAAAGCTCTAGTGGCGGCTAGGTTTTGGAGTTCCAAATGAATACCGAGGCTCCCACACATGGGTGGGCTGGATATTACTGGCCCACGTAAGAGACGACCAGACTTGTGCCAAATTGCCTTGGTGGCCCAGGACGTGCTCACATGTGCTGGGCTGAAACAAAAGCTCGGGGTGTTCGGGCTATTCGGGTACCGGTAAGTTAAAACCCGAATTACCCAAACTAATTTCGGGTTACAAACTACAGCACCCGAAATAACACCCGATTTTTCGGGTTTCGGGTTTTTTGAGTTCGGGATCGGATTTTTTGGGTTCGGTGTTCGCGTTGCGGGTTATGTGCCCAGTCCTGCGTGCACGGTGCATGCATCAACAGCGGTCCACTGAACTATGCTACTGTTGCTGGATGTTATTGTTAATCGATCGTACTTACACGCCGTCCTATACATGTAGTCAAGTGTAGTTATACTGCACCATATATACTATACGTACGTGTGATCAAATACAGCATACTGATGGAACGTACACATGATGCCTTTGCATGCATGTACGCACGCGCAAAATTATATTCGACAGCGATGCATGGTCTCCTACGCCCCTCTCATTCGCGTACGCGTATATATAGGGCCTATAGGCCGAGCTGGTAGCAGGTCGTGTACGTATGTAGGAGGGTTCAATCAGCGTCGTCGTCGTCGCTTCGGCTTTTCTTCGCTAAGAGTCTGGGACATAGATATAGATACACCGATCACATGATGGGACACCGAGGAGGACCGAATGAGAAGGAGCGCACCCGAGCGGTCATTTACATTGTCTGGAACCTATGGAAGGAAAGATGCAGACGGGTCTTCGACAACAAGGCCATGCCCTCCGGCGCAGCTACAGTGGCGGAGCCATGATTTGAGAGTTGGGTATTCCCATCTCAAAAAGTCAAGTGCAATAGTATACAGTAAAAAAAGAAGTTTGCAATTTAGTGCCTAAAATTGAAGTTAATATTGTTTATATAATCTAAAATATCCATCAAATAAGGGAACGACATAATATTTAAAGAAAATTACAATCTAATTTTAACTTTGCGTTCCGTCATGTCGTGGAAGCGATTGATGATATGATGATGTCCTTATCCTTAACTTGGCAAAAGACCTCACGCTCAATTTTACTATCTGACTATCTGTCAATCTGTGCAAACCAATGTTGCTCCCCACTTCCTCCTGTTGCTTCAATCAAAGAGATATGTACATACCTTTTTCATGCATCTTCTTCCATTCTTCCCCCTGTTGCTCCACTGTTTGTATCCTACAAAATTAGAGACTGCAAATCTGTATAAGAAAGAAAATTTGTAGGCATTGCATTTCATGCGTCGAACCAGTGGAAGATATCCTCGTGCAGATTTAGCAGTCACTAAGAAGTAAGACATTTGTGCAGCCGCACAGCAGAGAGCAGCAACTAGGCGAATAAAAGAAGAGAAGAAAGAAGTTTACCTGCCCAAGATCAGGCGGTCGCTGTTCAAGATCCAAGTGACTGCAGCCTGCGGAGAGGAAGAGCAAAAGTCGACGGTCGCTGGACGCTTGGGGTTGGGGATGCTATCAGCCGTGTCGCAGCTATTGCCTGTTGCAGCGCTGCCTCGGCTTCGCCTGCCTGCGCGGCTATCGAGCAGAGCACTGGCAAAGCAAATGGGGATTGGGGAGCCCGGAGCCATCGGAGCTGGCGAGCAGAGCGCGAGTGTGGGGTTGCCGATTGGGAGGAATGGCGATGCATCGCCGGGAGCGCGATCCTGGCAAAGATGGGCCGGTTGTTGCCGGCCTGGTGGGAGGACGGGCTGGAAGAGAGACAGATTCCTGGATTACAACTCAAATACATCAAGTTTGTAACCCAAGTCAGCCCAATATAGCTGTACATGTGTACACACACTATGTATATTTGATTTTTTGCATAAAAAAGTTGGGTATTCATGGGAATACCCATGCATCAATGTGGCTCCGCCCCTGCGCAGCTACGTCATCTCATCAAGCAATACGTCCACGCCTGGAGGCTGGCTTGGACACAAGTTGAGGAGTAGTCCCTTAAACTTTTGTTTACTGAGGCCGTAATTATTTCGGCTTGTTTTTTCTCCATTCGTCTATATGAAACGGCAGAACACCTGCCATTACTTGTTCAAAAAAAAAAAAGATACACCGATCACTATTGAGAGCATCTTCAATAAAACTCTCATTTTTAACTTTGTATTCATTCATCACTACCGGAAGCCAGCTGTTTTTGCCGAGCGCATTCTGTGGCAATGTTTGTGGAGTGTTATAAGAAAAGTACTCGGCAAACACTCGACACTCGGCTTTCAGAACAATCATAGGCATTCCTGATAAGACAAGGGACTATTTTGTGGTTGTGGAATGTGGACTATTGATGGTTGTGGACTATTTGTGGTTGTGATTCATGAATATTTAATTGTCTGTGATGTTTGTCGGTTTACGCAACCGAGCAATAAAAATGAGGGATGGATGGTCACTTTGCCGAGTATAATTACCGTGACACTCGGCGAAACCTAGAATCTTTGCCGAGTGTAATGACTATGACACTCGAGGCTTTGCCGAGTGTATTGGCAATGACACTCGGCAAAGCCGCCGTCGGCGTCAGCTTGCCGTCCGTCATGCTTTTTTTTGTCGAGAGTCGTCCTGGTACTCGGCAAACACGTTGACGAGTGCACAATAAAAAAACACTCGGAAAAAGAGCTCTTTGTTGAGTAATTTTTACCTAGTGCGGTTTGCCGAGTGTTTTAATTGTTTTGCCGAGTGTCAAGCACTCGGCAAAACACCGGTTTCCTGTAGTGCATTTTAGAGCCCTTCCATCCATATTTCAACCTTTATTTCGCTGAGTAATGCTAGAGTTACAAAATTGTTACGCACTTCCCACGCACTGAGTCTCACGTGGCATGAAAAATGCAGTCCCCTCCTTGAATTAAGGAAAGGCCCACATAATACTGAACCAATGCGGTGCTGCCACATCAGCCTGAGAAGTGCGTGGATAATTTCGTGACTGTAGCAGTGCTCTATTTCGCTACCATCTTCAACAAACCTCTCAAATCTGCTCCTATTTTTATTGGTCCCTGTCGAGGTTTTAGGCCCTCGATGTTATTCATGTAGGTGTAAAAGAATCAAGAACACGATGGTAACACAAGACGCCATGGTTTATACAGGTTCGGGCCGCGATGTGCGTAATACCCTACGTCCTGTGCTGGTGTGGTATACTGAGATGATGATTATGAGAGGATCCCTGCCCGCCTTAATTATATGTACGGGGGTGCAGGGTTACATGGAGAGAAACCTAGTCGGCTACGATACAAATTGCCTTGTAGTACAAGTAAGCCATCCTTTATCTTGGGCCGAGTGACCCAACCGACCTCGAGTCTGCTGAGCCACCCGAGCCAAATTGAAGCCATCCGACTACCCATAACTGGAATACTCGGCCTTATTGATTCTTGAGGGTACCCAGGTTCTCATATCTTCAACAGTCCCACGTGTAATCCATAATCCATTTAGGAGGCTGTTGGTTGCAAATGTTGCAGGATGAAGGAGTGCAAATGAGGCTCTTACAGTTGAGGGAGAAAGGGCAATATAAGAGCCCTCTCATCCTTAGGAGATGAATTATGAGGACTTTGTTGAAGACGATTTTTACCCTTTGTAGATAAGTGGCCGGATAGTTGGAGGTGCTCTGAAGCCGCATTATTTGTGGGTTGAATGGATGATGCAACGGAGACCATTGCATACTAGCTTGGTGCGTGCGGCTTCTAGCTCTAGTACGTTTTGTATGCATGCTCTGATCCGTCAGACGACGGCTGAAATATACACGAGCAAGGTGCTCATGGCGGCCCGTACGTGTTCGTGGGCTCGGATGGAGCGGCCTACAACTTCCAAACCCGTGTGTGGTCGAAACTTGGCCTCCTCCTAGATCCAGCGGCCCGCGATCCATGGACGCGAGAGGCGTTGCTTTCATTATAACCACTAACCAGCAGAAGCAGACTTCACAAGGTCACCACTCACCAGGATCCAAAAAAAAAAAAAAAAAAAAGGTCACCAGTCACCACCTTCCACCTTTGGTTTGGCCATGCGTGTTGAAAAGTAGTATACAAGTAGAACATTAGTCGAGGGATACTTGCACATGATGAACTGCCTATCCGCCTGGCTTCGGAAGGAACGAACTAGCACCACACATATATCTATCGATCGGCCTAGTGGGGAGTAGACGACCCGGCCTAGCGAAGTACTCTCCCTCGTCCTGTATCGACAATTTCAAACAGGAGCGAGTAGCAATTAAAAAGAAAGCGTGTTTTGTCGCTGGCGTCAACTCTCATATCTATCGATACATATATCATACATGCATGCCGCGGCAATTTCAGAGAAAATGAAAAGAAGAATTAAGTTAATGCATGATGGCTGGCTGGGAATGCATGCATGCATGATCTCTCTCTCACACACACGCCGCACCCGCGCGCGCACACACATCTGTTCGATATGTGCATGGACCGATCGTCTGCCTTTTTTATTTCTTCTTCTTTGTGGGAAGACTCATATCTAGCTTCTTTTTTTTTTGTTATGAAAGAAGTTTATATTACTCTCCTCAAGTTTGCCTCTAGTATGGATAATCCCCTAAACTAGAAAACCGTTTACTTAACCTCCCCATTCTTAAAATCGAATCACTTTACACTTTTACTCGAAAACAAGTGTGATTTTTACATAAGTGAGAGTGGTTTCCGGGAAAACCGGGGTCGTCGCACGAGTATATATCCAGGCAATTTCCGGGAAAAATAAAAGGTATTTAGCTCATAAAAATTATACGCGTCTTAGCTAGGAAGAGAGCCCCCCTTCTGGATACTTCCAGAAAGGTGTGCATGACACCAATGAAGTAGCACAGCAAGTCTTTTGAAAGAGCCAATCTAGCTAGCAGCAAGCTATTTATATATGAGCACTAGTAGTAGTAGTAGGCATGCTCTAGAGGCGCCAAGAATTAACCACCCCGATCATGGGGGCTTCTCAGTCCGTCGCCCACCCCGATCCGGGCCACCGCCTGACGCGTTTCGAGAGCAACCCGGAGGTGGGCGTCTGCGGGATGTGCTCGCTCCCCGTCCAGCTCACGGCGGCGGCTTACCGGTGCGGCCACGCAAACTGCCGTTTCGTCCTCCACGACGCCTGCTTCCGATTCCCCAAGAAGATCAAGCGGCACTTCGCGCACCCGGACCACACCCTCAGGCTCTCCAGCACGCACCAGCTGCAGGTAGCCGGCCTCCACTGCGGCATCTGCGCCAGGGAACTCAACGGCGCCGGTGACGCGGCCAGCAGCTTCGTCTACAGCTGCAACAAGTGCCACGGCGGCTTCTACGCGCACCCGCGCTGCTGCAGGCTCCCGGAGACGAAGACGGCCGGCGCGCTCCACGAGCACACGCTCACGCTGCGCGCGCCGCCGCACAAGGACGGCCGCAGATGCATCAACAGAACCGGGAACTGCCGGAACGCCAGGCGGCTGACCAGCCACGCCTGGTCCTACCAGTGCAGCTTGTGCGTCACCGTGCAGGAGCTCTGCCTCGCGTGCCAAATGCCCGACCACGACGGCCACGCCGCCGCGCACCACCACCACCACCGCAGCGACGGATGTAACGTCGTCTTTCAAACCACGATGCACTGGATCGGGACTGGAATCGGGAACTTCCTCGGATCAATGACGTGCGGGTGCCTCGGAATACCCCGGCCGCCGCCGCAGCCGCCAGCGCGGGTGCCGTAATTAAGAATCATCTCCATTAGGGCTGTAAATAAGTGCTTTTTAGGATAACCTCCGACTCTCTTTAATTCAATCAAATGAATTAGATTTCTAAAATGAGAGTTTATTTTGGAAATCTAGTTCATTTGGTTGAAGAAGGTCGGGGACGACCCCATGGGGCACCAATTTACACCCATAATCTCCATGGCTCGCTCCTACTACTATCTATATCATGGGGCTGCAGGTAAGCTGTGTTGTTTACTCCTCCCTCGATAGTGTTTCCACGCATTTGTAAAATTTCAAGTAGCTATATATATGTATAGTCCTCTCCCATCCTTCTTTTTAGTTATCATTTCACATCCACAAATTGTGTGTAGCTCAGTGGGTTAGGTTCCTAGTGGTGGAACCAGGCCACTCGGATTCATGTTTTAAGCTCGGCACGAGTGTTGTATTTACTACTAATTATTCGTTAAGTGGTGAGACTTTATGAATCTATGAATCTCAAGGTCAACCGTCCCAGTCTCTCGTTGGTAATCTTTATACTTATAAGGGGCTCGCCTCCTGTTAGCCTAAAATTAAAGGACTCCTGTTAAATTCACTGTAAACACAAATTATCTAGCACTAAGAATACAAAAAAAATTCCGTATAGGAACCGGTGGCCTTGGAAATAGATATTTGTACGTAGTTTCCTAGTTTTTCCTTTCGATTACAAACGTCCATATACAGTGCTAGCTTCTCGATCCGCGGCTCCATCAAAGACGACCACTTGCTTGGCCAAAGCCGCACCAAGTCCAATTCCCATGCATGGTTGTCATTAGCTTGTCAGGTACTCAGAGAAAAATCTCTGTGGTCCCGAGACTGCAGCCTCATTTCTTTTTCAGGCCGTATGGTCAAAAAGATTGTTCGCACTTCGCAGAAGTGACAAAAGTCACATAAAAAGTGTCGGCAAAGGTTTTCGCCCTTGTACACAGGATCCCTGTATATACAATCTACTGACTGAATGTACACGTACAGGATCACGCTCAAGATTAGACAGGGAAATCAGGCCGGGATGCTTGGTCTCGTATATGCGATTTTTTTTTTTTATTATTTAAATCTTTTTTAACTAATATTTTATTAACAGACCGTCCCGAACTAGATTTGCAAATCTAGACGTTTTGGCCGCGCCATTTGATTTGCCGCGACTCAATTGGCAGCCGCGCCATTTGATTTACCGCGACAAAACGCCACGTCAGCGTTGACGGCCACGTCGGTATCGTCGACTTCGGTCGCGGCAAACAGACTGGCGCGACTCAAGAGGCAGTCGCGCCCATCCGATTGCCGCGACTCTTCTATGAGTCGCGCCCATCTATTTGGCGCGACTAGCGGGGGACTTAGCCCCGCGCACGGCCCTGCCCTCCTCCCTTTCTTCTTCCTCCAGACGCGAGCGACTGTTCTTCCTCCCTCTCCCCCCCTCACATCGCCCCCCACCTACAACCTTCAAATCCGGGCGCTTGGGTGGAGGAATCGGCTCCAAATCGCGGGGGAAGGCTTCTCCAAGGTAACTCCTCCATCTTAACCAATTAGTTTTCGCAATGCATTTGAATTTCGTGGGATTTAGATAGTTAGGGTTTAGTTGTATTTGTAGTGATTGTGGAGGATTTGTTACGAATCGAGGTTAATCGGAGGTCATGTATCGCTCGAAGGTTCGATTGTAACGTTTTATTGACGTGTAGGATGGCTTGCATGTCATTTATTTAGGCAATGATACATGATTAGATAATGTGAGGGTTTATTAGCTATATGTAGTGGTATATTGTACATTTTGGTAGAGGTGCAAACTAAATAGTTTTTGAAATTTGTAGATGGACCGTGTGGTTCGTTTATTTTTCGGCGGAACGGTCAATAAGAATGGTGAATTGGTTGGAATGAGTGAAGAAGTTGTCGCATTTGTGAAAGCACCCATGTTTAGTGAAGTTGAGACAAAAGCTGCGTCCTGTGTCGGTGTTGGAGATGGTTTGAGATTTCGGGGACGCTTTGATGCGGGTGGAGGTGGTAGAGCTCATTATGTTTTGTTAGAATTGGGTACGGAGGACAGTTGGTTGCTTTACAAGGAATGTTTGAAAGATGCTCAAGTTAGAATTGCTGAAGTGATAGTAGATGTTGCCGAAAATGATGGTAGGAATAGACATGGATGTGCTGCAATTCTTCCGGCAACGGTGCTGTTGGAGGATGAGCCTGTTGATGTGCTGACTCAAGAAGCACTTCATGTGCCTGACTGTCCTGATGGCTCTCCGGTTTGGGACCACGTTCATCCCGTATTCTCGCCGTGCGACATGGCGGAGGATGATATAGCGGTGATTAACAATGACTTCCCCGAAGACACATTTGAAGAAGAGGATAGAGAGCGAGAAGAAGAGAATAATGTTGAACAATTGCTCGCTTCAGACTCAGATAGTGATAGTGACCATGGAGAGGGAGACGAACATGCCGCTAATCAAGACGACGAACATGCCGGTAATGAAGAGGTTAGCGGAGGCGAAGATGTTGGAGGAGCCGAAGTTGGTGGTGTTACACATGTAGATGGCGAAGATGCAGGACAAGAGGATGTCGGTGGTGGTACACATGTGGGACGAGAAGAAGGCGGTTGTTCTACACATGTAGATGGTAGATATGTTGGAATGGAAAGGCTGCGGCGTGAAAGAGAGCGTGTGGAGCGTACCCCAAATATGGAGATAAATTGGAGTGCAATATATACAGAGGAGGAACGGCGTGCATTGGAGGCGATGAAAGTGTCTTTACCAAAGGCCCCACTACATGTTGATTTGAGTACAATCAGAAATGCATTAAGTGATAATGCTTTCCTGTTAAGTGATGGGCTGCCAGATAGCAGTACTGCCTTCATCAAGAAGGGAATGATATTTGATTGCATGGCAGACCTGAAGCTATTTTTTGAGGATTATGCGGTGCGGCACCATAGGCCGTACTACGTGAGGAACTCAAATAAATCGGAGCGGTATGCAATAAAGTGTAAGAGGCACACATGTCCTTGGGGTGTCTGGGCTCGGCTAATAAAGTCAGACGGCTGACGTTGGAAGGTGACGAAGGTGAAACAACCTCACACATGTTCGACAGCACACATTCGCCAATTGTACTCTCAGTGTACGGCGAGATACCTTGGCCTTCGCATTGCGGCATTGGTTTGGGCTGACACGAACATCACTGTGTCATCCTTGATAGAGGCAATTCATGGCTTCACCGGTTATCGGGTAAAATATAGCAAGGCATGGAGAGCAAAACAATGTGCCATGGCAGAACTATGGGGAGATTGGAAGGAGTCCTACAACATAGTTCCGAGGCTATTAAGCGGCATTGCTCATTTCAATCCCGGGACTAAATATTTCATTGACGATGAAGGGAAGCAATGTAGTGATGGGAAGGGTTGGATGAAGCCGGTCCTTCAACGTGTGTTCTGGTGTTTCCCTCAATGCGTGGAGGCATTTAAGCATTGCAGACCCGTTATGACCGTCGATGCGACATTTTTAACGGGGAAGTACAAGGGTACATTGATGATTGCTGTTGGGATAGATGCGGAAGATCAATTGATTCCTATAGCTTTTGCCATCACAGAGGGTGAGAATAATGACAGTTGGGGTTGGTTTATAACCCTTGTGCGCCGTCATGTTGTTGGAGTAGGGAGGCAGGTTTGCATGATATCGGACAGGCATCAAGGTCTTCTCAACGCCGCCAGACAGGAGTTAGATGGCTACCCTCATCTAGTCCATAGGTGGTGCATGCGGCATTTTGCCGCTAACATATGGAGGAGACAAAAAAGCAAGGAAGTTATAAGGGAACTAAAGCTTTTATGTATAGCTAAGGAGGAGACGACATTTAATAGCAGATTAGAACATTTGGAAAAGATACTTAACGAGAGTGCAAAGGATTGGTTACACCAACATATGATGGATAAGGATAAGTGGGCGCAGGTTTATGATGCGGGGGGGGGGGGGGGTTCCGATACGGCGTAATGACCACAAATAACTCTGAGGTGTTTAACAATGTACTTAAATCAATAAGAGCAAGGCCTGTTGCCGCCATCATTGAATTCACATTTCACAAGTGCAACGCATACTTCGTGGAACGGTGGCAGAAGGCAACGAATGCCATACAAGCTGGTAAGAAATGGGGAGATGGGATCGCAGATGTTTTGGAGGCCGAAGGAAAGGTGTCCACCAATCAAGAAGCGCGCTTGTTTGACCCAACGGATTATGTGTACGACGTTCGGTCAGTGAGTCATACCAACAGGGGGGGGGGGGGGGTGAAAGACCTGGGGGTCGGCAGTATAGAGTGGAGATAGGACACACTGTTGGGGATACGCGGAGCAGGACTCGATCCCGGGCAGCCCTCTTTGCACCCGAAGGGTCTAATCAAGCTAACCAAGTTACCCTCCGTGTGTTTTCTGTATTTCCTTCCGTAGGGATTGACGCTGGGCGCGAGCGGCGCACCGTGCGCCCGAAGAGTCTCCGGCGTCCGAAGGCTCAAGACTTCGGACGAGGCTCGGAGGGGCGCCTCGCGCATGCCCGAAGATCCGCCGGACCTGCTGCGGGGCACGGAGTCCGAAGGGTCGCTGCCGCGCCGAGGCTGTGGACTTCGGGCGAGGCTCGGCTGGGTACCTCGTGTACGCCCGAAGACCTACGGGTGGGCCCGGAGGACAAGTACGTCAGCAGTTAGGGTTTCTAATGTACCCTCGACAGGAAGTTGGCAAAAGACTATTGTGCCCTCCGGACACTTTTGTACCGAATATCCTGTACATTATTCTCCGTGATCAGGGGTAGTTTAGGCATCGATTTGTAATTCCTGATCACGGTATAAATACCCCCTCCCGTGCAATGAAGAGGGGGTCGACTCTCTGTGATGTAACATGATCATCAATGCCATAGTTTAGGTTTCGTGTTGCGCAGAGTCTTAACGAAGCACGCGAAGCCACTTCCCTATCTCTCAGGCTTTTTCTCCGTGCTTCACCCGGTGCTGGGTTATTCTTTGCGAAGAATCCCAACATTTGGCGCCCACCGTGGTTCTAGCACGAAGAACAAGCCCTAATGCCACCTAAAAAGGCGAGGGTTGCACAAGGGGCTTCGGAAGAAGACCCAGTGCCGCCCCCGCAGTCACAGCTACCTGCCGGGCCAACAACAAGATCAAACGCGGCAAGGACACCCCAAGGAGAAACACCGCTCCGCATCGGGGAAGCCCAAACCAACACCAACGCCCCTCGCGGCGAAGACAACCGCATAAGAGAGGCAGCCAACAAGCAAATCATCCCTGCGGAAGAACACCCCTTCGCGCAGGACACTGACACTGATACAGACGAAGACTGGGAACAGTTCGACAACACAAGAGTCAACGTCGACAACCCGGAGACTAGCAATGCCCAACAAGAGCGAGCAAGAGACGAAGACCAAGAGCAAGAGTACAGAGCCCTCCTCAAGTTGCAGAAACATTTGAAGAGACTCCGAGAAATACGAAGCGCTCGCCTCGAACAGGCCAACCAACATTCGAAAACAAGACTCCAAAGCAGAATTGAAGAAGCGAAGGCCTCAATCGTCCAGCTGGAAGAAGAATTGCGGGAAATGCAAGAGCAAAACACCGAACAGCAAGACCAAGTATTTAGAAGAACAGCAAGACCAAGCCACAACACCACAAGACCCGAAGGGATAATCAGCAAATTTGACAAAAGCTCACCACTATCCGAAGGCATTCAACTTACGAGATGGCCCACTTCGTACAAGCCAATACCTCTCCCGAGATACAATGGCCGTTTCGACCCAAGACAATTTCTCATGAGCTACGAAGCTGCAATCTCCTCCGCTGGCGGAAACGACATCGTTCTAGCCAAAAAGCTTATTACTGCACTCGAGGGTCCGGCATTGGATTGGTACTCAACCCTTCGCCCAGGCACAATATACTCGTGGGAAAACCTGAGGGACAAGTTGACACAAAACTTTCAAGGTTTCCTACGCAAAACCGTCTCTGCTCAAGAGCTGCGGGCTTGCGTACAAGGAGAGCGTGAGCCTCTTCAAGACTATTTCCGAAGATTTGTAGAACTAAGATCTCAGGCCCCAGAAGTGGAAGATAGCTCAGCAATTGATGCAGCAATCGCGGGGCTTCGGGCCGGACCTTGTTCGACGCATTTGACAATGAACACTCCGGCGACTATCGAAGACCTATACACAGAGCTAGCAAGGTACAGCAAAGCTGATTCCGACTATCGAAGACGAAAAGCAACTGAAAACAGTCAAAAGCAAGCGGCGAAGCCAAACAACCAACGAAGCCAACCAGACTGGAACACCTCGAGAAGGCGAAATAAAGACGAACAACAAGCCCAATACATCAACCAGATCGACAGCACAAAGACGGAAACACCTCCGGAATCTAACAGTTATAGAGGAGGAAGAAACGGAAGAGGAAGGGGACGAGGCAAAGGAAGAAACCAAGAACCTCGCAAACCATACTGCATTTTCCATGGACCCGATCAAGGACACACCTCAAAAGAGTGCCCCGAAACCAAAACAGTCCTGGAAAGAATGAAAACAAAGGAACAACCCACTCCTCCACCCAGAGTTGTCAACAATACCTCCGGGAATCACAATTGGCAACCATCACCACAATATAATCCTGCATACCCGCAAATCACTCCAGCCTACCATCAGCACTATCAAGGCACAATGCCTCACCCATCGAGTTTCCACCCAAACAACTTCTTGCCAGCACCTCAAGTAAACCACATCCCGAAGATGCTTCCATCACCTTCGCACAACTATACAACACGAGAAGAGCTACCACCACCACCTCCCATCACCAGAATTCTACCGAAGACTGAGTCAATCCATCAGTCTCCTGCAGATCCACTGCCATCCTTTGGCACCATATTACCAATCACCGGAGGGTCTTCGACGGACTTCGAGTCGAAGAGACAACGAAGAGATTATTTCAGAGCAGTAAACACAATTTTCAACGCAGCTCCAATCAGAAAGACAAAATGGTCTCACGTGCCAATCACCTTTACCGAAGAAGACCTATCACGTTGCGAACTCAAGAAGCACCCGCACAATGACGCCATGGTCATCAAAACAAACATCTATGGATGGGATGTCACCAAGATATTGGTTGACAATGGGGCTTCTTCGGACATCCTTTTCGCCAGTACCTTCGACCGGCTAAAACTGGACAGGAAACTCCTTGAACCAATGGACACACCTTTGTATGGCTTCGGAGGAAAAAGAATCAACCCTCTGGGAAAAATCTCTCTGCCCGTGTCCTTCGGGGATACTTCAAACCCCAGAACCGAACACATAACCTTTGACGTGGTGGAAATGAATTACCCATACAACGCCATCTTCGGCAGAGGTGTCATCAACACCTTCGATATTATCATCAGGAATTCATTCTTGGTCATGAAAATGCCCTCGCCAAAGGGAGTCATCACAGTCTTCGGGGACCAGAAAGAAGCCAGGAACATCGAGAAGGGAATAACCCCTGGCCAAAATAATGTGTATATCGTAAGCGAAGACCCAGACAAAAAAGAAAGGCACAAGCACTTAGTGCCAGAAAAGTTGCTGGACAAAGAAGAACCTCGCATCACCCACAACGACGGAACAAGAAGAGTACTGCTCGACGATCTCATCCTAGATCAAGCAGTGATAATAAGCGATCAACTCCCGAAGAACGAAGAAGAAGAGCTCATTGAGCTGCTCCGCAAAAACAAAGACGTCTTCGCATGGTCATCAAAGGACCTCCAAGGCGTAAGCAGGCAAACAATTGAGCACAAATTGGACATTGATCCAAAGATCAAGCCGAAGAAGCAAAAGTTAAGAAAAATGTCAGACGACAGAATTGCAGCCGTAAAGGCCGAAGTCCAAAGGCTCCTCGATGCTGGGGTCATCAGAGAAGTTAAGTACCCCACCTGGCTAGCAAATACAGTTCCAGTGAAGAAGAAGAACGGAAAATGGAGAATGTGCGTAGATTTCACTGACTTAAACAAGGCATGCCCAAAAGATGATTTCCCTCTGCCTCGCATCGACAAGATAGTAGATGCCGCAGCGGAAGCCGAATTACTATCCCTGCTGGACTGTTTCTCCGGCTATCATCAAATCTTCATGAGAAAAGAAGACGAAGAGAAAACAAGTTTCATCACCCCCTTCGGAACCTTTTGTTTTGTGAGAATGCCCGAAGGGTTGAAGAATGCAGGGCCAACATTCTGCAGAATGACTACCGAAGTATTGCAAGAGATGGAAGGAACAATAGTACTTGTATATGTCGATGACATCGTCGTAAAAAGCGATAAGCGAAGCGATCATATATCTCACCTAGCTCAGACCTTCGCCAAGTTTAGACAGGCAAATCTCAAGCTCAACCCAGAAAAATGTGTCTTCGGAGTTTCCAAGGGCAAAGTCCTCGGCTGCCTGGTATCCATCAAGGGTATAGAGGCCAACCCCGACAAGATAGAAGCCATCCTCAACATGAAAGAGCCAACCTCCATCAAGGACGTACAAAAGCTGACCGGAAGAATCGCAGCACTCAACAGGTTCATTTCAAGATCAGCCGAAAGGAGCCTCCCTTTCTTTCAAGTGTTAAAAGGCTCCGGAAGATTCGAATGGGGAGAAACTCAAAGAAAAGCCTTCGCTGATCTGAAGAAGTATCTCAAAGAGATGACAGCCTTCGCCAGCCCGAAGGCAAAAGAAACGCTGTACTTGTATGTCGCCGCATCACACAGAGCAGTTAGCGCGGCCCTGGTACAATCACAAGCAAAGACAAACAACAAAGGAATCGAAGTAAAGATTCAAGTCCCAGTTTATTATGTCTCCGAAGCCCTCTCCGGCTCAAAATTGTTCTATTCAGAGCTCGAAAAGATTGCCTATGCAGTAGTAATGGCTTCAAGAAAGCTGAGGCACTATTTCGAAGCTCATACAATAAAAGTGCTTACAAATCAACCTCTGTCAGAAATGTTTGGCAACAGAGAGGCATCGGGAAGAATCTCTAAATGGGCAGCGGAACTATCTGAACACGTTGTAGACTTCGAAAGCAGAAGCGCCATCAACGGACAAGTGCTCGCCGATTTCATAGCAGATTGGACTGAGCCTATCTCCTACACCGTGGGCCCAGTCTTCGAGCAACCATGGCAAATCAGATGTGACGGAGCATGGGGCCACTTAGGGGCTGGGGCTTCGGCTGTCCTTACCTCTCCTTCGGGCATCAAATTGAGATACGCAGTTAGACTTGAATTCAGCAAAGAAACTGACAAATGCACAAACAACATCGCAGAATACGAAGCAGTATTGCTAGCACTCAGAAAGCTAAGAGCTTTGGGCGTCCTCAACTTCGTAATTTACACCGACTCCAAAGTTATTCAGAGCCACATTGACAAAACCTTCACAGCCCGAGAACCAGAGCTGATCAAGTACCTGGACCTAATCCGAAGCACCGAGAAGCATTTCAGAGGTTTCTCTTGCGTCCATCTAGAACGAAGTGAAAATCATGAAGCAGATGCCTTAGCAAGAGCAGCTTCAAGAAAAGAACCCCTGCCGCCAGACGTTTTCTTCGAAACATTGACATCACCTTCGATCAAAACGCCTGAGAAAGAAATCAAACTCGTAAACATCATACAGAGTGAAGACTGGAGATCACCTATAATGGCTTACCTTCGGAATTACTACGAAGCTCTAGATGAAACCGAAGAAAAAAGAATGAAAGCAAGAGCAAGAAACTACGTTATACTCAATGATCAGCTATACAGATCCAGTATCAGCAAACCCCTGTTAAAGTGCATCAGCCGCGAAGAAGGGATCCAGGTGCTCCGCGATATTCATGAAGGAATTTGCGGAGCCCATGCCGGAACAAAATCCATCTGCGCCAGGGCTCTTCGCCAAGGATTCTTTTGGCCCACCGCCGTCACAGATGCCCAGGACCTAGTCAGAAAATGCGAAGCCTGTCAAAAGTTTGCAAGCAAACTCTCCGGTATCTCCCAGCCAACACAAGTTATCCAACCAACATGGCCCCTCCAAAGATGGGGTATCGACATCGTCGGGCCACTACCCGCTGCACAAGGGAACTACACCTTCGCGGTAGTCGCCCTGGAATATTTCACAAAATGGATCGAAGCAAAACCAATCGTCAACATCACAGCGACAACCATACGCAAATTCTTTTGGCAAAACATAGTGTGCCGCTTTGGGGTACCTCAAGAGATAACAGTTGACAACGGCAAGCAGTTCGACAACTACGAGTTCAAAGAATACTGCCGAAGTATCGGAACAACCGCACACTTCGCCTCTGTGTATCACCCGGAGTCAAACGGAGCTGTCGAAAATGCGAACAAACAAATCTTCACAGGAGTCAAAAAATGCCTTCTCAACCAGAAGAAAGGAAAATGGGCAGATGAGCTGCCGAAGATAATCTGGTCCCATAACACTTCAGAATCAAGGGCAACAAAATTCTCCCCTTTCAAGCTACTCTTCGGAGACGAAGCTATGACACCCGAAGAAATCAAGTACAAAGGCCCAAGAGCCGAAGCACATGAGATAAACCCCGAAGACATAGCAATATCGAAAGACATGATGGAAATGGACAGAGTCAGTGCCGTCCAAAATTTAGAAAGCTATCAAGCTGAAACAAAAAAATGGAGAGACCGTAAGGTGGTTAACAAATCCTTTTCACCAGGAGATCTAGTACTCCTCCGGAGCCCAAAAACGGAGGGCAAGGGAAAACTAGAGCCAAAATGGCAAGGACCTTACATCATCATCAAGTCCAACAGGCCCGGAGCCTACCATCTCTGCGATAAAGATGGAAACGAACTCCCGCATCCATGGAATGCGGATAACCTCAAGAGATACTTCGCATAACAAATGTATCAGGGCTTCGCGAAAATATAAGCGAAGTCCTTCTGCTTCACGCTGTAGCTTAGATTTAAATCCTGCAACTAAGGGCTCATACTCTTTTCCTCACAGGGGAACCCCATCCAGGGGGTGAGGTTTTTAACGAGGTGAGACCCAATGTAATCCCTGCAAATTAACGCAGCTCCTTTCCCCTATCTGTCTCTCAAGCACAACAACTTCGATGCAAACTCCATCGAGAGTTCGCCATATCTCAAGGGCAAAAACGCCCGAAGCGTAAACCTACGCTATTACGCAAAAACGCGTATCTCTCCGGCTTATCAGGGTAAAGAAATCCTGAATCATTCCTCAAGCAGGAAAGCTCGCAATCGCTCAGTAAAGCGAGAACATTCTTCGAGAAGAATGAAATGCCCAAGCGGCAAATAAATCATCGACACACAGCAGTGCGCCTCATGACTCCGTGACCCACCATGTGCGAAGAATCTAGCTCATCAGAAACAGCTACCTACAACTAAAGCCACAAAGTTCCACCACCACTGACTGTACCCACAGTAAGAGCCACCTGACTCTTCGGCACCACGAAGAGCAACGGCAACTCCTATATAAACCACACCTTGAGCAAACCAACAAAGCACACCAGCAACATCACAAAATGAGCAACGAAGGTACAACCAGAAAGAACATAGAAAAATACTTGCAAGCAATGAAAAACCTGAGGGTATCTGAGAGCTCTTCGCAGCAAAACCAAAGCCAAAACCAGCACCCGCGAAACCAAAACTTAGGGCAAGGATTAGAAGTTCAACAATACCAACAAGACCCGCAGCCGCTGGAGGTCGTGCCGCCAAACGAAGAGGCGTTACCAGAGTTCATTAGCATCTCTTCCGGCGAAGAAGAACAAGACCGCCCAAGAAAGAGGTACCTACCAAACAATAGGAAACCTTGGAAACCAGTAAACGCCGGAGTCGCAAGCAGGACCAGAAGCCGCACCCGCAGGGACGAAGTGTAACGAAGCCGAACCGCGGTTGTATCAATCAACGCCCCAGATTAATAAAAAAGGGAAGTTTTTCATAAACGAAAGGCTTCGCGCATCAACCTCGCCCTCGATTGCTAGGGGGGAGGGAAGTTTTTCAGAAACGAAAGGCTTCGCGCATCAACCTCGCCCTCGTTTGCTAGGGGGGAGGGAAGTTTTTCCGAAGTAAAATACTTCGCGTTAGCAACCTCGCCCTCGTTTGCTAGGAGGGAGGGAAGTTTTTCCGAAGTAAAATACTTCGCTTTAGCAACCTCGCCCTCGATTGCTAGGGGGGAGGGAAGTTTTTCCGAAGTAAAATACTCCGCGTTAGCAACCTCGCCCTCGTTTGCTAGGGGGGAGGGAAGTTTTTCCGAAGTAAAATACTTCGCGTTAGCAACCTCGCCCTCGATTGCTAGGGGGGAGGGAAGTTTTTCCGAAGTAAAATACTTCGCTTTAGCAACCTCGCCCTCGTTTGCTGGGGGGAGGGAAGTTTTTCATAAACGAAAGGCTTCGCGCACCAACCTCGCCCTCGTTTGCTAGGGGGGAGGGAAGTTTTTCAGAAACGAAAGGCTTCGCGCACCAACCTCGCCCTCGATTGCTAGGGGGGAGGGAAGTTTTTCTGAAGTAAAATACTTCGCGTTAGCAACCTCGCCCTCGTTTGCTAGGGGGGAGGGAAGTTTTTCCGAAGTAAAATACTTCGCGTTAGCAACCTCGCCCTCGTTTGCTGGGGGAGGAAAATTTTTCGAAGACTCATAACAAACGCATGAATCGTATCATCGCTATCAATAAACAAACAAAACAACCAACTCTAAGTCAAGCCTAAAGCTCGAAAACGACAACAGAAGCTTAGAGTTCAAGAAACATCCCAGGTAACCCGTCACCACGCCTATCGTCATACACCCATGGAACGTCGTAAATCTCTTCAGACTCCGCAACTTCGACCTTCGGGATGACCAGCGGAGGCCCGCGAAGCAACCGACGCTTACTTCTCTGAAACTGCTGAGTCACCTCGGCCCGAGCGGCAAAATACTCATTGAAAACGTAACTCCAGAAGCGACCAAGATCGTCACTGCCAATTATCTTCGTAACCAAACGATGGGCAGCGCGCGTAGCACAAATCCTACCGTTCTGATAGCATAAAGGTTCAACGACAGCCCCCTCTGCGGAGACCTGCACACAGTATTGTGTCTTTAATTTACAAACCCTTAGAATTACAAAACAAAAACAAAACTAAGAAGCCCCGAGGATCTAAGCATCTTCGCTTGCGGCAACCTTCGCGATAGGCTCCGAAGGGGTAGCAGATCGAGGAGCAGCAGAAGAAGCTTCGGCAACGGCAGCACTTTTCGCCTTCTTCGCCTTCCCCTGCTCGTCAGCCGAAGACGGATTTGAAGACGAAGTGGGACCTCCAACCTCCTTCCTCTTCTTCTCCTTGGCCTGCAAAAGGTCGAAGGTTACTAAACTCAACAAAAACTCCGGAAGAAAGAAACAGCGCTAAAGTCCGAAGCCCTCACCTCCTGCGCGCGAGAAACAGCGCTAGCACTGGCGGCCGCGGAGCCGTGCTTGCTCCAGTAAAACCTCCAAAAGCGCTTCGCAACGACGCTAACGCTTCTGTCCGAGGTATTAGGATCAGCACCCTCAATAGCTTCGCAAGGGAAAGTGGAGTAACCAAGTTCATGGAAATCTCCGACCTTCCTCTTCGCCAGAATATCCAGGAGCGCATAGAGGCAGGTCTTCGCCCCATGATCACTCATGTACGTCATCAGGCTGGGCACAGACTGCAGCTCTCTCTCGACCCAAGTCAAAAAGGAATCGAGGGTCAGATCGTCTCCGGCGGGAAGAGGGCGAGGCTGGCGGCCGAAGCGAGCAAGAAGCTCCGAATAAGACTGAAACAAAGCCGAAGCTTTCGACCTTAGCCGATCAGTCTCTGCTCTCATTGTCTCCTCCAGAGCGGCCTTTCGGTCTTCCACTTTCTCCAGCGCCGCCGCATGTTTCCTTTCGGAATCCTTCTTGTAGGCGGCGAAGGAGTCAGTTTTCTCTTGGAGATCCTTCTTCAGGCGAGCGATCTCCTCCTCGAAGCTGGCTTCCTTCGCATCCCAGCAACTCTTCTCCTCGCGAAGCGCGACGAGCTCTGGGGGGACGCCTCCGAAGCCCCCTTCAGTCTCCAACTTCTTCCGGAGCACCTGGGACGCCTGCGTAATCTGTCAAAGAAGCAAAGCGTTAAAAAAGACCAAAAGGTCAGCAACAAAAACGAAGAGGAACCTTTCAACCCAGTTACCATTTGGCCTTGCCGAAGCAGCAAGTCGGCAAGGTTAGGAGCGGAATTCGCCTCCAGCGTGGCCCGAAGTTCTACGCAACACAAGCAAAGCGTGTGAACAAAAAATATATATAAAAAGAGTAAAGCGAATAAAACTAAGGCCACAAGTCTAAGGACCTTCGGGATCGTATTCCCTCAAGCCACTCATCACCGCCAGCGAAACACCGAGAGAGCTAGCATCCTTCGTGGTTCCGTACGAGCTCCCCGCGTCGGAGCTCGAGTCAGAATCGTCGCCCGAAGACGACGAATCATCAGAACTCTCCGAAGCACTGGAGCTCGCAGCATCTCCAGACCGTTCTGCACCGGTCGGGCCCAATACATCGTCCTCAATCATGTCCAAGGCGCTCCGACCCGGCTCCGTGCCCTGCATCTCCTCAACATCTACACGAAGACTGCTGGCGCCATCCAACAGTTCTTCGGTATCAGATAACTCAATCACGGGAACCCCGTCCCGGCCTTCGGAAAGCGCCTCCAAGCCAGGAGAAACAGGCGCGTTCCCGGAACCAAACAACCTGACACCACCAGCCACAGATTCATCTTCACCACGGGAACCCGAAGCAAATTCCGTCTGTCCCGAAGCCAAGCGGGAACTCGACCCGCCTCGAACTTCACCCGAGACTCCGGAGCTTTTCGAACCCCGAGATACAACCCTCTTGCGCTTCCGGCGCTCAGCCAGCACAGTGCTCGTCGTAGCGACAGCACTTGCCTTCTGCGGACGAGAAGCCGCTCGACCTCGACCTCGCCCAGCACCTGAACCCGAAGACCCAGCGCCGCCGGCGGGAGCTTCGGCTTTCTTCTCCCAGCCCCTCATCTTGATATAAGACGTCGTTGCAATTTCGGGCGTCTCCCCCTTCTTAAGCCGTTTTCTGCCTAAGGGCACGGCGTGGTTACCATAGCTGATCTTCAGCGAATCGAAGATTCGATTGATGCGGCGCTTCGGGATCAGACCGTTCTCCACGTCATACGCTTCGGCAGCACTGAACGGATCGCAGAGTATATTGGCGCACTCTTCGACCATCTCAACAAATTGTAATGGCCGAAGACCTTCGGGCCTTTTCAGCCCATTAAACTTCGGCCGGCGGTAAGTAAACTTACGCTCCTCGAGCTTCACCTTCTCGGTGCCATCCGGTTTCCAGCCACCCTCCACAGGCCAAACACCAGCAGCAATAAACTCCTCCACGACAGTACGGCCACTGATGACCTTGCAGGCTTTCTTGAAAGCATCACAACAAGGCTGGAAAGTCTTGCCGCGGCCGGAGAAGGCAGGAGAGAAAATGGGCTCCGCAGGAACCAGCGAACTGGCTAGGGGGTAGCACGAAGACCCATCCTCATTCTCCCCTTCGGGTACCTCAGCGTAGAACCAGTAGTCAACCCAATCGTTGTCCCAGCGGTTCCTCGAAGCGGTAACCAAAGCAACCTTCTCGAGCTTCGATTTCTTGCTGAAGTTCCGCGGTTGGAAAGTGCAAACCCCATACTGAAGAAGCAGAACATCATTGTCATAGTACACCTTCTTGTTCTGCAAGTGACAACTGAAGAAGCGCAAAAAGGCTTCGTAGTTCACTTTCGCATTGAATGTCCTCACAGCCCAAATGAACTTCGACAGTTGCACGAAGGCGTTGGGCGTCAAGTGATGTATTTGAATGCCGTACGCCGTAAGCACTCGCTGGAGGATGAAGAGAGCTGGAAGCCGAAGCCCGGCCTCAAAGTAGTCCCGAAAAACAACCGCCTCATTAGCCTTGGGCTGCGGAATTTCCTCGTCGCCTGGATAGCGTGCCCTTCCAGCCTCGAAGTATCCCCTCTCAACGTACATAGCCAGCTCGGCTTCGCCAACCCGGGAGCGGTTCAAACGATAGGTCTTGTCAATAACTGCAGGTGTCCGAATCCGGGCGTCAGAAACCTTCGAAGAATGACCATAACCGGAAGTACCCTCCCCCTCTGCAGCCGAAGATCCAGCATCAACGCCGGCCTTAAAGCGTTTTCTCCCGAAGTCCCCAGCATAAGCACTCTCGATATAAATCTCGTAATCCCTACTAGCCTCAAATTTCTTACCTTTAACCGGAACCGAAGCCTCCACGTCGTCCGCCGAGGGCTTTTCAACCGAAACACCTTCCGGATCTTTACGGTCTCCGGACCCGCCACCAGCGACAGCTTCCGGGACTTCGGGCTCGCGCCTTCCGGAGACATCCTCCGGATCGCGAGCACCAATCCCGCCCTGAGGCAACGAGTCCGGCAGTTCCTCTGAACCGTCACCATCAATGGACATCGCCCCCTCCTGGCTGAAGGCCGCCTCTTCGCCAGACATTGCAGGCTCTTCGTCGATGGGAGCAGCGGTTTGCTTCGTCCTAGCCATCAAAAGCACCTAAAAGTTATACGAAGAAAAATTCTTACAATGAAAATCATCGCGCACCCGTCCGAAAATCCGAAGAGCGATCAGCCACAAACCTTAAGAAGCTCGCGAAGACTGGAAGGAAGTAGCGTCGAAAATCGAAGCCGCGAAAACAACAGCGAAAACCCGAAGACCTTGAAGGAAATGAGGTGAGCGCGGAAAACGACCGGCCCCCTCCCCTCCTTATATAGGGGGGTAAAAACCGAGCAGTTAATGCGCCCTCGAAAACCGCGAGTGCGGATAAGATCAACGTTTTTACCGCGTTCTCGACCTCCGGGCAACACGAAATCATCTTCGGGCTATGCAGCCAGCATCAACCCCAATGAGCGAGGGAAGTTTTTCCGGGATCGGCTCCGGTCACATCCGATTGTTCTTCGAGGGTTCGGCTCATCGGCGTTGAACCTCGCCCACGAGGGGCTACTGTTGGGGATACGCGGAGCAGGACTCGATCCTGGGCAGCCCTCTTTGCACCCGAAGGGTCTAATCAAGCTAACCAAGTTACCCTCCGTGTGTTTTCTGTATTTCCTTCCGCAGGGATTGACGCTGGGCGCGAGCGGCACACCGAGCGCCCGAAGAGTCTCCGGCGTCCGAAGGCTCAAGACTTCGGACGAGGCTCGGAGGGGCGCCTCGCGCATGCCCGAAGATCCGCCGGACCTGCTGCGGGGCACGGAGTCCGAAGGGTCGCTGCCGCGCCGAGGCTGTGGACTTCGGGCGAGGCTCGGCTGGGTACCTCGTGTACGCCCGAAGACCTACGGGTGGGCCCGGAGGACAAGTACGTCAGCAGTTAGGGTTTCTAATGTACCCTCGACAGGAAGTTGGCAAAAGACTATTGTGCCCTCCGGACACTTTTGTACCGAATATCCTGTACATTATTCTCCGTGATCAGGGGTAGTTTAGGCATCGATTTGTAATTCCTGATCACGGTATAAATACCCCCTCCCGTGCAATGAAGAGGGGGTCGACTCTCTGTGATGTAACATGATCATCAATGCCATAGTTTAGGTTTCGTGTTGCGCAGAGTCTTAACGAAGCACGCGAAGCCACTTCCCTATCTCTCAGGCTTTTTCTCCGTGCTTCACCCGGTGCTGGGTTATTCTTTGCGAAGAATCCCAACACACACAGTGACATGCACCTGCATGACTCCTCAATTGCTTCATTATCCTTGCTCACATGTCATTACAGCGTGCCGTACCCGAGCCGTTGACTTTGAGTCACCGGACTATATGAGTCCTTACTACTCAAAAAATGCCGCTCAAAGAACATGGGAGCCAAGGTTTGAACCGTGCCTTGATGCCACTCAGTGGCCGGAGTATGATGGGCTCGACTACGTCCCAGATGTGTTGTTATTGAAGGGCAAGGGCAGGCGGAAAAAGAAAAGACTAAGGAACGAGCTTGATGATAGCCAAAAAGGATACGGCACCGATATGTACGGATTTGGGGAGTTTAACGAGGCGCCTAATAAAGTGAGGTGCACTATATGTCACGAAGAAGGCCACCGAATGGAGCGGCACAAATTAGGTCCAAAGAACAAACCAAATCGTAGGCGTACAACTAGTCGACGGGGACGTACAAACAATATGGCTTTGGATGTAGGTAGTAGTAGTAGTACGCCGGTAATTTATTACTTCTAATTGCAATTGTTACTTTCATTTTCATTATCTTATTCGTTAACTCATATAATTTTGTAATGTTATTTGCAGGGAGATGGCCCCCCACCCGCGCTACCCGCTCCTTGACACCACGTACGATGACAAGCACCGCGCCCACCTTATGGTTGACCTTGGTCGGGTATGTTTGTGAACACAAAACGAGTCAAATAAATTGGTTCTATTTACTTAATAATTACTAACTTGCATTGCAATTTGACGTTGTTGCAGGAAATGAAGTGTATGCGGTCGCGCACACACAAGCCTTTGCCTTGGGATGAGCGTTACGCCGTGTACATTGGACGTGCTGGGCTTCTTCCTTTGGCGTGGTTGGTAAATGCAGGACTGCCCCGTATGGACTCAGCTGCCCTCACAGCACTAGTGGACCGTTGGAGGCCGGAGACACACACTTTTCACCTGCCTTGTGGGGAGCTCACGGTGACTTTGCAGGACGTCGCCATGATCTTGGGTCTCCCAATCGACGGACATGCCATGATTGGCATGGTGCAGCCGCAGGGATGGAGGGACATGGTGGAGGCTGCTTTGGGGCTTAGGCCGCCTGAGGTTGAGGAGGATGTGAAGGACAGAAAGACGACTGGGGTTAGTTCGGCGTGGCTGGCCGAGCACTTCAGTCATTTGGACGACCCTGAGGCTGAGGGTTGGCTTGTTGAGAGGTACGCTCGGGCTTGGTTGTGGCACTTCATAGGCGGGTTCCTCTTCCCCGATGGGAGTGGAAACACCATATCTTGGATGGTGTTCCCCATTGTGGCAGGGACCTGGGAGGATATGGCCACTTACAGCTGGGCCTCTGGAGTACTAGCATATTTGTACCGTCAACTTTGTGACGGGTGTCGGCGGTGTGGGGACAGCTCGGGCCTGGGAGGTTGTTTGTACCTGCTACAAGTTTGGATGTGGGAGCACTTACCTGTTGGGAGACCAGACCGTATACCGGTAGAGGTAATGTTGCATTTCAACAATTTGTGCTTACATTTATTGCCTAATCTTAGAGGTTTTCCACTAATCAAAATTATGTGTTCATGCAATGCAGGAGTGGCAGTTCGACGATGAAGGATCCTTGCCAACTGTTGGCTATCTTTGGAAGAATTGCATCAATGTGGTAGGAAACAAGAAAAGGCGATACTTGTCTTACATGAACGAGTTTGATTGTTTGACTCAACATCAGGTGCGTTTGTCAATCAGGAATGTAGTTGTAGTTGGCACTATCTTTTCCATTGTTATCATTTTGTTTACCACGCAAATGTCAAAATGTTGCTAGGTCGAGTGGGCTCCCTATGATCGTGATGAAGTAGGGGAAATGGATTTAAGTCCGTTATGCAATCGTGATGCTGAGTATTGGAGGATTGAGATCCCACTTATTTTCTACTACGCTGTCGAGTGGCACATCCCACAACGCGTAATGCGGCAGTTTGGAAGGCTACAAGTTACAAATGTGCCTTTCACCCCCACGAACAAGATCCTTCACAAGTAAGTTGGAAATGTGCCTTTCACCCCGTAATTTGTTTCACAATATTACAAACTGTAATTTGTTTCACAATATTATTTTCTCATGTGTGCAGGTGCGATAGAAGGAAAGAGAGGGGTGCTATCAATTGGCCGGAGAAGCACCAACCATACATTGTGCTTTGGAATCAGCGAGGGCAGAATACTGTGTGGCCATATTCTGGCCCTATGCACAGGGCAGGAGCGTTCAAGGAGTATTTGGAATGGTTCCATCAAGTCTCTCGATTGCATCTGAGACCTGCTTTGAGTGCTGTCCATATTGCCGACCTTCCGGACTCCGGCGATGATTGTTGGTATTTCTTACGGTCACAAATAAATCCGCAAGCGCACGGAGAATACCGTTGTAGCAGTTCACCCGTGAGTATTCAAGGGTATCGTATTTTCCACAGGGAAGGCGGTGGTTTACGAGATAGCAAAGTTCATAATCACATAACTAATAATGTACCAAGGTCTAAACAGGGGTAAGGATAAAAGTATGGTAGGGGTAGTGTGACAACACAACCAGAGCAATCCAATCTAACACTAGAACTAAGCCTAGGCTAAGCGGGGTTAAGAAGAGAGCCGAGATGGATCCTTATGTACTTCTTATATTCCTGCTCATGCAACACATACAAGTCTAAGCTCTATGTCAACCTGGAACAAGGGGGGTAACCAGCAGGGCTGTCACCACCTACCGGTATTCCTTCTACCAGGCAATCAAGGCTATCTACCATAGAACAAAGAGGATTAAGCACAGCAGGGCTGTCACCACCTACCGGCAACCCTCTACCAGGACACGTGACACTAGGGCTATTAAGTCCCTATGCCAGTCCTAGGGTCACGTGACAGCAAGGCAATTAAGTCCTCGCTGCCAGACCTTCTCTTGTTCAAGCAGACAATCAAACACCCAAAGCTGTTTATCAACCTAAACACCATGCTCACATTGCTAAATAGTACTCTCGATTCCCACGGGACTTTGACCCTTCGGATCATCAAGTCGGGAATAAGAGTACACCTAATCCTGACCCGACGGATCAACAGATCAAGTGCTAGAACATGCATGACTCTGACCCTACGGATCATCAAGTCAATGGGTGAGACATGCGTAACTCTAACCCTGCGGATTAACAAGCTACGATCTATATCGCACATAACTCTAACCCTACGGATTAACAAGTTATGGGCCCGAGCATGTCTCACCACTTCATGCATGAATCGAGTGTAAGGACATAAACGAATGAATAAAGGCATGTCAAGCATGAAGCAACCAATCATGACTAGATAACAACCACATAGAAAGAACATGGCTATCATACTAGTACAATCATAAGTCATAAGGAATAAAGAAGATAATTCTATTGAGGTGGACCTTGATACTTACTTGATATACGATGAACGACGAACGAGCGATGAACGAACGACGAACGATGAACGAACGACGAACGAACGAAGAACGAACGACGAACAATATATTATTAGCAAGTATCCTCAAGATACAAGATTGGGCTAAGTCCTCACAAAGGGAAGATAGCCCTCTCCTCTACCAAACTCTCCCCTCTACTCCTCTACAGCCTAGAGACTAGTCTAATGCTAGAGAATGGATTCCTCTTGGTGTCAATGTGTGTTGTCTTGTGTCTTGAGAGAGGGAGGGGTGCCCCTTTATTTATAGCCTTGGAAGGTCGGCAACTTTGAGGCGGTTCCTGAGGTCGGTGACATTTAATGCAGGGGGAACCGACCTCCAGAGGTCGGTTGTGAACCGCCAGAGAAGAGTGGGCCAGGGGGCCTCCCTGGCAGGTCGGCCGACCTGGCCAGAGGGGTCGGCCGACCTGGCCTGGGCCCCACTGGGCCTGATCCTCCTCTGGCTCCTTCCTCTGGCTATGTATGTGCCCAATCCACTTGCATTGTTTGGTCTTGAAGCCTGGTTCTGTGGTTTTGGGCTTTTGGACTAAATTCTTTAGTCCGGGAAAATCCGTCGATTGCAAAGTCCATGTTTAGTGCATGTTTTCCCCTGTTTTTATATGAATTGCACCTGCACTCATAATTTCACCAAGACTAGTGGAATTTGTTAGAAATAAGCCCTATGTCTACCCTTGGTGATGGTGTTAGGTTCCAAAAGGTGCATAAAGTTGACGGTAAAAATGGGTCGTAAGGACCGTCAACAAGATCCCCCACACTTAGCCTTTGCTCGTCCTCGAGTAAAGTTTGAAGGACTAAGGTGGAACACGACTTCCATTGGTATGATGCTAGCATACAAGTTATTCCAAGCCATACATGTTCCCGTGAACTTTTGATGTGTCTACCATGTCATCTTGGGCGGTTGAGGAATGGAACGGTCTAGATTCGAGTCATCATAACTCCCTCTGCTGAGTAACTTGGGTTTTTGATAGATTTTCAAAGTAAAAACATAGCTCATACTCCTCAAATGATCACTCTCAAATCGCTCAATGTGTATGGTTCCTTACCAAGGCATTGGATTTGCCTCTTTTCATCCTACTTCTACAAAAGGCTTTATGTGGAGCTTGGTAGGGTATGAAAGAGAGGCATACTTGTATCACATATTTTGCCGAACCAAAAGAGTGGATCCATGGAGAATGCAAGTCATACAACCGTGATCAAGATGTGCAAGTGTGTATGAGGGTGGTGTGGTGGAAATTGTACTCCTTTTTGCGTTCCTTCTCTCTTTCTCTTTTTGAATGTTTGAGGAGGACATGGCTATGATTCTTTCTTTCTTTTTTTTTTTTCAACAATATCCCTTCTCTCTTTTTTTTTTCATCATACTCTACTTTTGTATGAGCAGGGGTTATTCTTTCTCTTTTTTTATTATTTTTTTTTATAGCCATGTCTCCAATGATAATTAGAGAGAGAGAGAGAGAAAGGTAACAATGCTTTTGTGGAGTACTTATTTTGGTGGATGGATGGTGGTATTGCTTAACTTCCAGTGTAGAAGTTTAGCATGTGAGGTGGAGTGTACGTGATCTTGATCAAGAGAGTATGACAAGTTTCTCACTAGGGTCACACAATTTTGATAAAGCTCAATGCAATGACAAGCAGCATATGTGTGTAGGTTTTGCAATGTGATCAACATATGGCTTTGGTAGGAATAAAAGATCATTGAGGAGCATAGAGCTATAGATTTTAATTTTTGCAAGTTAAATACCCAAGCACTCTATGCAGAAGAAGCAGGATTCATCTCATCCAACCATATCACATTCGCCAACAACTTAGATAAACATGGGTTCCTATGAGATTGGTGTTCACAAGCAACAGGTGTATGATGCGAGGAATAAAGAGTATGCAGGCCAACCAACTAGAAGCATGTATGTTGAGGGAACAACAAAGTTCATTTTATTCTTGAGTTAAATTTTAGTGATTGACTCAAAAGATTATTTTAACTCATGAATTGGGGAGATGGAGTAGAGAGGATGCGCAAACCGTCGCCTTGGATGAAGTGGAGATCAAGAGGGCCATGAGATATTTGATTGACCCAAAGGTTCGACCTAACTTTGTTTTCTTGTCCCGAGGGCTCCACTGTTTTACATGTCGATCAGTGCGAGGTTGTGCATCATGTTGGTGGGGGAGATCTCGAATGTGTGCGTGATGAAGAACTCGAGAGATCTCCCCCCACACTTGTTCTTGTACCTGCTTTATTTATTCAAAACAAACAAAAACAAAGCGAAGGCAAAAAGGACTCTACCGGGGTTAAAGACCGGGGAGCCTCAGTTTATTGAACAAATAGAAAAGAAGAGAAAGGGAAATCTTTTTCTTAACTTCGAGACGAAAAGCCAAAAGCGTTTGTCTCAACATTATTTCTCCTTGAGAATGATTTTCGAAAGAAAAAAAAGAAAAAGAAGAGTTGGAGATAACCTTAGATCGAAGAAGTTTATTTTTGAAAGTCTCCAACTATGGAAATAAGAAAACCGAAGAAAAGAGAAAATATTTTTCTTAAACTTGAGACAAAACATCGTGGAAAATTGGGGAAATGCGAGAGCAAGAATTTTGTTTTAAGGGTGCATGGGTGCGGAAGGGATGAACTTGAAGAATCCAAACACCCTTGCATCCAAATAAAAAGAAATGAAGTTCAACTTGGTCAACAGCCCCACAATGGCTATATGCTTTAAAGTCAAGGGGGGCTGTGCCAAATTCCATCAAGACTTTTGCTCAAAGCATTTTCAAAAAGGTTGGCTCAAGTTAAATTTTACCAACTTATTCTCTCAGATATTTTTTTTTCAAGGAGAAAAAAGAACAAAATAAGAGTTGGAGAATGATTCCAACAAGGAGGTAATTTATTTTTGGAGAAACTCCAATTATTCAAATGGAAAAACCAAAAGAAAAAAAAATCTTTTTCTTGAACTTGGGGCAAACAATAAAAATTCTCGGGAAATGCAAGAGTGAAAATTTTGGAAAAGAGTGCTAGAGTGGAATGAAAGTGAAGGCACCAAGCACTCTGGAAACAAATATAATGAAATGAAGTCCAATTTTGGTTGACAACCCCATGATGGCTATGTGTTGAAAAGCCAGAGGGAGTTGTGCCAAAAATTCCTCCAAAATTTTGCTCAAAACATTCTCCAAAAAAAAAAAGATTGCCTCAAACTCATTTTCAAAAATAAAGAAATTTTTGTAAATGTAATGTGGTTTGAAAAATCCCAAACAAAAGTCGGAAAGATTCAAACATGCAAACAATGGAAATGCATGTCGAGGGAGAATTCAAATATGCAAGTGAAATGCATGAATGAAATTGAGGGAATTCAAATATGCATGTGGAAATGGAAATCAAATATGAGGTAACTACCAATTTACCTTTGGCAAGGGCATCATCGTTTTAAGTCCAATGAGCAAGACTTCTCTCCATTGCGTTTAGCTTGGCGACTTGGTGCTTGATCCTGGAGATGAGGATGCAAACAACTTCTCGTATTGGGGTTGTAGCTGTCTTTTCAAAGCACTTGTGCGAAGCCTTCTCCCCTTGTGCTTCCCATTTAGGGTGATGTTGGAAGGCGTCTCTTCCTGTTGAGGGTGTGGTCTCCACCCTTCACCGATAGCTACCTTCTCAACTAATTTTGTTGCTTCCACAGCGGTAAGTGAGAAGATGCTCCCCTCGGCACGAGAATCAAGATAGTCACGAGCTGGTTGTGTCAACCCGTGGTAGAAATTGATCAATATTGTCCAATCATCCATTTCATGATCAGGGCATGTTGTCAAATAATCTTGAAATTTCTCCCATGCTTTAGGAATGGATTCTTCTTGTGCTCTCCAAAAGTTTGGAGTTTGTACATGAAGGGCATAGGCTTTGCCTCTTGGAGAGTATTTCTCGAGGAACGCTTCAGAGCAATCATCCCAAGTAGTCGCAACACTTGGGTTGGCATAGAACCATTGTCTTACTTCCCCCATAAGAGAATAGGGAAATAGACGGAGTCGGATGTCATCTTGGTTGACTCCCTTGATGGACAAGGTTTTGCATGCTTTCAGGAATTTATGAAGATGAATGTTTGCGTCCTCGTTGGCCGTACCATGGAATGGATTGGCCTGCACCATGTGGATTTGGCTGGCTCTAAGTCTGAAGTTTCCGTCTCCAGTGCTGACGTGTGGCCCAAGTGCCATACGGTCAACAACGGCAGCGGAGTATTCTTGGAATAACTTTTCAGCCGTTGGCGTTGAGCTTGATGGTGTGGATGTAGCTGGCTTGACTATCGAGAGTATTCTTGAGGATGGGTGACTCGCGGTTCTGTTCGTCTCAAGATTACTTCTTGATTTTCTGTGTATTGCCTCGATAGGTCAATGCCAGAGGTACACTACCCTGTTTTCACATAAAGAGAAAACAAAGCAAAGGTAGACCTATCTAGACAGTGGTAATTAAAAGAAATATAATTATAAACAATGCTAGTGACTCTTCAACCAGTGCCGTCCCCGGCAACGGCGCCAGAAATGCTTGTTGGTATTTCTTACGGTCACAAATAAATCCGCAAGCGCACGGAGAATACCGTTGTAGCACTTCACCCGTGAGTATTCAAGGGTATCGTATTTTCCACAGGGAAGGCGGTGGTTTACGAGATAGCAAAGTTCATAATCACATAACTAATAATGTACCAAGGTCTAAACAGGGGTAAGGATAAAAGTATGGTAGGGGTAGTGTGACAACACAACCAGAGCAATCCAATCTAACACTAGAACTAAGCCTAGGCTAAGCGGGGTTAAGAAGAGAGCCGAGATGGATCCTTATGTACTTCTTATATTCCTGCTCATGCAACACATACAAGTCTAAGCTCTATGTCAACCTGGAACAAGGGGGGTAACCAGCAGGGCTGTCACCACCTACCGGTATTCCTTCTACTAGGCAATCAAGGCTATCTACCATAGAACAAAGAGGATTAAGCACAGCAGGGCTGTCACCACCTACCGGCAACCCTCTACCAGGACACGTGACACTAGGGCTATTAAGTCCCTATGCCAGTCCTAGGGTCACGTGACAGCAAGGCAATTAAGTCCTCGCTGCCAGACCTTCTCTTGTTCAAGCAGACAACCAAACACCCAAAGCTGTTTATCAACCTAAGCACCATGCTCACATTGCTAAATAGTACTCTCGATTCCCACGGGACTTTGACCCTTCGGATCATCAAGTCGGGAATAAGAGTACACCTAATCCTGACCCGACGGATCAACAGATCAAGTGCTAGAACATGCATGACTCTGACCCTACGGATCATCAAGTCAATGGGTGAGACATGCGTAACTCTAACCCTGCGGATTAACAAGCTACGATCTATATCGCACATAACTCTAACCCTACGGATTAACAAGTTATGGGCCCGAGCATGTCTCACCACTTCATGCATGAATCGAGTGTAAGGACATAAACGAATGAATAAAGGCATGTCAAGCATGAAGCAACCAATCATGACTAGATAACAACCACATAGAAAGCACATGGCTATCATACTAGTACAATCATAAGTTATAAGGAATAAAGAAGATAATTCTATTGAGGTGGACCTTGATACTTACTTGATATACGATGAACGACGAACGAGCGATGAACGAACGACGAACGATGAACGAACGACGAACGAATGAAGAACGAACGACGAACAATATATTATTAGCAAGTATCCTCAAGATACAAGATTGGGCTAAGTCCTCACAAAGGGAAGATAGCCCTCTCCTCTACCAAACTCTCCCTCTACTCCTCTACAGCCTAGAGACTAGTCTAATGCTAGAGAATGGATTCCTCTTGGTGTCAATGTGTGTTGTCTTGTGTCTTGAGAGAGGGAGGGGTGCCCCTTTATTTATAGCCTTGGAAGGTCGGCAACTTTGAGGCGGTTCCTGAGGTCGGTGACATTTAATGCAGGGGGAACCGACCTCCAGAGGTCGGTTGTGAACCGCCAGAGAAGAGTGGGCCAGGGGGGCCTCCCTGGCAGGTCGGCCGACCTGGCCAGAGGGGTCGGCCGACCTGGCCTGGGCCCCACTGGGCCTGATCCTCCTCTGGCTCCTTCCTCTGGCTATGTATGTGCCCAATCCACTTGCATTGTTTGGTCTTGAAGCCTGGTTCTGTGGTTTTGGGCTTTTAGACTAAATTCTTTAGTCCGGGAAAATCCGTCGATTGCAAAGTCCATGTTTAGTGCATGTTTTCCCCTGTTTTTATATGAATTGCACCTGCACTCATAATTTCACCAAGACTAGTGGAATTTGTTAGAAATAAGCCCTATGTCTACCCTTGGTGATGGTGTTAGGTTCCAAAAGGTGCATAAAGTTGACGGTAAAAATGGGTCGTAAGGACCGTCAACAATGATGATGACCTTATCGATGACTACGATGCGGCTACCCGGGTTGCACTCAACCCAAGAGAGGTCCGCTACACAACTACACGGTAACTACTTCTTACTGACCAAATGTGTTTATCTATCTCATTTGCACACTTGCAATTCGTTCACGGTTCTCTATTTGTTTTTTTTTCAATGTAAGGCTACTCAAATGGGGCGGCTTGCTAACGAGGCGGGATATGCCTTGCGCCATCCTCAAGGATCCGCTGAGGAGTTGAGTGCTTTACGTTCATTTGCGCAGGTAACGAAGGAATCCGCCATAACTTGTTTAAGCAACACATATTATATGCAATTCTCTCAATTAAAAAAATCCACCATCACTTGTTGGCTATGATTTGGACAGTGGGTATGTCGCAGCTGTAGGCGCCTTGCTCTAAAGTTGAATTGCATTGAACATCATGATGTGATTGAGGGAGTAGCACCGGAGATGGCTCCTTCTGGATCACGCTCGCGGTCGAGGACAAGAACACCTTCTGCATCTATACCACAGCATTCAGCGAGTTCTAGCCGTGCACGTGATTCATCATCGGAGAACGATGATGACGACGACAGCTATGACGAGGGGGACCACGATTATGTGTAGGTTTACTTGTTGACTAATACATACTAATTCCAAATTTATCATTGTTTTCCATCAATGACGTGACATTATGCATTGTTGTAGGAGGAAATTGGCCCCTCCCAATTACATGACGCACCAGGAGCTTCACAGCCCTCTCCTCGATGTGCGCCATCCCGGAGAAGGAAGGAAGTCCAAAGTGCAAACATGCTTCCCACTGCCCCAGGTCGCGCTAGGAAGAAGAAGAAGCCCTACACACCGGTGCCTTGATCCATTCTATCTATCTCAATTGGTGGTTGCTTGAACTATGTTGGAACCCACCTTAGAACCATGTCGGTGTTTGCTTGAACTATGTGTTATGTTTGTGGCAACCAAGTGGTTTGGTTGTGGCTTGAACCATGTCGGTGTATGGTTGAACCATGTTGGTGTTTGTGTGAACCATGTGGATTGTTGTCATTGAACTATGTCCCAAATTTGTTGTCATTGAACTATGTTCGTAGTTGATTCAACCATGTGTTTCTTTGTTGCATGATTATCTGATTGTGGATGCTATGAATTTGTTACAATTTTTTTGAATTTTGAAATCTGTTAAATTTGCAACTATATTCTGTCTGAATTGTTCCAGGAGTCGCGCCACTCTGGTTGGCGCGACCCGGACTTAGTCGCGGACGAGCCTCCGCAACGCGTCCCGGAAGTCTCTGGAACCTCGCGCTCCGTGCCGCGACTTTTCATTTAGTCGCGCCATTTCAAACGGCGCGGTACCATTTTTAGCCGCGCCATTCTGTTTGCCGCGACGCGCATTTCAGTCGCGGCAGATGATTCGGCGCGAGCCGGACTTAGTAAAAATCTCGCCCCGCGCAGCGTCTCCTTAGCTCTCTGCAAACGCGTGGTACGTGCCGCGAGTCTTCAAACTAATCGCGCCATTCCGTTTGGCGCGACTACAGTCGCCAGGAGCAACAAAACCATTTTTCTTGAGAATATATCCCGTTAAAAATTTACAAATTTACGTAAATTTGCATCCATGTAAATTTGCATCAATCAATTTAGAAACAACCATGTAAATTTGCATGAAGCAATTTACGACAATAGAAATTTTAACATGGACATTACATTATAATTAGGCCGCGACATAATTTAACTACATATATTACAAACATAGTCTTCAAACCATTCAACCACAAATGGCCACGAAACCATAGTTCATCCCTGACACACCATAGCATTCCTAATTACTATTACAAACCAAGTTCATAATCTTAGTTCCTATTACAACTCCAAAAGAAAGTCACCAACTAGGAATGGCATCACTCATTCTCTTCAGTCTTCTCCTTTGATGTGGTGTTCGCCATAACATTCTTAGCAATGCCCACCATTTTCTCGATAGCTTCGGCATCCATCATCAATTGAATGGCCGCCCTGTCCTGTTCAGCTTTCCTCTTTTGCTCCTCCCTTGCCTCCTCTTCCTCTTCCATCTTTCTCTTCTTCTTCCTCTCAGCCAACTTGTAGAAGTAATGCTCCCAGCAGTTCGGGTCTTTTTGTCTCCGCTCTAACTCTTCCTTAGCCCATTTCTTCCTCTCTTCCTCCTTCTTCTTCCGCTTCTCCTCAACATAAACAGGATCACATAACTGTTTCATCCTTGTCATTGCCCATGCCATGCATTCTTTGGCTGAGTTGAACTTCAATCCATAAGGGGGGTCTAACATCCGCCAGCAACTCTTTGGCGGATACGTATCACGATTGCTCCGCCAATGATTAATTACCATGTCCGCTTCCTGACCCTCCCAAAACGGTCTTTCCCTCTTGAGTTTAAACTCTGAACAAATAGTGTTGTAAAAAAAAGCAGGCGGCGTAGTCAGATACTTATGCCTAATGTTGTTCCTTCTAGTGGCCAAAGCTCTCCTATAATACTCGTGGCCTCTTTTCTTAGCCTCCTTCAGAAGTTCCTCCTTTCCTTCGAACGTCTCCCAATCACACCGTCGGGTACCCTGCATAATAGATTTTCCACACCACTCAATAGGACACCCAAATAACAAAATATGATAAATATTATGTAATCATTGCTTACCCATTCATCATCCTCACCCACTGTGTTCCCGCAATAGTGTCCATACCCTAACTCAGAAGGAACAACTCCCTCCCTAGCTGGCACCCCACATTGACACAACAAGGGTGGCCGGTACCGACAAGGCAACTCCTCCCCATACAAGACAGCATCGGGCAAAGAATACGGGTCCGGGTAGTGTGCCTTGGGACGATGAAGCAACTCCTGAAAGTCGCAACCTCTCTTGTTCCCCTGCAAGAATAGCAAAATTCCAACAATTAAATGCCCGCTCCAATGACAAACCGTTCACCAAAACAAAACAAAAAAAAATGCATTTCACGAACCAATAGTGCAATAGGACATCGGAAGAAAGGGGTATATCTCAAACCCGGTGGCGACATCTCTAACTCCGAACGATAACCACAATGGCACATCGGAGGGTTAGCCGCACGCTCCCTCGCTTTGGCCAACCTCTCTTCCCTAGTCATTGTTGGTGGATTTGGTGGAGGAGGCACCCAACGCTTGAAATTCTCGTATGGTGCCTTCTTTACAGTCCAAGGGACCAATAGTATCCGATGGTCATATTTCTCTGGACCGTCTATCCATTGAAAGAAGTCGCATGTATTCATAAACTCCTACAATTTAAAAGCTCATCAATAAACAAAGTATTTCATATTTACCATTAATGAAATTGGTATACTCTAACTAACCTTTCTTGGGCAACAAAAGTATGCACGTGCTGCCGTCAACGGATGCCTCGATTGTGTCACCACAGGGGTCATGTTACATGCACACTTGGGAATAGGAAATGGAGACGGCACCAGTGCATCCCAATCACATTCATGCGGATAACAATACTTCGTAATTCTCGGCATCCTACAATAATTCAAAAATCAATATACTAACTAGCTTTTCATAAATATACTCCATTCTTATTTTTATCATTTAACTTAACCATGCAACACACTAAGTAAATCATGCGGACGGCACTCATGCAACCAATTCCACACGTCAATAATACCCTACAATCGGTCCAACAAGCGATACATAACCTCCGATTAAATTTGATTCGTACTAAATCCATCACCAATCTCCATTCAAACCACTAAACCCTAACTTTCTAAAACCTAACAAATTGCACTACATTTCAAAATCTAATTGGACAAGATGAAGGAGTTACCTTGAAGGACCCTAGGCCCGCGATTTTGGCTTCAATTGTTGACAAACGCGGCCGGATTTGATGGGAAATGGTGGGGGCGATGGGGGGCGGCCAGAGCAAATGAAAGGAACCAGAGGAAGAAGAAAGGAGAAAGGGAGGAAGGGCGGGGCCGCGCGCAGGGCTAAGTCCCCCGCTAGTCGCGCCAAATAGATGGGCGCAACTGCTTCTTGAGTCGCGCCAGTCTGTTTGCCGCGACCGAAGTCGACGATACCGACGTGGCCGTCAACGCTGACGTGGCGTTTTGTCACAGCAAATCAAATGGCGTGGCTGCCAATTGAGTCGCGGCAAATCAAATGGCGCGGCCAAAACGTCTATATTTGCAAATCTAGTTCGGGACGGTCTTTTAATAAAATATTAGTTAAAAAAGGTTTAAATAATAAAAAAAATTCCGTATATGCCCGTCATCGCGTACGTAGACGCTGAGAGCTGCTGATCAATAAATACGTACTGAAGTCGCATTATTTTTCGGTTGAATCGATCATGCCACCGAGACCAGTGTATATAGCGCGGTGCGTGCGGCTTCAAGCTCTAGCTCATGCATGCATGCTCTGATCCCTCTGACGACGGCTCAAATATACACGAGCAAGGTGCTCATGGCGGCGGCCCGGGCTAGAATGGATCGCGGGCCGCTGGATCCAGAGCGGCCTACAACTTCCACACCCGTGGTCCAAACATGGCCCCTCCTAGATCCAACGGCCCACAATCCATTCGTCGAGCTCCGGGACCCAGCTGCTTGCGCTGCCGCCGACGACGCGTCACCATTTCCGGACGAGACTGACGTCACTCGTCGTTAACGTTGCTGCACTTTAGTTGGTGGATGCTCGACGAGAAGCAGCACAAGCACGCAGGTTCGCCGGTCAGGCTCGTCCTGCGCCCGCCGCCGTCGTCGTCGATCTCGATCGGGCGGCGGAAAAAACGGGACACGCAACTGCCTGAAGTGCGCGGGACGGCCACGGCGAGGCGGACGGCGAGGGCGTGGTCGTACCAGTGCCCTGAGTCCTGACCCCGCGTGCGAGGACGTGGAGGTCTGCCTCAGGTGCGTCATCGGCGCGGCAATGGCGACGGCGACGCTGCGCGGTGCTGCTGCAACGTCGATCCGGGATACCTCGGGGCTTGGATTGGAACCCTCCTTGTGTGGGATCGGGCAAGGAATGGGGCTCCCAGCTGGTTTCACCGCCCAGTCTTTCCCGCACCCGCGCCGTAGCGGTGTTGTTTCCGTCCACGCACATGAGGCGGCCGCGGTGGTCGGGGCATGATGAGTGGCCGGAGACGGCGGTCCCCATTGATATGATAGCTGCTGCCGGTCGAGATATATAGGTAACAAGCAACTACGACGACGACGACGATGAAGAAGAAGATGAATCGATCGATCAGTCGAACGTAAGTACGCAGCATACTGTAATGGTGCACGTACGTATATATATACATGAACTCACACGCTTTTTGCAGTCATCATGATGACCTGATAATGGTTCTGAGATCGATGCATGCGCACCACGGTCCCTGCTAGCTACTCGACGCGTACAAGTTTAGCGACACCACATGTACTCGGACATCTAATTAAACTTTTTTTTTATGGCGACATCTAATTAAACTAATTCTAGCAACGGAGACGCATCTCTACATATATCTCTGTCAGTTGAAGTTATTAACCTCCGAATCCCCGACAGTTGACATGGCATTCCTTAAATTATTCTTCACTTGACGAAGAAGAAGAGGTCCATATATTATATATAAGCAGGAATAGTTCGCCGCGCAGTTGAAATTAAGCGCCAAGATACCTCGAAGTATCATCATCTTATATTAGCAAGAGGGTACTGCGCGCGGCGCCCATCAAGAAATTTTTCTCCGCAAACGGCCGGGGCCCATGAGGTCACGATCGAGTCGCGTGCAGGAAATATATATACTGCATAACGTTTAGCATTGTCATGGCTATCTGGTTAATTATGACGGTACAAATGAAGTCACAAAACATATCACAACAACATATTTTGATGAAGCATGTGAGAGCAAAAAAAACAATCATCATATAGGTGTTGGCTCTCTTTAGTGATGCTCGATCTTAGCTAGCTAGGCTGCCGGTAGCGGCGGCGGCGGCTGGGGAATTCCAATGCATGCGCAGGTCATTGACCGGAAGAAGTTTCCGATTCCAGTCCCGATCTGCTGCATCGTGGTCTGAAAGACCCTAAAGCCGTTGTGGTGGTGGTGGTGCACGGCGGGGTCGTCGTTGGGCAGTTGGCACCCGAGGCAGAGCTCCACGCGGCACGTTTTGCACTGATAGGACCAGGCATGGCTGGTCCTCAGTCCCCCAGGCCCCGTGTTCTGGCAGTTTGTAGCGTTGTTGAGGCACCGGCGGTCGTCCCTGTCGAGCGGCCTGTCCAGCGTGAGCGTGTGCGCGTGGAGCGCGGCGATCATCTTCGTCTCCGGGAGCGTGCAGCACCGCGGGTGGGCGTAGAAGTCGTGGCAGCTGTCGCAGCCGTAGACGAAGGCGGTCCGGTCGCCGCCGTTGAGCTCCCTGGCGCAGATGTCGCAGGGCCGGCCGGCCACCGGGTGCGTGTTGGAGAGCCTGAGGGTGTGGTCACGGTGAGGGAACCGCTTCTTCAACTTGGGCCGCAGGTTGTGGCAGGCGTCGTGGAGGATGAAACCGCAGCCTCTGCGGCCGCAGCGGTGAGCCGCCACCGTCAGCGCAACGGGGAGCGTGCACATCCCGCAGATGCCTGCCTCCGGGTTGCTCGCGTGGTGGGTTAGGTTGTGGTCCCGATAAGGGTGGGCGAAGTGAGGCTGATGAGAACCCCCTCCTATGCAGGCCATGCTCTCTCCCTCAGCTCCTAATTCCCTCCTCCACTGACGTCCGACAGGCCCGCCGCAATGGTTGCCTCGATCTACTTAATGCCTCTTCCTTGTGTTTTTAAAGCTTGTGCTACGTACCCTTATATAATAGGGACAATTATGTTTTTACCCTCACTCTGAACTCTAATTGTGATTTTACCTTCACTTTTTTGACTTTGTGATTTTACCCCTGTTTTTTTAATCTGAAGCCAGAGTTAACCCCTACTAGGGGTAAAATCGAAATAGAATTATTCTGATTTTACCCCTACTGAGGGTAAGATCTGGCTTTATGTTGAAAAACTAGGGGTAAAATCACAAAGTCAAAAAAATGAGGGTAAAATCAGAATTAGAGTTCAAAGTGAGGGTAAAAACAGAAATGCCCTTATATAATATTAGAGCGAACGCGTGCCGATTTTATTCAATTTTTTTTATTTTCGCCGAATAATGCGTTAATGGTTGACGCAAGCGAGACGACCCAGTTTTCCTTTGGTCCATGTCGTTGAGCTCTCGACTTTGAATAGCTCTTTAGGCTGGGTCGTCCCACCACTCCACTAGTAGGTCGATTGATTGATACATGTGGGGTGCCTATGCCTCTCCACCCCGGGGCCTGAGTAGTCCTCTAGTAGTCCGTTTTATGTATGGTGGAACATCCATTTTCTGTTGAGGAACATTCGATTTTCCATGATGAAACATTCATTTTCCACAGTGGAACATTGGATTTTGCGGTGGAACATTTGATTTTTCCTTAACGGAATTGCAGCTCAGAGAGTATGCAATGGTGAAAGCGGCGGCCGTTGGAACATCGAAGAGAAAGTGGGCCGCAGGACTTGAAGGAGCACGTAGGGAAGAGGCAGGCTGCAGGCGGACGGACGATTTCATATACAGCACAGCACTCGGGTGCCACCAGCATCGGACACCCGGTGTTTGAGATTCGTGCGAAGTTGTGAGAGCATGATCTTATAGTCGCAATGCTTTTTCCTCTTAACGCCCATTTCTCTTTCTTCTCCAGTGCCTCCTTCCTCCACACCCCGAATGCATGCGGATATTTGGAGACGACTGTTCCACTTGCTCTAAAACGCGTACCTATTCTACTGTACTACTCTCTCTGTTTTTAATTATATGACACCGTTGATTTTTTGTTGAACTTTTACCAATTATATATATGTAAATAATTAGTTACCTAACATGAAATGTATATTGTTAGATCTATCATCAAAAGCACTTTATAATATACTTATACATTTAGCTATTTGTACAAATATTTATAAATAAGACGAATAGTCAAAGTAACAAAAATAAACAATGGTGTCATATAATTAAAAACAGAAAAAATAGGTTGGACGCGTACTTCTACCGAGACCAGCTTATTCGCTGCAACTTCCACAACACGCATCTGTGGACTAATTCTAGCGACGGAGTCACATATCTCCATCAGTTGCACTTATTACTACCTCAAAAAAGACGAAGTCCATATCTATGGAGTACTATGATGTCAATAGCTCAAGGACCACTTGTACCAAGAAGATTCCAATTGACGCAATCGCACAAAAACGAAGTTTCCAATAGACTCTGCGTAACATGGTGTCAAAGAATAATGCATGTAAATTTCAAGCAAAGTCAACAACTTCTCTCTACCTCAAAAAATGAAAAAGAGAGAGAGATAGAGAGAAGCCCACAGTTTTGACCTGTGCTAGCACCTACGGAGTTGAGGGAAATCATTGTCAAGGAGATTGTGTCACGCCTGTCAACTATCACTAGTCTTAATTTGGCGAAACTAGTTTGCGGAAGATTATTATAGTACTGCTTTAAGGGTGGTCGTTGTGAACTGCGGCTCCAGTGCCTCTGCGGCGGCGGAAAACTCCCTTATGTATCGGTTCGCTACTAAGCAAACAATTACAATAATACCGATACCAATGAACGGTCAGATTAAGTTCATACTACTTCTTAGTTTCAAGTAGTATGGTGCACCGTAAAGGTTCTTCTTTTCTAACCAGCAAGCATATGTGAATGTGACTACGTAAGCCTAGATATTTACAGCCCTCGCTTTCATCTTCTTTGTATGCCATGGACATATTATAGGTCCAACTGGATTGGTACGACTCCTATTAAATTGCTTTGATCTACCGAAAAGTGAATGTATGAGTCCAAGATTTAGTGGCCTTGATCTGATATTTGTTGAAGTCAGACCTATTGGCCTACAACTTCACTACAGAGCATCACCGACACCGTGCAATTTAAAGCCCAAACTAAAGAGGGAACAAAATATGTTCACTGGAACAATGCAGTCACACATTCCAAACAGTACATTAGATGGGAGCAAGGTGTACATTCTTATACGCCATCCACACTAACACTTCATAGATCACAATGGCACTATATGTACAATCAACTTTCGTCGGAAGGCTAATCTACTTCACGACGAAAGATGACTAGAATAAAGAGAAGAAACTCGATTTACAAACTTACTATGCATCATCTGCAAACAAAACCATACCCGTTTGCGAGATGAATATATATATAAGGACCCTGATGCTAAAGAAATAAAAAAAAGGGAGCATCATGTTGCAGGAGCTTCAGATGGACATGTACATAAATTGCTCTCATGCCAAACTTAGATTGTCAGAAAGATGAGCTGGGACTGAAGCCATGTTAGTTGAATTGACCGCGTTAAGGTGGGAATTTCGATTTACTGAAAATTTGATTGCAAGATTATCTACTATGGTCAAAGCAGCCTTTTCAGGGTATCGATCCAAAATTAGTCTTCTTCCATCTTTTCTCCTTCGTCAACCAATTATTGATCAAGGGGGTGTTAGTACAGTTGATCAATCATCGACAAATGCTCCTAATCCTGACACTGATGGTTTAGATTTGGAAGAAAATGGCGCTGTTATGCAGGAAATATAGGAAGAAGGAATTGGCGCAGAGCACGAGGATGATTCAGAGGCAGGTGCGCCAGGCGAATCTGCTCCGGGATCGCCTCCTTCCTCGGACGTGCAGACTGCCGCGCCACCTGGTCGGGAACCGGCCGCGATCCAGCCTAGGAGCGCCACGTCGCCCACACCAACCGCGTGTGAGACCCACGTGCGGGACCCGGTGGCCAGTGGCAGCAGCACGGCGCACGTCTCTCCGGCGCGGGATCAGCCAAGATCCTCTGTGACTGGTCCGGATGAGGCAGCAGCTGCATCGTCTGTGCAACAAGATGCAGCTCCTGCGGTTCCAGCACTTGATCGGCCTCGAACACGTCTCCAGGACGGCATAAGGAAGGTAAAACAGTATACTGATGGTAATGTTAGATATGGGTGTCTAACTACTAGTGGTGAACTAAAGAATTTAGATGAAGCCTTTGATGATAATAATTGGAAAAAAGCTATGGATGAGGAGTATGATGCACTAGTCAGGAACAAGACATGGCACCTAGTTTCACATGATAATGTTAAGAATGTGATAGACTGTAAGTGGGTCTATAAAATTAAGAAAAAAAGCTGATGGAACTTTAAACAGATACAACGCTAGACTGGTAGCCAAGGGATTTAAACAGAGATATGGCATTGATTTTGAAGACACTTTTAGTCCAGTTGTTAAAGCTGCTACCATTCGTGCTGTTCTGTCTTTAGCTGTTTATAAGGGCTAGTGTAAGGACTGTGTGACTGAGAGGGGGGGGGGGGGGGGTGAATCGGGCACACCATGAATTAATACTTTTTGCACTTCTAGCTACTTAAACTAATTACACAAGTAAATAATACATAACAAGATAATACATGTGCACTAAGTGTGTGTGATCAAGCTAGGATAACCATGTGCTATGACCTGTACATGCTAGGAGCAAGGTATACATAAGCATATAAGAACAACCTAGCATATAAGAGCATATACATGATAAGCACAAGTTCTACACATGCTAGTGTATAAGATAAAGACGATCAAGCAATTTAGCATGCATATAGGGAGTACATAGGGAAGCTCAACAAGCTATACATGCTAATGTATATGATAAGTATAGAACAAGCAAACTAGCATGTATATGTACACTTCTCGAGCCGGTGTTGTTCCCAAGAGCACGCTTCACCCTCCGAGTAAAGTCACGGGCTTCACCCCGCCGCCCCTAGCAATGCTCTCTTCCTTGGAACCAACCACCACTCCTTGAGTGAAGTCGCGGGCACGTCCCGCCGGCATCTCCGGGTACTCTTCCGAGGGTAAGGATCCGCACGTGATGCGGTCCAAAGGGCGCTCCACTAGTGATGCTTCTTTCGCACGGGAAGCTCCAAGACCGTATACAAACATGTGTTGATTTCCACACTCCTTTGGCAAGCTCAACACCGACGCCTAACCGGTCTAGGCCTTGCCATAGACCAAGGGTAACAAACCAAGACCGCCTCCCTATGACCACACTAGTCCTAGAGGTGTATGGATGCACTCAACTCTCTCAACCACTAAGATTTCCTCTCCAAATCTTCTCCCAAGTGCCCTCTTGCATCCTCTTGTCTTCCTTTGTGTTTTTCCACTGGTAACAATGGCCAAAGGCACCCCAAAGGGCCAAGCAACCGTCTATTTACAGGCTCCACCTACCAAACTAGCCGTTGCAACAAAACAGCCCAGAAATCCTAGTCACCGTATGATCCAGGTCCATAGTCACCGTATGATCCAGGTCCATAATACGGTGACTATACGGTGACCTCCTGACAGCCTGCAGTATTTTACTCATAACTCCTTGCTCCGAACTCCGATTGGGGTGTACTATATATCATTGGAAAGCTACTGAAATTACCCACAACTTTGCAATTGGGTCAATCTTCTGAATCGTCCACCTTCAAGCTGATATGACCACTTAATCATTCGAAGGTTATTTCCAAATCATTCTGAGGACAGCCTCTAGTATTTTGGTCATTACTCCCTACTCTGGCATCCGATGAAGGCGTTCTACATATCCGCGGAAAGCTCTTCAAATTATCTACAACTTTTATGTTGGGCTCATCTTCCGATTCGACAATATTCAATCTCATATGATCACCGTATGATACGGTGACCATCACTGTATATTACGGTGACTAGAACTTTTCTGCTTCTCGCGAACTGCAGAGTCTCTAGAAACCATACGGTGCTACCACCGTATCATACGGTAACTATCATTGTATTATACGGTGACTCCGTCTCTTTTCTACCTAAAAACTTGTGTCTTCATCACCATTAAACACCGTATTATACGCTCACTCAGTAATCTGCTCTTTCTTGTTGCGGCCATAACTTTTCACTTCGAACTCCGATTTCAGTGATCTTGGACTTATTGGAAAGCTTGTGAAGAGCTCTACCACATTCCATAGAGATATAAAGCTCATAACCATCTGATCAATCCTCAAACTCATGAGACAAGTCCAATTCATTCCTCTCTTTGTTTCGGCTTCGGTTCTTCAACAAATTTGGTTCCTCTTCACCTCAGCTGTCACCCTAGTGCTCGAGAGACTCTCTAAGCATCCACATACCTCTACCACTAGTGTGACCTAAGAGAAACGACTCTCCTCCTTGATAGTCCGGTGTTTCCTATGGACTCAAGCCTACATCTATACCAAGTCAACACTTGCTTGGATCTAGCTTGTTCTTAGCCTTGATCCATCTTCTCAACCGCGACCTCCATCAAGTACAATGATCCTCGTCGTCATCTTTCGTCGAGGCAACCAATCACCGGGATTCTTCTGATCATGTGACCATATGAAAACCTTTCCTTCATCCACAAATGTTAGTCACAATGATCTCGTTGCCACAAAGGACAACTCGATCGTGACATAATGTGCATAATATATATATATATAAAACTAGCACAATAACATCATCATGATATAAGGATATTAAAGCAAGCTACATGATGAATAGGCAAAGCATGCATGTCATGGTAAAGATATGTAAGCAAGATCACATGACATGACATGGCAACATGATGACAAGATAGAGTATTCATAAATAAGCGCAAGCATGTCATCATCACAAGAGACAAGATCATCATGGTATAGGATATAAGGCAATACTAACATGATGATCAAGAGCATGTCAAGGTATATGATACATAGAGGAACACATGACATACTTACCATGTCTCTTACCTCATGTGTGTAGTAGTCACCTCGTAGAGTAGTCCTATGTATACTTCTTCTCTTCATCATCTTCCTTGCAACCTTTGAGGTATTGGCACTTCCATAGTATATCACTACATCCATGAGACTAACCATCTTGCAAACTAGCAAACCTTGTTAGTCCCATTGACCATGTTGACATCAATCACCAAAACATATGAATCATGCTCTAGATTCATTGATCTTACAATCTCCCCCTTTTTGGTGATTGATGGCAACACAACCAAAGCAAGAGATAATAGATAGAATGAAGCACAACTACTTGCCTAGGATGTATTGACAACATAAAATACCTTTGCTCATACCTCATCTTCTTGATTTGTATCTTCACTCCATGGTTGCAAGTACTTCTCCCCTTTATCATGTTCTCCCTATTTGTGTCATGTCTCTCCTCTTTCCGCAACTACTTGCTTTGGAGGATATCTTTCTCCCTCTTTGACATCAAGCACCGAAAAGAGACAAACAAGGCAAACGGTTAAAAGCACAAGGGAGCTTCTTAGATAGTGATTCTTTGAATGTGGATGGGATATGGATCAAAATCATGAAGCCTCATAACATAGACTAAACTCCCCCTAAATTTGTGCATACATGTGATGGAAGGCAAAGTATATGCACAATTTAACAATTAAGTTAAGTGGGGGACCTTAAGCTATGTTATGGAAGGTAGCTAAAAAGATAATGCAAGAAAGAAACCTACTTGCAAGAATGAAAACTTTAGCGTACCTTCGGGGATGTGATTGCTTTCCAATGCCATAAAGAATAAGTCATTTGTGTATCATGGCATATCAAAGTGGATGATCATCTTCAAGTCATGGCATCTTTATATCGATGATCATTCCTATCAAGAGATTAGACAAATATAAACTTGAAAAGACATTAGTCTCAAGATTCACAAGACATAGGATAGGCTCCCTCTAAAATCGTGCATACAAGTATTTGAATAACTTGTGGGACATGCACTTTGTCAAATAAGACAAGTCTAGGAGACTACCCTATATCTCGGATCATGGCATCTAAATAGATATGAAATGAGCGCATAAATATATGCCACTTGTAAAAGATATGAATGAAAGCATACAAGAATTTACCACTTGTAAAAGCATATAGATATGAAGCAAAAGACAAGGGTAACGCATCTCAATCACAACAAAGCATCATCCAAGAATTAGAAGGACACTACACACATGATAGTAAGTAAACAAGCATGCAAGTCATAGCTCAAGATAAAATACCACTTGAAAGAGCAAAAACTCAACCACAAGTGAATATAAGCACAAGGAGCTATGACAAGCATAATGACTAGTGATGACTCAAATAGTAAAATAAAAGGAACAAGATGCATCACCATAGGGTCAAGTAGGGATTACCTTCATGCTTACCTTGTAGTCCTCCACCATCTCAAAATTGTGATGAAGATCGATCATCATGATCACTTGATCTTCATGGCCTAAACTCCTCCTTAAGATGATCTTCTTCTTGTAGAGGCTCCTCCTTGACTCAATCCACCATCTCAAGATTGTGATGAAGATCAATCATCTTGAACACTTGATCTACTATGCACAAAATCGTCCTTGAGATGATGTCCACGTCTTCATCGTGTTCATCGTGTTCTCTCCTATCTCTTGTTTCTCGTGCCTCCACCTTGTTCCTACAATTGATCTTATAATACAGAAAAAGAACAAGAAGAGAAAACGTCAAATGCACACAAGAGCTTCATAGACCATGTCCTTTTGAGTGGAAGGCATTTGGACCATGATTTATGAAGTCTCATAACATAGGCTAAACTCCCCCTAGAGTTATGCATAATTATAGTGGAAGACATGATGTATGCATATCATTGTGCGAAACATATGGGGTAGTTTAAACTATGTTATGGATGGTAGCTAGAACAAAAGATAATCGAAAGAGTTCGGTTCTAGGCATACCTTTTGAAGAGAAGTCACTATGACATATGCACCCTCATGATAGAAACTAAAACAAAGACCACACAAGTGAAAGACTCCTTTGTGATTTCCTATATGCAATGCATGAACAAGCATATCGTACAAATGCATGGGAAAAGTAAACATGCCATGGTGAATCCAACAAGTTTAAGGACAATGCATAAAGGTAACCTACTCAAGGAGTTTGAACCTCTCTCAAGCTTACTCACAATGAGCCAAACCTTGCCTTGAGCCAATCGGTCCACCAACTCAAGCATCCCCCATGGTCATTGCTATCTTGAGAAAGTTAGACCTTGAACTAAAATTTTTATGTTCTTTTCTTTTAGGCTTTTACATGATGCATGAAAGTTCAAAACATACTAGTTCACAAAGGAGCTACTAAGAAACAAAGGAACTAGAAGCAAAAGAAAGACTACACTATGATACAAGATACCTCCTCGAAGAGTAGATGTTGTCATTCACGCCTTTGACACTTGTGGTGGACTTCAATGATCTTCATGAGTTGTACTCGGTCCACCACCACCATCGCCTCAAGTGTTGTACTTGGGCGCCTCCATGTGATTGGCCGGCCTCACCCGGTCCACTAGGATCTTGGGCACCCGAAGCACTTTCATCTTCCTCTTCTTGTCCAAAGCTCCTATTGACTTTTTCTTCACAACATTACATTCACATCTCATAAGAACAAAATGAGTGTTGTCAAGATAAAGCAAATAATCAAATGAAAGTGTAGGAGCTTTAGGAACCAAACAATCCTTTGTCGAATGGCCACTTATGCAACAATATTTGCAATAGTGATCATGGGCCATCAACGGAACTTCTTCACTTGATGTGGCACCATCGATTCCCTCTCCTCCTTGAGTTTGTGGTATTCCTTCAAAACAAATACTCAAGAGAAGAGTTCTCACAAGAGAGGGTTAGTTCATCATAAATAGTAGATGCATATGAAGTAGATGAACTAGGAGGGGTAGATGAAGAAGAAACAAGATACATAAGGTTGATAGCTTGATAAGAGATCTCAAGGTTCTCATACTTCTCATGAAGCTCAATGTTATCCGACTTGAGTCCACAACTCATATGTAGAGCCTCATGAGATGATACGAGATCCTTGAACTCCTTAGCAAGCGTACCAACACGAATTATGCATGAATCATTGTTTTCATACCTCCTCTACCTTTTTGGTGATGATCATTTGAGCTTGCCGAGTAGCTCAATAAGTTCTTCATACAAGGAGTATCATCACCACTTGATCCTTCCATCACCACCTTCGTCTTGTCGATGACCCACAAGTCATGTCTTCTAGTGAGGCACATGGGTGGAGATGAAAGAGGTGAAGTCTTCATCATGATATCAATAGCAACTTGATCTTCACCATCGGGTTCATAGTCACCTAGCTCGCAATGAGACACAAAGATGAGTTAGATAAAGAATCAAAATTCGGATTTAGATATACCGTCATCTTTGTATTCTCCGAGGAAGATGTAATTTCGCTTGAGTGATGAAGGAGGTAAGTATCCCAAGCTTGCATCATCTTCTTCTCAATGTCTTGCTCTTCAAGTGATAGAAGCTTGCTCACGGTAGTTGATCTTCAACTTGATCACCATCACCGATTGACATGTCCTCAATGTGAGAGACATTCCTTAAGTGATCATCAAGTGAGGTGGTCATGAGCAAGACTTCTTCAATTTGTAGCTCTCAAGATCTTCATGTTGAAGTGCAAAATAGTTGTCGCCGAATCTTGAATAAGGAGGTGCTTTCGAGATCTTCATGATAACCTCACCACTTGAGCTCTTTCGCTTGTCATAAGAATTGAAACACTTATCTAGCATATGCAAGGGAAGACACAAGTAAGTAAGTGATCCAATAAAGAGCACGGTAAGATTATCAAAATAACTCCTCAACAAGAAAACTAGCAACAACATGATCAAGATACATAAGCACACACACATGATCATCACAAGATATAGCAAGAACAACAAGATCATCATGATAACATGGTTATCCGTGTAAGTGCTAGAGAAAATATTCAGGATGTCCCAAAATTCATTCGGTACTATGGACTTAAGGTAGCTATTCAAGCGATTCTTTCAACGTCCATAGCCCGAGCCCATATGGGATGAAAACCCAAACTCATACGGTCACATTTCAAAGGCGGTAAAGCCCTAAATTGAGCACGAGGCTCTGATACCAATTGTAAGGACCGTGTGACCGAGAGAGGAGGTGAATCGGGCACATCATGAATTAATACTTTTTGCACTTCTAGCTACTTAAACTAATTGCATAAGTAAATGATACATAACAAGATAATACATGTGCACTAAGTGTGTGTGGTCAAGTTAGGATAACCATATGCTAGCACTTGTACATGCTAGGAGCAAGGTATACATAAGCATATAAGAATAACCTAGCATATAAAAGCATATACATGATAAGCACAACAAGTTCTACACATGCTAGTGTATAAGATAAAGACGATCAAGCAATCTAGCATGCATATAGGGAACACATAGGGAAGCTCAACAAGCTATACATGTAAGTGTATATGATAAGTATAGAACAAGCAAACTAGCATGTATATGTACACAAAGGAAAGCTTAAGCTAGTGATCACGATAACAAGGTAGATACAACATAAGCATAACAAGATCACTATATGATATCAAGCAAGTGTGAGGTACAAGCATATATAAGGAAAGCATGTATCACTAGATATAACGAAGAGCTAGCACACGAAAACAATCGCTAAGCAATCATATGAGATAAGCACACTATCTACTACAAGCATATAAAATACACAAGATAGCAAGTGCAAGTAGTAAAGAGTAAGAGTAAGAGATTGCTCATCAATTTTTCCCGTGGTATCGGGAGGATAGCGCCTCCCCCTAGTTCACGTTGGGTCACTCCCGCCGGAGTCTCGACCCCGTCCCTCCGCTTGATGGCGATCCCCTCTAGAGCCGGTGTTGTTCCCAAGAGCACGTTTCACCCTCCGAGTGAAGTCACGGGCTTCACCCCGCCGCACCTAGTAATGCTCTCTTCCTTGGAACCAACCACCACTCCTTGAGTGAAGTCGCGGGCACGTCCCGCCGGCATCTCCGGGTACTCTTCCGAGGGTAAGGATCCGCACGTGATGCGGTCCAAAGGGCGCTCCACTAGTGATGCTTCTTTCGCACGGGAAGCTCCAAGACCGTATACAAACATGTGTTGACTTCCACACTCCTTTGGCAAGCTCAACACCGACGCCTAACCGGTCTAGGCCTTGCCATAGACCAAGGGTAACAAACCAAGACCGCCTCCCTATGACCACACTAGTCCTAGAGGTGTATGGATGCACTCAACTCTCTCAACCACTAAGATTTCCTCTCCAAATCTTCTCCCAAGTGCCCTCTTGCATCCTCTTGTCTTCCTTTGTGTTTTCCCACTGGTAACAATGGTCAAAGGCACCCCAAAGGGCCAAGCAACCGTCTATTTACAGGCTCCACCTACCAAACTAGCCGTTGCAACAAAACAGCCCAGAAATCCTAGTCACCGTATGATCCAGGTCCATAACTATACGGTGACCTCCTGACAGCCTGCAGTATTTTACTCATAACTCCTTGCTCCGAACTCCGATTGGGGTGTACTATATATCATTGGAAAGCTACTGAAATTACCCACAACTTTGCAATTGGGTCAATCTTCTGAATTGTCCACCTTCAAGCTGATATGACCACTTAATCATTCGAAGGTTATTTCCAAATCATTCTGAGGACAGCCTCTAGTATTTTGGTCATAACTCCCTGCTCTGGCATCCGATGAAGGCGTTCTACATATCCACGGAAAGCTCTTCAAATTATCTACAACTTTCATGTTGGGATCATCTTCAGATTCGACAATCTTAAATCTCATATGATCATCGTATTATACAGTGACCATCACCGTATATTACGGTGACTAGAACTTTTCTGCTTCTCGCGAACTGCAGAGTCTCTGGAAACCATATGGTGCTACCACTGTATCATACGGTGAATCCATATCTTTTCTGCCTAAAAACTTGTGTCTTCATCACCATTAATCACCGTAACACCGTATTATACGTTGACTCTCTAATCTGCTCTTTCTTGTTTCGGCCATAACTTTTCACTCCGAACTCCGATTTCAGTGATCTTGGACTTGTTGGAAAGCTTGTGAAGAGCTCTACCACATTACATAGATATATAAAGCTCATCACCATCTGATCAATCCTCAAACTCATGAGACAAGTTCAATTCATTCCTCTCTTTGTTTCGGCTTCGGTTCTTCAACAAACTTGGTTCCTCTTCACCTCAGCTGTCACCCTAGTGCTTGAGAGACTCTCTGAGCATCCACATACCTCTACCACTAGTGTGACCTAAGAGAAACGACTCGATCCCCCTTGATATTCCGGTGTTTCCTGTGGACTCAAGCTTACATCTATACCAAGCCAACACTTGCTTGGATCTAGCTTGTCCTTAGCCTTGATCCATCTTCTCAACCGCGACCTCCATCAAGTACAATGATCCTCGTCGTTATCTTTCGTCGAGGCAACCAATCACCGGGATTCTTCCGATCATGTGACCATATGAAAACATTCCCTTCATCCACAAATGTTAGTCACAACGATCTCGTTGCCACAAAGGACAACTCGACTGTGACATAATGTGCATAAGATATGTATATAAAACTAACACAATAACATCATCATGATATAAAGATATTAAAGCAAGCTACATGATGAATAGGCAAAGCATGCATGTCATGGTAAAGATATGTAAGCAAGATCACATGACATGACATGGCAACATGATGACAAGATAGAGTATACATAAATAAGCGCAAGCATGTCATCATCACAAGAGACAAGATCATCATGGTATAGGATATAAGGCAATACTAACATGATGATCAAGAGCATGTCAAGGTATATGATACATAGAGGAACGCATAACATACTTACCTTGTCTCTTACCTCATGTGTGTAGTAGTCACCTCGTAGATTAGTCCTATGTATACTTCTTCTCTTCATCATCTTCCTTGCAACCTTTGAGGTATTGGCACTTCCATAGTATATCACTACATCTATGAGACTAACCACCTTGCAAACTAGCAAACCTTGTTAGTCCCATTGACCATGTTGACATCAATCACCAAAACCTATGAACCATGATCTAGGTTCATTGATCTTACAGCTAGCATCTTAGGCAGTTAGATGTGAAGAATACGTTTTTACATGGTGTTTTCTTGAGGAGGATGTTTTTATGAAGCAATCACCAGGCTATGAGCACAAATCACTTCCCAATTATCTGTGTAAGCTAGATAAAGCTATTTATAGTTTGAAACAAGCCCGTAGAGCATGGTACTCTAGATTGAGTGAGAAGCTACAACAACTTGGTTTTTCTTCATCCATGGCAGATACATCATTGTGCTTTTACAATAAAGGAAATATAACAGTCTTCTTGTTGATATATGTTGATGATATCATTGTTGTTAGCTCTACTCAAGATGCAGCCACAGCTTTGTTGAAAGATCTAAAGATGGACTTCGCCTTGAAGGATTTGGGGTCACTTCATTACTTCTTGGGTATAGAGGTCAAGAAAGTATCTGATGGAATACATCTTTCTCAAAGTAAGTATGCTTCAGATATTATTAAAAGAGTGGGTATGAAGAATTGCAAACCAGCCACCACTCCACTTTCTACTTCTGAAAAATTAACAGTTAAGAAAGGGGAATTACTTGGGCCTGAAGATTCTACTAGGTACAGGAGCATTGTTGGAGCTTTACAGTACCTAACACTGACCAGGCCAAATATCAATTTTTCAGTAAGTAAAGTGTGTCAGTTTTTACATTCGCCTACGATCATTGGACAGCAGTCAAGAGAATACTTAGATATTTACAGTACACACTTGAGCTTGGGTTGCAAATCAAAAAATCCTCATGTATGATTTTAAGTGCCTTTTCAGATGCAAATTGGGCAGGAGATGTTGATGACAGAAGATCAACAGGAGGATTTGCTATCTATCTTGGTAGTAATCTTGTCTCATGGAGTGCAAGAAAGCAGCCCACAGTTTCTCGGTCAAGTACCGAGGCTGAGTATAAAGCATTGGCAAATGCTACGGCAGAATTGATGTGGATTCAAACATTGATGAAAGAAATAGGTATCTCATGTCCCTCTGCAGCTGCCAGCTAGACTTTGGTGTGACAACATTGGTGCAACTTATCTTACTGCCAATCCAGTTTTTCATGGTCGCATGAAACATATAAAAGTTGATTTCCATTTTGTGCGAGAACGGGTTGCAACAAAGTTGCTTGATGTTCGATATATATCCACTAATGATCAGATACTGACGGCTTCACCAAGGTACTGTGTAACAGGAAACTAGCTATGTTTAGAAACAATTTTAACTTGTGCAAGTTATGATTGAGGATGTGTGTTAGAGATAAACATAGCATAGCATGTGCGTTTCTGTAATCTATCTATGCACCGGAGTTAGGATAGGATCGTACCTAGTTTCTGTTGTATCTTTAGTCTGTTGTAATCTATCTGTAACATAGGAGATCAATCCAAACCAAATCTCCGGTGATTAACTTGTACGCCACGATGGAGGCCCTTTCCATCTAGTATAAATAAACGCACGCGATCTCCTAAGGGAGGTGAGAATGCTTCCATAATACTGTGGTTGTTTACACGTGCAACGAGCACAATGACATGGAGATCTGCCTCGTCTGCGTGCTCGGCAACGGTGACAACGCGCCGCAGGGCTGCTGCGTTCACATGGACCCTGGATGCATCGGGGGAAGGGATTGGAGCCCTCCTGTGTGGGATCGGCCAAGGAATGGGGTTCCCTGGTTTCACCACTGCCGAGTCTGCCCCGGCGATACGGAAGTGACAGGGGTCTTAACAGTCGTAACACACTTATGTTTGGTTAATTATTCAGCCGTGGTTATGCATAATTCCCGCTATATATTTCATCCATTTGTTCATTCACAAGTAACCATTGTTGTATAGTACATCCTCATGTTCTTGTTGCAACTACTTCCCCATCCAGCTGAAATATAAGCATTTCTATATATTTTTTTATCAAAGACAATTTTTTTAACTTGAGTAATAATATATGTAAAAATAAATTATATATATAAACATACGAAGAGTTACATATCATCATAGTTTGTGGAAATATTCAAACCAACCAAAACACATGGTCTTCTTCTGGCTCTTGAAAACAGACTGGATCAACACTAGAGGTATGCTAAAAAGGAAAAGGCAACATGGAAATGGATTGTTATGACCGAGAATTATGTGTGTGGTACGCAGTGGAAACAAGAGAGCACCTTTTCCATCCCTGCAACTTTGCCAAAGCATGCTGGAATCATATAGGAATCCAGGTCGTCCCTACACGAATGAATGACATACAGACAGTGAAGGAAATCAAAAGAAGACTTGCAGTGCCTTTCTACATGGAAATCATAATCATTATGACCTGGGGCATTTGGAAGACAAGATGATCTTTAATAATGGAGTTGATCCAACTGTACAACATTGTCTAATAGCGTTCAAGAAGGAATTTTCTAACGACCTGTTGCACGGGGCCGAGAGAAAACATTTCCACCTGACAGAAACATGGCTGTAATATTTTTTAGAAGATAGACATGGCTTTTCTAGGTAGAGAGAGTACATGATATGCACACTCCCTTGCCTATACCATTTTGGTTCAGTGTTATGCATTAACATTTTGGTTCAGTGTTATGCATTAACATTTTATTTTATTTTCTAATTAATGTGGCAATGTCTATCTCAGAGCTTATTTTCGTGATCAAATATTAAGATAATATATTGCTTTTTATGCCGCAAACCTTGGATTGTCAAAGAGACAAGCTGGGACTCAATCCATGTTAATTGAATCAACCACATCAAGGTGGGATTTCGATTTACTCAAGGTGTGACTGCAAGATTATTTACACAAACAAACTGAGGGATGACCTTGTTAGGTTTTTGTTGCTGGAACCAACCCACCCAGGAAAGTCCTAGACTCAGCACAGTAGTTGCACTTACGGCTAATTATTTTTTTAGTGGTAGTCGACGTCTTCTTTGCAATAAGACATCTTTGATGACTTTTAATAACCTCAAGATTTAGCTGGCTCAGTCCCTCGTTTGCACTCATAAGGGTAGGGTACATATGTTGTGATCATCACTGTGTATACACCCAACTAAAAACAATCACCATAATCCTCAATAAAAATAAATGCTACTGTGTATAGCACTAAACTAAAATGCAAAAGCAGTGTACCTGCCATTTTCCATAAAAAAAAAACAAATTCACAATAATCCTCTATAAAATAAATGCTACTGTGTATAGCACTGAACTAAAATGTGATGAGCAGGCGTAAACATGTTGTATAGTTTCTCCAGCGCAGCAACAAGAACATGTGTATACAATTATTCTGAACTAATTAACGAATGAATAAATTGTACATCGCGGAATGCACAGTCGAGACGGAATACTTATAGCCTAGCTAATTATAAGTGTGTTGCCAATGTTGGTGACATGGACAAATGGTTTCAGTAGCTTCGAACCCGCTTCCACGATCAGGTTATAGCACCCGCGTCACTTCCTTGAGCCGTAACAACAAGGGATCCCCATTCCTTGGCCGATCCCGCACAGGAGGGCTCCAATCCACTCCCCGAGCCGTCCAGGGTCGACGTCGCCGCAGCAGCACTGCGCGGCGTCGTCGTCGCCGCCGCCGTTGCCGAGCACGCACGTGAGGCAGATCTCCCTGTCGTCGTTGCACGCGGCGTCGGTGCACTGGTACGACCACGCCTTCGCCGTGGTCGTCTTACGACACCTGAGGCACTTCTTGCGGCGTGCGCGGCCGCCGCCGCCGTCGTTCCGGCCATTTCCGCCTCTCGACGGCGGTGGCGGGCGGAGGACTAGCCTGCCGTGCTTGTGCAGCTTCTCGTCGAGCATCTTCTCCGGGAGGTGGCAGCAGCGCGGGTGCGCGCGGAAGCCGCCGGCGGAGCACGCCGGCGTCGCGGCGCAGCTGTACGCGTGGGCGTGCGCGTCGAGCTTTCCGGCGCAGAGGCTGCAGTAGTCGTGGCCGCCGGCGACGGCGGCGAGAGTGAGACGATGCCCCGGGTGCGCGAAGTGGCGCTTGACCTTCGACGGCAAGCGGAAGCAGCCGTCGTGGAGGACGAAGCCGCACCCGGGGTTCCTACACCGGTGGACCCGCGCGCCGACCGCGACCGGGAGCTGGCACACCCTGCACCGCGCCCCCGCGACGTCGTTGGAGTCCACGCACGTGAGGCGGCCGCGGTGGTCGGGGCATGATGAGTGGCCGGAGACGGCGGCCCCCATGGCAAGCTGCCGGTGGTCGAGAGAGATAGCTAGTATCACAATTCACAAGCAACTACGACGACGACGACGACGACGAAGAAGAAGAAGAAGTATGCAGCATTACTGTATGATGCACGTATATATACATGAACTCACACGCTTTTTGCAGTCATCATGATGACCTGGTAATGGTTCTGACTTCTGAGATCGATGCATGCGCACCACGATCACCCTGCTAAGCTAATCGACGCGTACAAGTTTAGCGAGAGCACAAGTACTCGGACATCTAGACTAATTCTAGCGACGGAGACGCATCTCTACATATCTTTGTCAGTTGCAGTTATTAACATCCGAGTCCTCGACAGTTGACATAGATCGAGTTCCTTAAATTATTCTTCACTTGACCAAGAAGAAGAGGTCCGTATATAAGCAGGAATAGTTCGCCGCGGCGTTGAAATTAAGCGCCAAGATACCTCAAGGTATTATCATCTTATATTAGCAAGAGGGTACTGGGGCGCCCATCAAGAAACTTCCGTATGTAGTTAGGTTGTGCAACATGCATGGTGATGTCAATACGGTTGCAGGACCACTTGTACCCGCGATATATTCTTGCGACGGAGACGGCTCTAAGTACCTCCATCAGTTGCACTTATATTCACTACCAGAAATCAGCTTTTCGCCGAGCGCCTAAACTTTCCCCGAGTGTAATTCATCGGGCACTCGGGGAAAGGCACTTGTACCGAGTGTCGGGATAAAACGCTCGGGGAAACACGGACACTCGGGGAAAATAACTTTTCCCGAGTGTATTTATCCGTGACACTCGGGAAATGTGTCGCCCGTGCTCGCGTCGAAGCACGGCCGTTATGTGTTGACGGCGGCAGGAGATTCCCCGAGTGTCTTGCATCTAGGCACTTGGGGAACGTGGTGATATATCCGTTGCGCGCGGGCGTCCTCCTCCACACACTCGCTCTCACTCCATTATTGTGCCTCCCGTGCCGCGCCCGCCGTCCTCCCTCGCCGCCCTCCCTCTGCCGCGCCCGCCTCCCTCCGCCGCGCCCGCCGCGCCCGCCTCCCTCCCTCCTCCGCCGCGCCCGCCGCCGTCCCTCCCCCGCCGCGCCCGCCGCACTCCCTCCCCCGCCCGTCACCGCCGCGGCCCCGCCGCTCCCCGGCACCGGCTACCCGGCCACGTCGCGCCGCCCCTCGTCCACGACACCGGCGGCCCCGCCTCCTCCACGAGAGCGGCGCCCCCGCCGCACCGAGCTTCGCCGCCCCCGCCCCGACGAGGAAGACACCCGACGCCGGCGGCCTCCCCCGACTCCGGCCCGGCTCGGCTCCACCTCCTCCGCCACCCCCAACTCCGGCCCCGCTCAGGTCCAGCTCGGGGCTCCCGACGCCAGCCTCCCCCGACCCGACGGCCAGCCACCCGAGGTGAGTTTCTTCTCTCTTTTCTTTCTCTTTTTTTTTTCTGCCTTTTCCAATATACAAATTTTGCTTGGAATGAAATGTTTGGAATGAAATGGAATTGAATTGCTTTGTATGCATTTTGGAAAAATTGAATTGTATGAAATGGAATAGATTGTGGTGGTCAAAATTGAATTGCTTTGTATGCAAATTAAATTTGAATTGCTTTATATGCAAATTTTAGGTTAAATTGCATGTGAAAATGTATGGAAATGATGAATGTATATGTTGATAGTGGAGGCTTGCCTTGTTTGTTCAATTCTTTGTATGTTATGAAATGCTTGCAAAATGATGGATTTGCAATTTGCCCGGTAATTGACAAATGCTTGTATGTTGATAGTACTAGTTAGTTAGCTAATTTTACTTAGCAATTTTAGTTTCATATGTAGTTAGTTATCCAATTGAGTAAGATAATCAAGTTACATCAATCATGAAGATTTTATTCTAGTGACACATCAATCTTATTTTATGCAGGAGATGTCGGCGTCTTTCCACTACCCACACCTCG